>JADMNL010000026.1:265310000-265877500 GCA_016271365.2 Neoceratodus forsteri | reverse complement strand
ATGTTAGTGTGTCTAAGGCAAGGCCATGGAGCAAGGAACTGTCAAGAGTGGATCTATTTAATGTTTTAAAATTAGTCTAGGAAGGAAGCATACAGTGAGATGGTGGCCTTAGTCAAAATTACCTAAATTTATTTAATCTACGCCCTAAATGGAGCACAGTGGCAGCATTCAAATGAAGTAGTTATCAGAGGTGGAGCAGAGGCAGGCAGGCAGTCCTGAATTAGATAGTGAACAGGGTGCTAAGGAGCAAGGTTAGGTAAAGCCCCAGTTATATTAAGCTAGCCAGTTGGGGTACTGAATAGTGCTAGTTGTCCCAAAGTTTTTTTTATTCAGAAATAAGTGTGGGGAGCTAGTTGTGGAAGCAAGTCCCAGATTATAAAGTCAAGAATGCCCCAGGGTGATACACAGGTGGACTATAGTAGCCAAGCTGCTCCATAAAAGCCAGGCTAGTAAAGGGGTGGGGTCTCTAGATCTGTTACTCGGTCACTGGGTCCTTTGCTGGGGCTGTCACAACTATGCTGCTGGGGTGGCTAATAACAGGTTATGGTGGCTTGCATCTGCTGCTCTGTGTGGATAACTGCCTGTCTGAATCTCTACCCCCCCCTTGTCTCTGACTGAAACAGAAACTAACTGTGCACTTTAAATCAGTAAATTCTACTATTTTACAACACTAGCTTGGCTACTGTTTCTCCACTTGGCTATAGTCACTTTATCACCCTGACACATTCACGTTACACTTTGGGTTTTACTTAACCTAAATGGCCATTGATGCTTATTTTGAATACATTTATTTATTTTATTTATTTACTAAAAGTTTCACCAGGAAAGGCTCACTGAACAAGTTTAAAAACTCACTGTTTCAAGATCTGTAGCAGCTGTGAGCTCTGCCTGACTCACCAATGGGATGGTAAAGAGATGGAAGAGCGGCGCAGCCAGCTGCTGTAGCTGTGGATTCTGAGTCAAGCTGTCTTGCCCACCTGGGTGATCTGTGAGCTGGCACGCTTGTCAGATCTATGTTTTTGTCAGTCCATCCATGACTCCAGACCACAACCCAACCAGATCCAATACCAACAAGAGGGACTAAAATAAATTTGAGGAGCTGTACTTCCAGCTGCTGGGCACTGGCTTGCCTTAGAGAATCCTCTTGAGACTTGGCTTGAGGTTGATTTTGATTGACAATCGTTGGGGGTCTGGGGGCGTGGGACCTGTGGTGGTGAGGTCTGTGGATGCCAATGTCATTGAGCGGAGTCCAACTCAGCATGGCCTGGAAGTGCGGGATAAAGCAGAGAGGATGGACCAGGATCTGGATGACTGATCAAGGCCTGCTAGGGATGGGGGTCCCTTGCTGTCTTCTGTGGCGCTGCATTGCTGTGAATGCTATGACATTAATACTGCTCTGTCAAACTGTAATGCTCTTCAAAGTACATTTTTTAATGCTACTGAATCATGAATGAAGAATAGCCAGCCAAGTATTTCAAGGATTTAAATTAGCCAATCAAGGCTGGTACATTACCATGCATTTCAGTTCTGCTACAAGGAGACAGATAAAACAATCAGCAACACTAATGAATTTTAGAGAAGGTAACAATCATAAAATGTGGTTTTTATCTAGAATAATATGATGCAGAAGTTGGCAGTGTCCCTTTAACAGTCTATACCGAACACATCAGTGAACTAAGCCCCCCGAGTCACTTACTGTCCCTGCCCAGCCTGAGGAATTGCAGGAGCACTGACTGCCCTTACCCAAGCCGACTGCTATATTAACAGTATATTAGCATGCAGATGGCCTTCTGACTGCAAAAATAGAGTTCCTTAGTAGTATTTTAGCAGTCAATCAGTTTAGCATTCAGTTTAGTACAGTCATTCTGAGCTGATTCTAATGTTAAATACTGCTAACCATGTTTACTGTTATTAATAGTAATTAGCAATCAGAAGCAGTATAAAGATTCCACAGAATAACCCATACAGAACTGCAGTCACCAGTGTTTTTTGAGTGCTAATCCAGCACTCAACAAAAGCTCAACTTGTGCAGTTGAATGCTTTTTGAGTATTTAAATTAGTAACTGAGTATTGGTTCAGGATTTTAGTTTCATAATATGTTAATTAAAGATGCATTTGAACACAGATTGAGATCTTAAACTTTCAGAAAGCACTCAACAAAAACTCAACTTGCCAGATTGCAGGCTCATATAGTCCCCATCCTCCAGCAACTGCAGTTGTATACTGATTCCACTCAGCCTTGGCTCTTAGTACCTGAAGACCCACCAAGCCAGCCATGAATCTGGTTTCCCCCCCCCCCTCAGCTGCAGGCACCCAGACCCATCCCCAAGCCCATGTCGGGGACTCTACACACTGCTCTTACACAGTGGTGTCCAGTGATCATTCTAGCTCTAACATTTACAAGAAGTTGGCCCATCATTCATCAATGTTCATCAAATCGAGAAGAGGCACTGCTGTGTTGCAGGACAGTAATTACCTTTAATTAATACATTATACAGCATCACACACTCTCACAGCTCATACTTCACAGAAGCCCTATGCATTTTCAAGATGTGATGTTGAGAATGCAAAACCCTCTATTTATAGTGCTTAATGGTAAGGCATTTAAAGGGGCAATACATTTCCCATCAAGATGCATATATACATGTATAGTATATATACATATACATATATATATATATATATATATATATATATATATATATATTTAGTCATATAAAGGGGCTGGACCAGTGGTGCTGAGGGACTGAGGCTCTGGGTGCCACATGTCACTCTACATTGATGACCTGAGTTTGGAAGTGGATTCCAGTTGCTGGGACCAGCTTGGAAGGGGGAGAGACTGAGCTTGGGGCTGCTCTCCTTTTCTAGGGAGGGAAGGCTTGTATGCCCCAACCTCTGACTGGTAATAGCACAGGCTAGGTTGGTGCAGAAAAGAGGTACAGTCGGCTGGTGATGCTTGCATACCTCTACATGCATGCCTCACACTGGCTGCAGAAGGGATGGGAGAAAACTGGAAAATGGAAGCTGGCATTTCAGTGAATTCCTGCATGTTTGTCTGTGGACCCATACTGCCACCCTAACCATGGTCTGAACTAGCCTGTGTCTCACGTGGGGGTGGGAGTATGGACCTTCCTCTCTTGGCCCTGCCATTGGGATCTGTGGTGGTGCCCTCCATGAGGTAGTCCCAGGGCAGACAAGCACTGATCTGTAGGGAGAGGAACAGTACTGAGAAGCCTCCCAAATCATCCCGCTCAGAAGATAAAAAAACAAAGCATGCAAAATGTAATGAGCTGCAAAGTGCTTTTTTGCCATTGCCCGGTCACCATCTGTCCAACCCCGCCACCTAGCCCCCCGTCTCTAGGGATTTACCCACCCCGCTGGAATGCATCTTGACTTACCCCCAGGGTGGGACTATTGGTGAGGGACTTCTCATAGAAAGATAGAAGCCAGCAGAAAAGGACCTCTTGGCCCACATAGAGTGGCCTAAAATGCCTTCCTACTGTGGTATTGCAGACCCTACTGTCTCCCCAAATGGATGCTGCTTCGTGATCCTGGGGAGGGGGGAGTGCCTAAGTTGGTTGCATGGGTCTAGTGGAAGGTAGACATCCTCTTGCGTGGCTGATGTTGTCTTTTCTGAATATGCTGATCCCCAGGGAGGCATGGCATGCAATGATGTAGTGGCGCAAAGAGCGTTGGATGTCTGATAAACCTCCTGAAGATCTCAAGCACCAGCTGTCAGACCCCCAGTCTCCACCAGTGGTTGGTCAAAAGCTGGATGCTTCCCTCACCCCTGTAGAGGAGAGCAGTCTATGAGTCATTCAACCCTCCTCTCCCCAGCTAGCCCTCTGATATTCTGGGCTCACTTCCAAACCCAAAATGTGAGGTCACAAGTGCAAGCTATACCGCTGCATTGGCAGGCTGGCAAAGTTGAACTGTAAAGTGCTCAGCTGTCCTCTTCATTAATTTCACCTGGCAATATTGACAAAAACACAATATTAAAATAAGGCAAATAACACAAATGATTTTTTGTAGCATTATAATGTGTGCTCCTTACACCATCGTATTTTGCCATTTGTATGCATCAATATTTGGTTTTGCTCACCAGTGTTCAAAGTGGGCAGTACCCACTCTGAATATATCTTATCAGGAGCCTACATGGCACAGCACAATATTGGTATCACATGTGACACAGTACATTGTCTGCATTGCATGAGGCAAACTGCTGTGTCAGCATCACCATGGCACAGCATAGTGTTAAACAGTAGTATGCCACATGGCAGTGTTATGTCAGCATTGCCTGTGGCACAGTGATGTGTAAGGAGTGCAAAGTGGCACAGCTTACTGATGACAATG
The DNA here is from genome assembly GCA_016271365.2 of Neoceratodus forsteri. Classification (NCBI taxonomy): domain Eukaryota; kingdom Metazoa; phylum Chordata; order Ceratodontiformes; family Ceratodontidae; genus Neoceratodus; species Neoceratodus forsteri. Next base: position 265,873,147 of record JADMNL010000026.1, on the reverse strand, counting down.
CACAGTGTGGTTCTGGCAGTGTATGTAGTACTGCACAGTATCTGCATGTCATCTAGCAAAATCGGTGTCTACATATAATGTGGCACTGTGATTGACAGCAGTGCACATGGCACTCTGTGGTGTTAGCAGTGCATACTGAACTACAGAATGTCAGCCCTGCAACTGACACATTGCTGTGTCAGCGCTGTCTGTGATGCACTGTGATGTCTGCACTGCATGTGCCCTAATCTGGGGATGTCACTGCACGTGACCTAGCAGTGTCCGCACTTCATATTGTAGAGCACATCTTTTTTCAGTGCATGTGGCACAGGGAAGTGACAGCAGTTCTCAGGGCACAGCAAAGTATCAGTAACACATGTTGCATAGTAAAGTAACAGTACTGCACATGGTTCAGCATGGTACCGGCAGAGCATGTGCAGGGACAGTGCAGTGACACTGGTGAGGGAGGACATGTGGTACAACCACAGCAAAATACCATGTGTAGCGCCTGCCATCAGGGTGGGTTGTCTCAGGAGCCTGCCATCTGTGCCGAGTGGAATCAGGGGGGAGTGACCATTCCATATGCTGGGAGGAGTGGTTGCAGGGGAGATAAGCCTGAGGTACATGTGTCACTCGAGGATGGCTTCTACTCCCTTAAGCTACCTGTATCTGTCCCCATGAGCTACTTTGCACAATTGCTAGACACATAGCATACCTCAGTCAAAGCATAGTCTGTGGGTCTGGACCCCCCAGACAGCCCCCCCCAAGCAGCACCCCTTCCCAGTACACAAAGCTGAGCAGCACGTCTCTGCGGTGGATCTTCCACTCCCCAGGCCTCTCCCAATGGGAGAGAGGGAGTGGCAGCTGCAGGGGGTAGCATGTCTGTGCAAGGGGGTTCCTGCTGTTGGGTGGGGCAGAATACAGTGTGTAGTGCTTCCAAATAGCAGTGTCCAGGAGCCCTACTAAAAGAAATGACTTGCCAGGCATCTCAGGCAGGGCATGATAGTGTGCGTGTGATTCCCTTTGGACCAATTTAGTTTGCTTGCAGGAGAGAAAAACATGTTTACTTCAGGCATATTTTGCCCAAACAAGTTGCCAGTAGCCTCAGTAGTCCCCACTAGCAACTACTGTGCCCAGTAAATTCTCCCACAGCTTGAGCATCACCTGTGGCAGATTGGTGATGGATGGCCATGACGTTGTGGGTAACCATACAACATCATGTGTCCCTACACAGCAACCTAAACTGTAGGTGGCCAGTGAGAGAAGCTGGGAGGGTGCAAAAGCTGCAGACAATTCATCAGTTGGATGGCATTCAGCCCCCCGAGGAATATTGTGGTTGCCCTCTTCTCATGCCCCCATTGCCATTTTCCTTTGTATTCCCAGCTTAATTTCTTTGACTCCCATCTCCATTACACTGAAGTCCTCACTTCATATTCATCACTGTAGCCTCCAACTAATATTCTCCCTCTCACTGTTGCACCCTCTCTCTTTGTCCCCCCTTTTAGCCACATTCATGTTTTTTTTTTTTGTGCTGCACCTCCTTTTGCCATCATCCCCTTTGTCATTTCCAGCAGCTGAAAATAACTTTTACAGCCACTAGCAGGCAGGGCTAAAAGTCCATCTGCCTGACAAGATTTTCAGTATCCCAGAACAATTCATTTCAACAATGTTGTGTTGTCTTGCACATAGCTTTCCTACCTTTTAGTTGTTCCTATTTTTGTTCTGTTGGGGGCTTATTTAGGTTTCTTCTAACAAACACAGAAAAATGTAGAAAAAATATCAAACAGCAAAAAAACTATGAATAAAAGAAAAAAAATTACGAGGAATGGGTACATTTCTCAGGGAAGGTGTTGCACTGAAAATATGCCAGCTTGGAAACAGCAACACAAATATTAGGTTCCAGTAGGAATATTACACAGAGAGCTGTGCATGTGTGGACCCTTTCATTGTGGCACAAAACCAGAAGTGCTCAAGATGGAATATGGTTGCTCAACTCTGAGCCTGTTGGAAAAGGCATGTTTCAGTGAGTAATCTGAGACCAGCTACTACAGACGGACTTCAAAGCATTCTTATACCAAGCAACAAGAAATGGTCTGCAATGCAAACAGAAGAAAAAGTTGGAGCAGGCTAAGAAAAAGGTAGAATTTTTTTTTTTTGTCTTTTTTTGTCTTTTAAACAGCAATTTGATGAAAAACATCTAGGCCAAACTGTACCTACAGAGCAAGATCTGAAGGATGGGCCACAAAAGGAGGCAGTATAGGCAGTATAGTGCAGTGGTCTAAGGCTCTGAGCTGCAAATTTGGTGACATCCAGCAGGCCAGACCTGGGTTTGAATCCCACAGCTTCCACTTGCATACTGTGTGACCCTGAGCAAGTCACTTAACCTCCTTGTGCTCCCAGGTTGCTCCTGTAAAAAAGCTTTCAGCTTAGTGTGCTATACCTGGTTAAACAACTAAATACAAAAAAAAAATGTTGAAAATAATATACAAGTAAAAGTCAATGGGTCTTGCTCCACAATCCCAACCATTAGCTCTGAAGAGGCTTCTGCATCTCTGCAAATTCAAATCTGAGTGAGGGGGAAGGGAGTTGGGTATATTGGTTAATGCAGTAAATTAAACTTTGAGCTATGGAGGATAGCTTTGAGGGGTCTGTACTATAGCCTGTGATTAAGTAAGGGAGAAGAAAAGACTTAGATCTTTGAGGGGGCTGCTGATCTATTAAAATTCAAACTTGAAGGGAGTTGGATTTAATTACTGCAGTATTGAAATTAAACTTTGAGCTATGAATCTGTAGATCTATCTTCCCTTTTAATATCAGTGATGTGTGGGCTACAGGAGTTCACTACAGAGCTTGGGGGTTGGGGGTTGGAGGGAGACAGGGGGGGTTAAATGGTGCTGGGGAGGGGGGGTTGCACGTAGCCTGTAGTTGCTGAAGGGGAAAGAGGGCCAAGTGAGCCTGTAGGTGCCAATGGGGAGGAAGGCCGAGGGAGCCAGTAGCTGGGGGGGGCTTCTTGACCCATGCATCTGGGCAAATGATTGCGTCACAGTCTGCAGAACATGGTTGCAATATGGACAAGACTGTAAGTTTTTCACACAGTGCATGGATTTCATGATTACCGTGAAAATCAGGTGTCTCCGTGACATATTACATAAGTCCTAACTTGTCATGTTTGTTAACTAATATACTTGTTGCAGCTAAAAAGCAAGGTTATTTCTTTGTCCTGCAGCCTTGCTTTGTGCAACAGCTAACCTCCTGTTGCGAAAGGGTGGGTGGGTGTTGATCCACGTTCCATTCTGCTGCCGACTGTGCTCAAAGGAATGCAGCCTTGCATCATGGAGCCACTGAACTCAGATTGCTGGAAGGTGTGGGATGTTGTCCAAGTCCCATTCGGCTGCCAGCTGTGCTAAAAGGAATGCAGTCTTGCATCATGGAACTACTCAGCCTCCAGTTGCTGGATGGATGGGAGCACAGGCATCAGGTTGCTATAAGGCTGGGAGCTGTTGCTCCAAGTCCTGTTTGTGCCGACTGTGCTACGACTGTCTGTGGCGTGGAATGGTGTTTTGCCATTAATTTAAACATTTTCACCTATGGGGTTTATAAGGTGGTATGATAAGAAGACTGTTGAAAATTTAGGGTAAAACTATGAAACAATTGTAAAGTTATGACCATTTGTTGCAATTTTGGTATGCCCACTCATAACTACAGATATTTACAATATTTTGATGCCAGATTTTCAACATAGTGTTCTTATTACCCCAACTAATGTACATCACAGCTGCATTTTTTCAAATCCTGGCCAAAATGTATTTTCGCGACTTTGGCACAGAATGGCATCACAGTTACACAGAATTATGTTTGACAGCGATTTGAAAATTTTCTGTACCGGCTACATGTCCTGGGGTACTTCTACAGCTATGGTGATAATTTGGTCATGTGTCTATGGAGGGATGGGTGCGCAGGGTCTGAATGACCCTGCACTCCCACAGTAAAATAAGGAAAATCATTTTATTTAAAATTTTTGTGACCGGTAGGCACACTGAGGAGCATTACAGTCCCTTTTTCAAGGAGCATGGGAGTGCAGTGCCCTTTGGGCCCTGTACTTCCACATGGAGATGAAGGTTAATCACACTGTCTCTACACTTGTGGATAGATGGGAGCACAGGGCCCAGTGGTCCTGCCCTCCCATAAACAACTGTGGCTATAGTGATACTTTCACAAAAGTGAGGAAGTTAATTGCAAAAAACTTAATTAATGCATCAGTCAGGGTTCTTAGTAAAGCAACAAAATTATGGAAATGTGGTGTTAGGGTTCCCAACTCTAACACCCCACTTCACCCCTCAATAACCCTACCACCCCATCCCCCCCACTGTCCACACACCAACAGTTGTCAGTTTGTGCCTTGGGGTCATTGGCTCAACACTCACCCCATTCTTCTATACTGTGCCATCTTACGTTCCTTAAGAATGGAATGGGGTGAGAGTTAGGGCCAAAAAATCTAAGGCACACCCTGACACCCGTTGATGTGTGGACAGTGGGGGCTGTGAGGGGGTGGTAGGGTTGTGGATGGGGTGAGATGGGGAGTTATGGTTGATAATACTAACACCACATTTCCATACTTTTGTTGCTTTAATATGAACCCTAACTGATGCATTAGCAAAGTTGTTTGCAATGAATACACTGTGTGTCTGTGTTTCTTTTATTCATTCAGAAATATTAGTGATAGACTCATACTTTCATTTATTTATTTATTTAGCTTTTTCATAACAGATGTCACTGCTTTAACTGTTCATCCCTACCCTGCAATCGCCTGACAGCAGTCTGGAACAATGTCATTCACGGAGTGATGTTACTACACTGTCAGAGCACATGGATGTCAGAGCTCATGCTGTCTATCAGAAACTGACAAGCACAATGTGCTTGCAAAGTTTAGTTGTAAATTCCTCAGTAATTGTTTGAATTTCTCAGTAATTTTCTAAAACAGATGTTTGTGATTTTTTTAATAAATAATGTTGCACACTGTAGATTGACAGAATGATTTAGAATGCACTAAATGGCACCATGTGAGCATTTAAACTTCACCTGACCTGTAGCCGAGCCGTAGCCACACATACCACACAAACTAGGCTTCTTGTCTGCTGGCATTTCCACTCTGTAGAAGAGCTTACCAGAACACATTGATGTGTATCACTGGATGTCTTCTTTGCTTTCTGTTAAGTATGCACACAAGTTTTATGCCCAGACAGCTGACAGTTGTGTCTTGTACAGGGAGAATAATGTCGGAGTGCTGAGCACAAATGTATCAGTTGAGCTCAGCACCAGCAACTCATACAGTACTAGTGCTATCAATGTTCCTCAGTGGATTGCGTTCTTCCTTTTTTTTATTACTTCCTTGTCCAGCCTCTCATGTGAAGTGAATGTGGAAGCAAGGCTTCTCATAGATATGAAACACATAACAGTTGTGCTCACCTACTAGGGCCACACAGTTTTGTTGCAGTCAGAAAGGATCAAAGCAATCCCACTCTTTGTTTCTGCATGACAGTTGTGTCTTGCCTTGAAGGATGGGTTAGAACTACATGTTTTAGAGAAAAACATTGTTATCTGCCTTTTTTCCATGGGGTGAGGGAAGGGAGTTTCTACCACCATTACACTTATTCTGTTCATATCCCAAATACCAGCAACTACTGTGCAGAATAAACATTATTTTGACTGGTACACCTCTGATGACTACAGCAACAGACTTCATTCATTGGAAGAATTAAATAACAAAATAGCTAAAGTAGTTAAAAATCAACAAAAAAAACTTCCAGCCTATAGGTATCATCTGAGGGAGTTGGAATATGCCTGTCCAAGCATCTAAGGGTATGATGAGAGGGGGAAAGACAAAGAGAAGAGGGGAGTAGATTCCAGAGGGAGGGAAACAGTAGGAGAAAGCAGCTTGCCCAGCACATGAGTGAGGATAGGGAATGCAGAAGGCTTGGGAATCCATGGAGCATGGAGACTAAGAGGAAGAGAGGGTGGAGGAGAGGAGTGAGAAAAGGTAGGAGGGAAGGAATCCAAACTGGTATTTGTCAATGAAGGTGGTAGTGTGAGACTGGTGATGTAGAAGTAGTGGGATAATGGAGAGAGAGAGAGAGAGAGAGAGAGAGAGGAATAGAGGGAGTAATGATGAGTGCGGAGTGGAGAGTTGGTAATAAACTGACAGAAAGCATTACAGAAGGTTCCCACTCTGGCAAGGGAAGAGGAGGGAGAGGTGCCATAGCCCACATCCCCATAGTCAAAAACTGGGATACCATTTTGCTTCCCAGTTACTGGCTGACCTGGGTGAAAGGCTGTCCTTGTTGTTGTAGTACAAGGCACCACGTTTTGGATGAAGTTTTGCATGGATGGCGTCAATGTGGGCAGAGAAGTCCAGCTTGCTATCTAGCCACACACCAAGGTACTTGAAGGCAGGGACAACCTCCAGGTGGGTGCCATCCAAGTTGGAAAAGACAAAGAAAGGTGAGAGACCCACCAGTTTCTGACTGGTGCCAAAGGACATGGACACAGTCATCTTGGTATTGACCTTGAGCTGGTTGGCATGGAACCAGTGCAGCACATTGTGGAAATTGTGCTGGAGTGAGATTTCCACAGCTGAGGCTGAAGGGCCAAAAGTGTAGATGATCATGTCATCCACATACTTGTGGATATGCGAGGAGACTCAGGCAGAGGGGAGGTCATTTAGGAATATTTAGAATAGGATTGGACCAGGAATGGTGCCCTGTGGACCCCTTGCTAGAATGGGGGGGTGGAGGACACCACACTCCTAAACTGACTGTTGAGAACCCATAAGTTATGAACAGAAGTAGTCCACAGCTTATGCCGAAAGGCCAGCAGAGTTCCACTTGTCTAGGAGGAATGAGTGGGACACCAAGTCAAACGCTTTGGCTAAATCAATGAATATGGCTGTGGTGATATATATCCCTGATCCATCCCAGTGAGGATAGTGTCAGTTACATGCAGCAGGGATGAGACAGTAAAGTGATTCTTCCTAAAACCAGATTGGTAGGGTGAGAGGAAAGTTGAGAGTCAAAGGAAGTCAGCAAGCCTAGATTACGCAATTTTTCTCTTGAAGCTTAGCAAGAAGGGAGGGGGAAATCAGCCTGTAGTTGCCTGGGGAGGAGGCATCACCCTTCTGTGCAGAGGCAGACCTTAGCAACTTTCTTTGAAATTTCTAAGCAGAATTTATTATTTTACTTGTGTTCCATGGGTAGAAGTATGAATTTTGCAAAGTGCAAACAAGAAAGAAAGCAGTCCAAAACCACCTGTATGGCTTGGACACACCACTGCCACTGCATTTGTTCTCATACTTAAGACAAACACACAGCTGAAACAACATACTAATGCAAACACCACATAGGTACACAAGAAAAAAACTATTTGTTTGTCCAAAAAAGTAAAAGCCATCCGCTAAGTTAATGGACACTGGCTGACTACAAAAGCATGAGTCCCGGCGCTTCGAGGTAAAAATCTCTTCTTCATGGGGTTGTCCTTGCTCTTTAAATTGTTTACTAGTTTGCAATGGCATGCTTAACACTTTTGTGTAGCCTTTCACTGCTGAGGAACATTTACCAAAATATGTTTTTAAATATAAGTGAATAAAATGTCAACAGTTCTCTATTTCTGGATGTCCAACCTTTTTGGTGTGGGAGCAACATTTGAACTTTTAGAACATGTGGACTGCAACATCACCATGTGTGATATGCCATTCAATGTGTACACAACATATTAATGCCATTTTAACATTTTCCAATGCATTTATACCTTATATATATAATGACACCATTAGTCAGTAATAATTTTGTAATCAACTTTTATTAAATATTTTTAAAAACATTCTGATTTCAGAAATAAATATACATTATAATTTTATCAATTCTAATGTGAGCTCTGGCACTGCATATTGTCAGCCAACGTCACGTAATCTGGAATGTAGTGTGTCACAGTCATTCTCATACAGTCATTCAGGAGGTCATCAGTTAAACTTGATCTTAATTTAGATTTTAAAATTTCCATTGCTGAAATCCCACTTCACTTAAGTAGGTAGATCCAAAGCAAACTGTTAATTTAAGAAACACCTGCTTTAAAAGAGGAAATCTGAACTCATCAATTAATGTCCAGAAGCCTTCCTGAGTAGATCTGGCCTTTAATTACACATCTACATGCAAGTCTATGATTTCAGTTTCAAGTTGTGCAGAACTCAGTTTGAATACGCCTGAGATTTAATTTGCAGTTTTGCTTACATCAGTGACAGTAAATGGGCTAGTAATGAAAGTTGCAACTGGCTTAATTTTTTTAAATTCAGAGAATCTTCTGTGAAAGTCCCTGGTTATCCTGTCTAGATGTGCTACATACTTTGTGTGATCAAATTGTATACCTTCTTCTAATTTATTTTCTAGACTAGGAAAATGATGGAAACAGCCTTGCAGGAACTGCTTCATCCACAGCTCTAGCTTCATTTGGAGTGCACTTACTTAGCCAATTATTTGAATCACTGTTTTCCCTTCACCTTGCAATTTTAAATTAAGCAAATTAAGTTTATATGTCAGATCTGTTAAAAAGGCCACATCACTCAGCCAGGCAGGATTACTAAGTTCTTTCAAATTATACCCTCTGGGTTCTAAAAAACAGAGAAATTTCTAGAAGGAGATCTTGGAATCTTTTCAAAACTTCCCCTTTGCTTAGCCACTTAGCCTCTGTGTGCAAAAGTAAGCAGCTGTACTGTGCATGAAGTTCATCTAAAAGAGTTTTAAACTGCCTGTGCTGTAATGGTCTGGCTCTGATTGAATTAACAGTTTTTAACACCACACTCGTGACATGCCGTCAATCAATTACTTTTGTGCACAATGATTGCTGATGATTGATACAATGATAGCGTATGAATTCTGGGAAGCAAGAATCTTTTCTGCATAGTGATAGAAAACCTACATGTGCACCTAACATTGAGGGGGCACCATCAGTTGTAATTGAAACAAGTTTATGTAGCAGCACATCCATTCCTTCAATGCATAATTTGAATTCTTTAAAAATGTCTTCTCCACAAGTCTATTTCTTTCTATCGTTGTATAGGGGACTGGCTTAATTCCTTTTGCTGCAATGTCATCTCGTGCCTATTGTTTCTGTCCAGTTGAAGAGAAAAGCACTTTTATTATAAAATAACCTAGAAACATAAAAATTATAAATTTTTCTAATTTAGTTTATTTCTGTTCTACAAAGTTTCTGATTTTTTTTATGTTGCCTTGTGCGTGAAGTGCAGACAACATATTGGGGTTGCTTGAAGTGGAAGAGCAGGTTTTGGAGGCACGGTCGTGTTGTGGCCAGTGGCACAACTGCTTTTTGGGCTGGCTGTGTGGCACGAATTAGACTGCATGCTGTCTATGACAGCAGTTGCAAATCATGCCACCAACTTGAAACGTTTTAGCCGCTGCAATGAGGGAGCTCCACCTCATTGCAGGGCATGCCTTCCTGGTGTAACATTTCAATGAGACATGAGGCGGCAGTGCCATCCACCTCTCACAGTCCCCAGAAAAGCCGATGTTGGGAGTGCCCAATCCCCCTTCAGCATCATCATGCTCCCTCCGCAGATCATTTGCCAAGGGGTGCCCAACTCCCTAGCATCATTCCCCACCAAACACCCTTTCTTTTTGCCAATGGGGTACCAAATCCCCATCGGCTCCAGTCTCCCCACCCCCAAAACATGCAGGTGGCATGCTGGGAGCCCACTCCAGCATGTCAAATGTACCTGTCAAAAGAAAAAACCTTCCTGTGATGTTTGATTTTTTTCTAACCTGTAAAGTAGAAAATGGTCCCTCGCTGTCTGTGGCCCCCCTTCCCCAACCCACTCCCACCTTCTGCATACCCCACCTCCCTACACCCCCCTCACACGGTACTTACCTCCGGAGCCTGGGCGTGACAATCTTCGGTGGACCGGGAATGTGTCTGCACTCTTCAAAGCCAACAGTGAACTGAAGAAATGCCTGTAAGCTGTATAATGGCATAAATAGGGTTTATTTCAACTTTGGTACATATCTTGGGCATTTTTGGGAATTTTGGCACCACATTTTCAACATGGGATTATTGGGACCCCTCCTCATGAATGTAATCACTGTCATGGCATTATTTGGTCCCCAAAGTTGATTTCACAGTCACTGCATGGAATCACCTTTCGGGACCAATTAAGGAAATGACAGTGCCACTGTTCATGAGGTGGGCTCTCAAAAAGCCTGTGTTGCAAATTTGGTGAAAAAAATCCAAACAAATGACTGTTTCACGAGCATGTGTTGCACAATTTTCACACATGCTTATAACTTCACGAATCTGTAATATTTTCATGGAAGATTTTCAACACTGACATCTTCCACACCTCCTTATGAACAGTACAGCTGTCATTGTTCAGATCCTGGCTGAAATGTGTTTTCACACTTCCGGTGCAGAATAGCGCGGTTGCTGTGGGAAATCAGTGTCCGGGACAGATTAAGAAAATCACAGTGACACTGCTCATGAGCAGAAGTCCTAAAATGCCTATGTTCAAACTTTGGTGATGAAAGTCCATTAAATGACTGTGCTATGAGCATGTGTTATGCAGTTTCCATGCACCCTCATAACTTTGCAAATTTGTAATATTTTCACTTGGCCATTTTTTCACACCTCCTTATGAACAGTACAGCTGTCATTTTTCACATCCTAGCTGAACTGTGTTTAGCACATTTTGGTGCACAGTGGCGCAGTCACTGTGAAAAACAATGTTCAGAACAGAGTAAGAAAATCAGAGTAACATTGTTCATGAGCAGGGGTCCCAAAATGCCTATGTTGAAAATTTGATGACAAAATCCATAAAACGACTATGTTACAAGCATGCATTGCGCCGTCCATGCACAGTCGTAACTTCGAGAATTTGTAATATTTTCACTCCAGATTTTCAACATTGTCATTTTGCATGCCTTCTTATGAACAGTATAGCTGTCATTTGTCACATCCTGCCTGAAATGTAGTTTCACACATGGCTGCTACAATCTTACGGTCACTGTGGAAATCAACGCTCGGGGCAGATTAATCATTGTGCCACTGTTCATGAGCAGAGGTCTGAAAATATTATTAAAAATTTGGTGAAATAATTCCATTAGATGGTTGTGTTACTTAACTTGCAATGTGCAGTTTTCACCACTCTCAGAATGTTTAATATTTTCATCCAGATTTTTAACATTGCCATCTCTTCACAGCTCCTTATCAATGGTGCAGCTGGCATTTTAATGTGGTGCAGAATGGCATGGTCACTGTGGGAAATCAACTCTCAAGACAGATTAACAAAATCACAGGGACACTGTTCATGAGCAGAGGTCCCAAATGCTTTCATGAGGTGGGGTCACAAAAAGGCCATGTTTTAAAATTTGGAGTGCAAATACCAACAAATGCCCAGGGCATTAGGGTTTCTAACCATTATGTCCCACCCTGTACAGACTAACAGGCATCAGGGGTGTGTCTTTGGTATTGTATTTGGTAAAAAAAATGATCTGCTGCTAGTGCTCCCTGTAGGTGCATGGCATAATTTACAGTTTTTGATCCAGCCTTTTCTTTCAGTCTCTATGGCAAGATGATGTTTATGATAGACTGCCTTAACACTGGATGCTAAGGGGGAATTTAACACTGTATGCTAAGGGGGAATTTTTAAAAGAGCTGCGCAGGTTTTTTTTCGACATGGCTGTTGAAATCCATGTAGGAATTTAGACCAAGAGACGCTGGTCTAACTTCACCGACAGAATCCCATAGTTGCATCTGAATAATGGATGTGATTCCCACAGTTGCAGCAGAAATTGATGTAAACTGTGGGAATTGCCACAGGTGCATCGGGATGTCTGTAAATATGCCACAAGCATCTCGACACCTTTGCCAGAATGCAGCACACATCTGAAATATGGATGGTAGTGCTGCATCCAGTGCTTTAAAAATCCCACCTTAATTTTTAAGTTGTGGCCAGTCTGTCAGCACAGCACTAGGGCATATGCTTGTGATGCCAGCAACTCAAGTTCAGTAATGAGCCCGGGTCATCAGAGGTATGGCCGGGGAGGGGGCTTGGGCGTTCTACAGACTGCTTACCTCCTCCTAGGGGGGAGGGTGGGGAAGTTGCCAGAGTTTGACTGACTCCTGGTTGAGTCCAGGGATCTGACAGCTGGAGCTAGGCAGTGTTGGGAGGTATGCTAGATGTGCACACCGTCACATCATTGCATGCCACGCCTCCCCAGGATACAACAGTGGGAAAATTGATCTGACCGTGCACCATGACATCCATCCCGCACCACAGGCCCCTCGCTGATGACTGTAAATCTTTTCTTCCTGCACCAACCGAGTCTGTTGGGGGTAGTGCCCCCTTGGTAGCCCCATCCTGGGGGGGAAGCCAGTGTACTTGGGAGTTTAGGTAGGTTGGAGGTAGTGGGCGGTGGTCACAGGGAACAGAAACAACACATGGCTGGTCAGACGGAGCCTGAAGAAAGAGAACAAAATCAAAAGGAAAATTGTCTAAGTTGTTAAAGAAGGACAGTCAGCAATGTAAACCTCATGTTCAAATAGGGGCTGATTTAAATTTGCTGTTCATAGACTGCAAAAACTTTTCTTACTTACTGTTTTCTGCACTGTAGTAGTTTTGATCAGGTTGATTTTGCTGACTCCCAAGCTGATATTTGCTGCATCCTGAAATCCCAGAATCCCCAGAAGCTGATGTCACAGGTGGGCTGCAGCAGTGGGATATTCAATTGCCTGCGGTACATGTTAGAGTTTTTATAAGCTCTTATCTTTTGTTTGCTGGTCCTGCTGTCCTCCTGGGGCTAAGCACAGTCACAAGGACTGTACTTCACCCAAGAGAACAGGACTAGCAAACATCTGTTTGTAGCTTAAAAAGTTCTAACATGCACTACAGGGCATTGAATCTTTCCACTGCTGCAGCCTAGCTCTGACATCAGCTGCAAGGGATTCTGGGATTTCTGGTTACAACAAATTTCTTCTTGGGAGTCAACAGAATCAGCTGGATACAATCTACTACACTGCAGTAAGCAGTAAGTTAAAGAAATGTTTTTTTTAGCTCAAAGTCAGCCTCACATTTTGTTTTGGGGCTCTTAGTGCTGACTGTTCAACTTTAAGGACAAATGGAATAATTCACTCTTCTTCTGGAGGATAAAGAAGTGAGACCAACATTGATGGGAATGAGAATGTGCCAAGTTTGATTGTGGCAGGCGGCAGATACCGAGGGTGGTAGAAGAAAGGGGGAAAATGAATGGTGATTGGTATAGCAGAAAAAACTGGCAGATAGTGGTGACAGTAGCAAATGGAGGGATAAATAACCTGTTCACTGTTTAGTATCTTGCTCTTCTTTAAGTAGTACTCAGTCCAGAAATGAGCTGCACCCACTCAAAAGCATGACAAAAAAAGGCAATCATATGTAGCCCCCCCAAATGGGGGCTTACCTCGAGCCAATGTCACCTGTTCTTGATCCCATTCCTATGCAGCATCTTCCATTTGCCTGCAGGTCCCCCAATCTTGTCCCCAAGTATACCGCCACAGCCCATGTCCAGAATGAGCCCTGAGGGTGTGAAATGCCTCTGTCCTGCCCCTTTGCATTTGCTGGTTTTAGTGGGGTTAGAGCAGTTGGACTGCAGTTCTTGCTGGTGGCTTAGCATTCTTGTGCTGGTGGGGTTTGTGCATGTGCTAACTGTGCCTTTGATCTCCCAACTGCTAACTTTGTGGTCCTGCAGGAAATGTCTTAGCGGTCCTTGCTTTGGGCAGTGTTAGGACTGGTGACCTCGACAGGGCCAGAAGAGCCTCTTCTTAATTTTATTAAGGAACGCCACGATGCGCTAGAGACCGGGGATCATGAATATTAATGAGGGAGCCCTAATCCCTATGAATATTAATTAGGTGCCTGTCAGCTGCAGGAGGACTGTACATTTTAACAGTGGTGACAGGTTGTGGAGCTGAAATAAAAGTTAAGAGAAGGCAAAACTAAAAGGACACTAAAGGGGCTACTGAAGGAAAGGAAAATTATTAAAATAAAATAATTGCTGGCTGTACCAGATTGTTAAACTACTGGACTCAGATAAGAGCCTGTCTGCTGCCTGGTGGCACTTGATTTCAGGAGCAGTGACAGGCTAAGGACTGAATGGAAATGTTCTTTCTGGGCAGTAATATTCAGGGCACAAAAGCAGCTATTGAACTGTGGGGAAAGTGGGCAAATAAGGTAAATAGTCTGGCTGTACCAGGACTTTTATTTGGGATTGTGTTTGATCTGCAGAGGAACTGTGAATCAAACAGCCATTGTAGTGCAGCAACAGACAATCAGATAGCCAGGATTTCAACCAAGATTTCTGGGACTTTTGCCTTGGACTTATGGGACATTGCAAAGTGCTTATGGGGATACTGCAGGAACCTAATTTCAGGTGCCAAAACTGGGAGCCTATTGTGCATCGAGTGAGGCTAATGAATATTCAGTTTCTGGACTGACAAGCAGTATCAGCTAATTACAGTGGAAACAGCAACTAGCTTCAGCCAATAGGGAGCCCCAGAAGGTCTCCATAAAAAACAGTGTCTTGAGCTGTGCGAGTGGTGTTCCAGCGCAGGCCCCCCACAGAAGTAGAGGCTCTGGCCCTTTCTCCAGAATGGGCCTAGTGATCCAGGGCAAGCCCCTCCACAGGGGAGAAGTATTTCTTCTGCCAGAGAGACCAAGTGGCTGCAGGCTATAGAAGTTGCTAGCCTGGGAGTTCCCAGATTGTCCTCCAGGGCCGGCCAGCACCTTTCCACACTTCTGGAAGAATGTGGCCAACCTAAACCTTCAGTGGTGAGAGAGCTGAATGGAAGTCCTATTTCAGCAGTGAGAGTGCTGAAGCAAGTTGGAGAACTCAGAACACAGAAAGCCATTTCTGCAAGTAATCTGAGTGAGTAAAACTGATTCTAACAGGTGGAAGTGTGAAAAAAGTCTGCAAGGTGCAGAGGAGCCCAAGATTTATTGACTGTGACTGTCTGTCTGCACCCTAAGCTTTAACTAACATGCCAAAAGGGTGGACAGTGCCTTGTGACCAGGAAAGGGTCAGTTTATGTATATACATGTGTCTGATGTGCCAAGTGCAAATGTGAGGAACCTTTCAAGAAGCAGCAAAGCTGGGGGCAGAGCTTGCCAGCAAGCCAATCGAACGTGCCTCTGTGAACTCCTTCATAGTTTGTTATTTTGATTAAAAATGTCCTATTCATTTTTACTGTATAGTGCTACTTGTCTTGAAGCTTATCTACAGATACCTTTGATACAGGATGGGGTCAAAAAAAGCCAATAAAGCCACTGTCTCCTCTACTAAATCAGTAGAGGAATTTCTGCTCCCTAAATCTGTTGCTTCATTTATGGCGCCTGACTGCACCTCCTATAGACCCAGTGATAGAAAGGATTTTTATGATTTTACAGAAGATTGAAGAAAAGGTGAATCAAATGAACACCTCACTGGCATCTATGGATCAGCAGGTATTGAAGCTGGAACAAGAAAAGGAGGAGAGCTCTAAAGTACTGGAGGATCTTTTAGCTCATCAGGAGTGTTTTGCAGCGGCTCAGGACCAGGACTTGAAATTTCTGGTTAACAAAGTTGAGACTCTTGAGAACCAAATCTGTGCTACTGATGTAAGGGTAGTGGGGATTCCACTGTCTATTGATGTTAAGAATCTACAGGGAGTGTAAGGATCTATACTTCGGGATCTTCTGGGTCTGGCTGAGGGCTCTGTCCACATCTTTCAAAATTTTCAGTTGCCATATCGAAGAAAAGTACTGGAGGGTACAAGCGGCAGGCTACGGTTTTGTGACCATAGGTTCAGTCAGCGAGCATCTATGGGTTCTTGGAGCTGCCCCAGACAAATGGGATGTTTCCTATCAAGGTCACAAACTATCTTTATTTCCAGATGTTGCTTCCCATATGCAAACCTGAAGAAGGATCTTTTAAAATATTGTCAGCGTTTGGCGACTACAGTACTACAGCAAATTTGTTTTCCCACCAGATTGATGCTAACTTAAAAGGTATAACCTATGATTTTACTGAAGTGGAGGTGGTGGAAGATTTATGGAGACTCTGCCACCTCATGTAGCTCAGGATGTCGAGGATCCTGATGATCAGTCTGGAGTCTCCTGAAGTGACTTTTTTGGACAGCACTGTATAGATGTTTAGGTTAATAATGCTCTTCCAGCTTTCGGAGAAGCTCTTGTAGTACTGTATTTTTAAATTCTCTTGCTGGCTGTTAATCTTTTGTTATGCTGCAATAGGTGGGAGGTCTGCTTTGTGCAATAGCTCCTGTTGAGCTGGTCTCTAATATCTATTTTATTTATAATCTTCCCCTGTTGTTAGTTATTTATGTTATCTCATGATAATAGTAGCTATTATGCGTGATATGCGTAGTGATGTTTTGCATGCTTAAAGGTTATTTAGCTTGCTTAAGATGTTTTTATTATGATCACCCCATTAGATTAAAGTTTAGGGGTGCATGGGGTTCATATTGCTCAAGTTTTGTATGCAAATGTGTTATATAATTACACTACATTTTAGTTTATACTTAGAGATGTTTCTAGCCACTTCCCCAACTCCTGCAAGGGGCTGATCTCACTTGTATTTTAATTCTTCCTGTCTCTAAGTGAGGCCTGCATCTGGGTGTGTGGTTTATGAATACTGAAAATCTCATTAGCCTGTAGTATTTTACTTGACACATTCTGTATTTGAGGATGTTACTACTATATTCTGTATTGTAATGATCCAGAAGCAAATGATTTGATACCTTTTAATGGACCAACATAGATGTAATAACTAGAACAAAGTGCTCTAGCTTTGACCAACCAGTCCTTCTTCAGAAGCTCATGGCAGTTGTTTAGAAAATACAATACTTGTAACAGCTAGATAATGCAGAGAAAACAGAAAAAGTCCCCATTGGTTTAAAATACTCATTTAAAAAACAAAAAAAAAGAAGATGATGTCAGAAGTTTAACAGTACTGCCTTCAGCCAGAAACAACCCTGGGTTAAACGTGCTTGGTGGAACACACATACAAAGAATCCTACTGCATATAAATTTAATTGACATAAGATAACACTGCTGAACAAATAACTCCTAAATCAAGCTATGAGTGTCACAGTTAGTATAAGGATGTGATTACTGAAAGGCAACCCCACCCAGATTAAAGACAAACTAAGATTGTTATAGGGCTCATGAAGTTTCAATGTCTGCATTATAGACACTAATTTACCAGTAAAGTTGTCTTAAAACATCAGTGCACACTGTGTGATGTGTAAAACCTAGCTGGACCTGTCACCCAGTTGTACTCTCCAGCTACAGTAGATATAAGGCCTAAGAAATTTCAAAACCTCAGGACTATATAAATGATAATTGAAATATAAATTGATAGTATTAGTGTCAAACAAAAACTCTAGTCGAGGAACCTCAAGGAATTAAGACCATGTAGCCTGATATGTACTGCTGTCAATATACACTGAGAATGTAACAACTTGATGTACCACAAGTGTCTAGGAATCTGAAAACGAGATAAAAATGTAATTTCTCCTCCTTTTCATACAAACAATACACCCTAACCTAGTCTCTCTCTCTCTCCCCCCCTTTTCTCTCTCTCTCTCTCTCTCTCTCTCCCCCCCTCTCTCCCACAGACACGCACACACACACACACACACACTTTCTCTCTCCTAATGAACCTATATTCACTTCAGTCACTGCAATTGTTCCCCAAAGGAATTCAACTTGTCATGAAATCCTGAGTAAAAGGGCTTATGTCTCCTAATACCTACAGAGCAAAAATGTGACACTATTTAACCATACTGCTATCTGCATGGTAACATTTCCAAGGATACTGGATAGAACTACCATGAAATAAATCTGCCCCCCTCCCCAGGATAAGGTAACTAGAAGTAAATATAAAGTATGTGTGTAAGACCAGAAGTCTAACATATCTACATATCCACAAATTACTACAATATTAGCCTAATGTAAAAAGATCTGTGCAGGACCCCCATGCAAATGAGATCACGCACCCCAATATGTACAGAGTTACAAAAATTATATGTGACAGTATATGATAACACTCCTGTATGTACAGTAGCAGGCTAGGTAATCTGAATATGGTGCAATGGAATCAATCCCACCCCAGGCAAAGATAAAAAGTAAGGAGGAATTAATATTCATTATGTGTGTGAAGTAAGAATAGTAACACGTTATAACTCCATATATCTAAATAGAGACTTACCTCAATGTGACAGCAAGCCCCACATCTGTTATATCACATACTCACAACACATACCCCACACATACATACACACATGCACCCACATCCCACACATGCTAAAGTTCTATAATATGTCAGTCTGAAGAAGAAAAGGTCTCATGGATGTTAGTTTCTGTAGTGTCCCATAAAACCAAGATCAGCGTTCATCCATCTGCTACCATATTGAGATGTAAAAGAAGTTTAATCTCAAAAGCTCGTCTCTGTTGTGTGTTTTGAGATTTCCTTTAAGACCATTACTGACATATCTGAGATTGAGTGGTCAGGCTGGAGAAGTGGTGCCCCACTGGTGTATTGTAATGGACATTTTAATAAAAATAAAAAGAAGCAGCAAAGCCTAGAGCATACTGATTATGACTGTTTGTCTGCACCCTAAGTTTTAACTAAAGTGCAGAAAGGGTGGATATTGCCTAGTGACCAGAGAAGGGTCCAGTGAAGTATATACTTGTGTCTGATTTAAGTGCCTACAGGACTGGAAGGAGCACCCAGAGGTGTGGCTATTCCTGACCATGCCTTGGAGGTCCAGTATTTTGTCCATGGGAGTGGCAAGTACCAGTGAAGGCCACAGGGACTTCATGCTGTTTTGTTGGGTGAGAAACCCATAATAAACAAGTTTACTGCCAAGTGCAGGTGTTTGCATCAAAAGATCGACTGCATCTGTTTGCTAACAATCAAAGTCTGTGAAATGGTACTGAGCCAAAACCTCAAGCTTAGATTAGTGTGGTAATGACTGTTGTGCTTTAAGCTTCAGCTATCAAGGAAGATGAGAATTTGCACAAGAAACTGTGTCCTGTAATCCATGTGGGAGCCATAATCTGGGTTCTGGTTGCACATACCATGTAGGAGTGCTCGCCCCTAAAATGCTTGGGTGTGCACCATGGTTATGAAGTTCTAGCGTACTGCAAAAAGAGCTATGTCTACCACGACCAAATGGGACTCATGGGAAAGAAACTTTGACTACCTAATGTGTCTACTGCAATTATAAGTGTGCTGATGTTTAAATGTGCTGAATGGAACGTATCTACCTGATCAGGTCAGGGACATAGCCTGGTAGTGTGCCACCTTGTCACTGCCATATGCGTTTTCCACAAGGGGCATAACCTGGGCGTGGAGTTTTGAGACATGCATGCCCGGGTCCCAGCCTGGTCTATCCAGTAAAGTGATTTCAGTACAAAAGGGGACACTGCCCTCAAAAGTAAAATGTAAGTTTCTACCTAAAAAGCTGGAAGATCTATGCAGCCAGTTTGGGCGTCCTGGCTGTTAGCCTTTGCCTGCATCTTAATCTCCAGAGTCAGAGTTTCTGCCTGTTGGAATCATCTTGAGCATCTTTACAATCTAAATGTGACTTTTAATCTGCAAGGAGACAGGTCTAAATCTAAATGCAGAGGGAGTGCTGTGATTATGTTGAACCAAACCAATCAGACCAATTAGCAATTGTGATTATTATAAATAGCATAACCTCTGCTTCCAATTTACCCTAGCCCTCCCCATGTAAATAAACTTGTCATTTGATGTTCTTCATAGTCTTGTCTTGTTAGCATATTATTATTATAGAAATCTAATGATTTCAAAATGCTTTAGTGTAGGGAAATGTTATTGGGTCATGCTTGGGGTGGCATCTTGGTAATGTGGGTGGGTACAGCATTCCAGAGGGTTGTACCAGGTCAAAGCTAGCCCACTGAAAAGGTATACGCTGGGTGGAGGCACTGCACAATATGGTATCTTGGGAAAGTACCAGTTTAAAGTCAGTGCTAGGAACCCAGACCCCTTAATTTTGATGTGGCCAGGCAAAGAAGGAGTAGTAGCCCTTGATTTAACAGCGCCAGGGTTACGCATATATCAATGCCTATCCTTATTGCTCACAATAAAGTGCCATATGAGAGATGCTAGTAGCCACGATATACATGGAAGTGCCTCTGAAGGGCATCTCTTCTGGTACAGGAGAGTCTTTGTGTTGGGTTTGGGCAAGAGAACAAGAACATTCACATACTGTAAGGAGCACCCCTCATGGGACATATTAACTTGTTATAAATCATGCAAGTTGGCCACAGTGATATATAATAAGTTTATATTTGATTTTTTTATTTCTCAAAAATGAGTAATATTCCATCCCATCCTTCATAGTGGAAAACTCAACAGTAATGTTCCCACACAGAATGAGAATGCTGTTCAAGATTAGAGACTGTGCATTGATTGTCTGAAATATTATCAGTGATCTAAGAATTCTTATCAATGTAAGCCATTTCCTCTGCTTTTTATAAGTTGAGTACCAAACATTTCCATGCTCACAGGTTAAGAGAAGTGAGCTGATGTGTAAAACCAAAACTGATACGGCAGCAGATTCAGAATGACAGAAAAGAAGGAAGGAAGTATGGGAATGAGTAAATAGTATTGGGAGTGGGGATTTCTATGTAGTAAATGAGTTGGTATAAAATTTTTGTGAAAATTTTTCTTGTGGTTTTATGTAGATAAATGTATAGAGTTACTTGTACATATTTGAACTTGCAATTTTAGTTACATTGCATATGTTTATTAGTATATAGAAACTTGAATGTATGAAATAATACTACTAAAGGTGGTTTTTTACCTAGTGGATTTTTGTCTAGATTACTTTGTTTTGTATTGATTTTTGTTTTTGTTTTGTTTAAGCGTGTTTGTTCAGTGTGATTTTGTTTTGTCTTTGTTTGCTTACGTATTTTGGTAAAAGTGTGTTATTTTTGTTTTATTTTGTGCCATTTTGTTTCAGTAAAGTGATTTTTGCTTGTTTTTGTTCCATGCATTGTTTTGTAATAGTTTTGTTTTGCCATGTTTTGTTTAGTTTACGGTTTGTGTAAATATTTTTTGTTTTGTTTTGTTTAACTTATTTTGTTTGTGCAAAGATGTATTTTTCTTTGTGTAGTTTTCACTAGTAGATTGTTTGATTGTTGTTTTTTCTTTCTGTTTGGTTTACTTTTGTTTTAACAGTGTTTTGGTTTTGTTTCTTGTTAAGTTTACTTGGTTTGCCAGTAATGAGTTTTGTTTTGGTTCTTGTCTAGCTACTTGGCTTAGTAAATACTATAGTAGAAATATAGAAATACATATTGTTGGTAGATAAGGGGACTTTTTGCCCATTTAGTATGTTTGTTTTTCTGTATGCTATTTCTATGGGGTTATTTGATTTTTGTTTTTCATTCTTCTATTTTTTGTTATATTTCATAGTGTTTTCTATGTATTTTAGAGTACTACTATTGTTGTTACTTACTATATAAGTTGGAAGATTGTTTGTAGGAATGCATTTACTTTTTTGTGAATATATATTTCTTGGACAATTTCATTTCTAGCTATAGTATGGTTCTTGTTGTTGTGTATTTTTAATATTTTCTGTATTTTGGTTATTTTACTGAGGTATTTAAAGTTTTATATTTCATTCTTTCTTATTTTTCAGGGTATATAAATATATTTAGTAGATAAAGTGTTTATAGGTGTTTATTGTTTTGATGTGTAGTTAGTATTTTGGTTTTGTAGTGTTTCTTTCCTTTTTCTACCTTTCTTTCTACAATTCTTGTTCTTGTCTTGTTAGTAGTTTGCTGTTTTGCTGTATATTACTTGGTAGGTATGTGTTTCATTTAAGTGGCCATTTTTGTGTGTGTTTTGTTTTCTCTTGCCTTTTCTTGCTTTTGTTTTATATTGTGTTTTGTGTTTTTTCTTTCTTGCTTTTTTTAACAGTTTTGTGTTTATTTTGTTTTGTTTTTTTCTATGTGGCTTGTTGTTTTAATTATGTTACTTTTGTCTTTCTTCTCTAGTGAGTATATGTTTCACTTTTCAATTTTTGGGTGATAAGTTTTCAGTTTTTGATTATTTTTGTTGTCAAATGTGTGTTGGTTTAGGTTTTGCATTTTTGCTAGGTTTTGTGATTTTGCTTTTGTTTTGTTTTGGAGAAGTGTTTACTTACATTCCTTTTTGGGGAGCTGTGGACTTGTAATTGGACATAGTGGTCTTGTGGTGGGGTCTTGCTGTGATTATATAGATGGCTACTTTTCTGTTGGTGATATACTTTTATGTACTTTGTATTCTATAGTTTTCTACTGTTTTGTTGTGTGTTTGCCATTTTGAAGTTAATTGATATGATATTTCTATGTTTTTTCTTGTTTGTTGCATGGCTTACTTGGTTCTATTTTGTTTTTCGTTTTGCAGTTTTGGGTGTTATTTTGTAGTTGTTTTTGGGAATATAGTGTTGTTTAATAATTTTTTTGTGTTTTGCTATTTTTCTATTCTTTTGAGAGTTTAATTTGTTGTAGATGGTGTTGTTTTTTAAGAAATAAGAAGTTTCTTTCAGTTTTTTTACATGTTACTTTTATAAGATATTAAAGAAGACCATTTTGCATTGGATTTTGATGTACTTTTGCTAAGCTACTATTCTTCTTGAGAGGAATTTTATTAGCTGCATGTAGTTTTGTAAATTACTTTTGTATTTAGTTACTTTTTAAATTACTGTTGTGTTGGCTGAAGTGGTTAGTTTGGTGTGAAATGGTGTTGAAAGTTTATTGAAATTAGGTAGGTTGGTGTTCATTGCTTCTGGCTTTTGGATTTACTTTTGCTGCATTTCAAATATTGTGGGGTTTTGGTGGGATTTTTGCTATGAATTACATTGTTTGGTTTTGTAAATTATTTTTGATTAAGATAGTTTCATACCTTTTCTTTCAGTAGTGACTGCTAATTTTCTCACTACATGTAGTTGGGTTGATTGTCTATAATTGCCAGCATCTTCCTGCTACCACTTTTTTGTTAATAATTTTATTAAGAGTTTTTAAGGATAACATCCAACAAAACCAGGTACATACATTGCAGCATGACAAAATGGATCTACAAGTTGTCTACAATACAACTATATATTAGGCAGGTTGAGTGGATAAAGAGAAACAAAGCAGATTACTAAGTAAGTAAACATTTAAAAGTACTATGCATTATTTGTGAAGATCCTAAGTGTTAGCCATATCAAAATTAATTAAAAAGGTCAATGCAGTTGAGACAACAAGGAGCATCCTGGCACCTGGCAATGCCTTAGGGAAGAAAAAAAAGGAATAAACAACACAATGACAACACTACAGTCCAGATCACAATCCTATCTTAGAGAAAGGGGTCAAGGAAAGAGATAACTCCTTTCAGGAGGTAGGACCAGGGTCCTAACCCTTATAGACAGGTAACCATATTACAACATCCCAGACCATTCTATTCAAGTGGATTCAGCCAATCCCTGTGGAGCGAGGTAAGCCAGGTAAGGGGCCCAGGTGAGATGATATTGGGAGAGTGTATTAGAAGCATAGGTGGAATAGATGGTCCAACTCTGCCATCTTAGACAGGGCATTATAATGCTCGGAGATAGTAGGTATCACTGTGGTCCTCCACCAAGGAAGAATAAGCCCCTTAGCTTGAAGACTAAGTAGAGTCAGCCATCTATGCTGCTGATGGGTGAGTGATCTCTGCACAAGATGAAGACCCAAAATCCAGATTAAGGTGTCAAGAATTAAGCTGGGGCCCATGCCTGTTGAGCCAGACCTAAGACATCCATCCAGAAAGGGGAAAGAAGTGGGCAGAGCCAGAGTATGCTCATGAGATCTCCCACTCCTGATAAGCATCGCCAGCATCGGCTGTTACCCATCAGGTGCATTCTATGGAGAACCGCAGGGGTGCGGCACCAGTGTGATAGAATTTTGTTTTGTATGAGCCTGCTTCTTGGGTCTGAATACATAGAATGGGTGTATCTCCAGCAGAGCTTCCACTGAGCTTCAGAGAGGGGGTTGTTGAAAAGCTTGTTCCCATTTACACTTGGCTTGGGATGAGTGTGAGGGGAGGTTGTTCCTGAGATTGGTGTATATAAGGCTAGCTTTACCACCCTTGTGGGTCAGCCATTTAGCCAGAGGTGAAGGCCTTGCCTTGTACACCCTGTGATGTTGTTTAATATAAGCCAGCACCGTGCTCCTAAGCTGCAAATATTGCCAAAAGGCCTGCTTTCCTAATTGGGATATCTGATCTAGAGTTAGAAAGGATTTTATGCTGAGGCCGTCTTTCACCATTAACTCGTTTAGTGTAAGGATACCTTTATTCTGCCATAGAGACCATTGCAGAAGTCTGCCATCCGCCTTTAAGGCACTATTCCCCCAGATAGGGATGGCCAGTAAAGGACAGAGATCTCCCTCCAATCTTTTTTGTACTAAGTGTCACATCTCAATGGAGCTTGCTATCGTGGGGCAAGGGCACAGTTGTTGGAGGAGAGGGTTGTAAAGCAGGACCACCAGTGATTGGGTTTGAGCCATAGATGCATCCATATGTACCCACTGTGGCATCTCAGATGTCTGTGGGAGAAACTAATTAAGGGTTTGGGCAGCAACGAGTGCCCACTAATATCCTTCTAGCCAAGGGAGGCCCCAACCTCCCTGTGTCCAGTGTGATCGAAGTTTATTCCTATTGTATTGAGGTTTTGTGCCTTCCCAAATAAAGTTCGAAAAGGCCTGATCTATAGTTTTAGCCCATGAAGCCAGCAATGCAAGAGGGAGATGTGAGATAACATATAATAATTTAGGGGCTGCTACCATATTAATCACATATATTTTGCCTGCTAGCATAAGCTGAAGGCCACGCCAGTGTGCAAACTCTTTTTTTAATTTCTTCAAGGAAAGATTTGAGGTTCAGATCCCAGAGTTTGGTAAGATCTATGGTTAGGCGGATCCTTAAATACATGAGGGAGTGGGGAGCCCACTGAAGGCCAAGATGAGTTATCTGGTCAGCGGTGCAGAGACTATTAAGGGACAGTACCTCGGTTTTGGACCTGTTCATTTTCATACCAGAATAACTCATAAACCTTGCAAGAAGGGACAGTAAGGCTGGGAGGGAAGTGGGGACATCTACTAGTGGAACTAGTAGATCATGTGCATACATAAATGTAGAGAAGGTGTTTTCACCAATAGGGAATCCTGCAATATCTGGGGAGTAGCATATGGCTATTGCAAGAGGTTCCACTGCAAGTATGAATAGAAGTGGGGAAAGGGGGGGGAAGCCTTGTCTTGTACCCTGTCCCAGAGGAAAGGGTGCAGACAGGATGGAGTTAGTTAGAACCCGATCTGTAGGACAAAAATATAGGGCTACTACCCAACGCCTGAAATTGTAGCCAATACACATGGCTTCCAGCACCTGATGGAGGTATTGCCATTCGAGGGAACCAGAAGCCTTCTCGAAGTCAATGGCTACAGCAGCGGAGGGAGCAGGATAGTTGCCAGCCTCATATATAATTATTATCAATGAACGAATATGGTTTCTACTAAGCTGACCAGGGAGAAAGCCCACCTGAGATGGATGGGTGAGACAGGGAAGTAGGGGGTTTAACCTGGTGGCCAAAATTTTTGTGAAAAGTTTACTATCTGAATTGATAAAGTGAAATAGGGTGGTAGCTGGGTGGAAGAGTGGCATCTTTCCTTTTTGGGAAAGATGTGATAATCACTTCCCTGAAAAATGGGGAAGGGAGTCTGTAACAAGGACTGAGTTGAAGGCGTCACTGAGCAAGTGGGTTATCAGTGGTGCAACTAGGCTCCACATTTCGGAGGAGTCTCACCAAGGGCTTTCCATGGTTTAAATTTTGGGTTGCCTCTGTGACGTCTTGGGGTGATAGGATTCTCCAATGTGGCTGCTTGCTGAGGGTTAGATGGCATAGAGGAGAGACTTCGAAATACAATTATCTGTGATATATCAATGGTGCCAGATGAAGTATATAACTTTTTGTAAAAGTCTGTCATTATTTCACTGATATGGTCTGGCTGCACTTGCACTGGGCCCCTTGTCTCCTAAGTCCTGGGATATGGCATTCAGCCCTTTGCTTTCCGAGTCAATAGGCTAGCACTTTCCTCCCTTTTCTCCCTCCCAATATTTGTGTCTTATTCTAAGAAGGGCCAATTCAGCTTTTCTGGCAAGTAGGTCGTGAATTTGATGACTTAGGTGGGTGATCTCTCTGCCTGTCGGGAATTGAAGGATGATGTGGGGTGTACTCTTAAATTTAGCCTCCAATTCAGTAAGGTGAGATTCTAATGATTTGAGCAAGTCTTCTCTCTCTGCTGCATATGATGGGCAGAGTACTCCATGATAGCACCTCTTAAGATAGCTTTTAACGCCTCCCAGACCAATGTCGAGGGAACCAAGGTATTGAGATGATCTTGTAGATAGTTGGTGACTGAGTAAGAAGCTACTGAGGAAAATCTGGATCTCTCAGAAGTAACAGGTCTAGGCACCAGTTTTGAGAGCGAGGAGCTAGGGGGCTATGTAGTAAATGGAGTTGGACCAGGGCATGGTACGATATAAGGACAGGATGGATCACAGCATCATTGATGCCCTTCATAACTGTATCAGATACCAGCCAATAGTCTAGCCAACTAAAAGAGCTGTGCACCGGGGAGAAGAAGGTGTAATCTTTATCCCTTGGATGAAGAATGCGCCATGGGTCTAGTAGCCCCATATCTGAGATCAACTGTGTGAGAGAGAGGTGAGTCTTCTGATGGTGGTCTGGACTAGAGGAAGTGTGGTCAAATAGGGGGTCCAATGGGAGATTAAAATCTCCCTCTATTATTATGGGGACATGTGGGGAGGCTAGGGAGCTTAGAGCTTGAGCCAGTGAGTGGAAAATCTGTGGTAGGTCAACATAATTAGGACTGTCAAAGGTGCACTCAGTACCTCCCTGAGCTCCCACAATACCCTTAGATGCACCCCATCTGGCCCCATTGCTTTGTCCACTTTCAGGTCAGCAAGCCCTTTAGTACAGTCTTCTTCGAAAATGGACTAGTGTCCATCCCTCCAATGCTCCTGTTACTTTTTGTGGCCCTTCCTTCTCCTTCCACTGTGAACATTGAACAGAAGTATTTTTCAGGATGTCTGCTTTTCCTGATTCCTGTGCACAGTGCCCACTCTATTTTTAAACTTATGAGCCCATCCATGGTCCTTTACACACATACCTAAAAATGTCTTGCCCCCTTTGCCACCACCTGGGCTATTCTCTCTTCACTTTGTGCCTTCATGCTCCTTACTGCTCTCCCTGCATCCCTCTGTTTCCACTGATATATCTCCAAATTCTCCTCCCTCTGCATCTTCTTATACAGTATTTTCTGAATGATAGCATGTTAGCCTTTTCCTTTTCTGCCATTTCTTTCGAGAACATTGAGGTATCTTTTTCTCTTGCTTGACACAGAGTTTTGTTGATTTCCCAGGACCCTTTTAGCTTCCCCATTGTTCCTCCACAGGTCATCCTCCCACCAGGTCACCCTGAGGTATCTACCAGTCTTTTAATATTCACCCTCCTGAAGTTCAGGATCTTCAACCTTGTGTAGTTTGAATCTGCAGCCATCTTGATATTGTGGCGATACTGTACAGTGAGCACTGTTCCCAAGGTGGCTTCCTACCTTGACGTCTGCAACACTCTCCCTGTTAGTGAGTATTAGGTCTTTTATTGCCCCATCATGGGTGGTTTCACTCACTGACTAGTTGCCAGAGGAACACTCCCTGCTGGCAGTCAAGGAAGTCCCTGCTTCTAGCCAAAGCCACAGTTGGGAAGTTCCATGTACATTTGGCAGAATGAAGTCCTGCTCCAGCAGCAACTCCTCTTTTCTGCCATCTTGACAATAGCTTCCAACAGTACCTCCTCTAACTCTTCCCCTGTACCAGAGGTCTGTAGATCACACTATTCAGAACAGAGGCTCCATTCCTCTCTAGTGTGACCCACAGTGTCTCTGATCCCTCCTGTATTCCCTGTGCTTCTGCTGCCCTTATGCCTTTCCTCACATAAAGCACCACACCCTCTTTTTCTTCACACACCGTCCTTCCTAAACAGAGTATAGCCTGTTAGGGCCATGCCCTAGTCATGGTTTTCAATGCACCATGACTTGGTTATGGCCACATATCAATTGACCTCTTCCATGATCTCATTCTGATGATCTCCAGCTCACCTACTCAGCAATGATCCCTTTCTGTCCCTGTCCAGGTCTCCCTATTAAGTAACTCCTGTACTCCTGTATTCTATGGCCTTGATTTCCTCCTTTTCATATAGTACCATCCCTTCTCCCTGCCTTGTCTCTCCTCAACAGAAAGTGATCTGGTATGGCCTTGTCCCAGTTGTGGCTGTCAGTGAACATTGCCTCCATTATGGCTACCAAATCCAGGCTAGCCTCCACCATGATGGCTTCCAGGTCTGGAATTTTATTATCCTGACTCCGTGCAATGGCACACATGACCCTCTATACCTTACTCCTCCCTGTCTTCTTCCTTTCTCTCTCACTTCCTTTCAGAAATGTAATTGGTACAGTTTCAACTCTGTGTAAGCAGGATGGAACCATGGAGTAGATGCCCTTTTGGATGATGTCATGGGAGCAGTGACTTACATGTTGCACATAAATAGTGAATACATAATGGGTAACAGTGGAATAACACATTTATCTTTTTTTTTGTTAGAACTACTGTTTTACCTTGTTTTAGTTTAAAACTGCTTTTTTTCTGTTAGAACCCTTTTATCTGGTCAATTGTGGTATGTAGTCTATCTCTTGATACTAGCATGATCTAAGCAATGTATCGTGTGTTCTAAGTGAAAGTATTTATCCCTAAACAACATAAGGTTGTCACCCAATTTGTTCATCCCTGCTATATTATTTATAGAGAATATTCCATATGGATCACAAGAATAAGCATTTTATTCACTAGGAAATGCTGCCAACAATGTTACTTACAAAAAAAGGGCCTGAGCGAAGCCCCATGTGCTATGGCAGCATTGTTGGCAGCATTTCTGAGTGCATAAAAAGGTATTCATTTGTGTCTTATAGGATAACAAAAAAATAGTAATAACAAATGCACACCAAAAATAGAAAATAAAATTAAAATCGATGTTTCAAAGGCAAGTCTTCTACAGGAATTATCTAAAAGAGAAAAAAGCAAAGTAGCCCTATTTATTTCACTGGACTCTGTACACAGGTGTAGATATTTCCCCCACAGTACAACCCGTCAGGTATCTGGACACAGGGGGAGATTCAGTATGTCCCCTACTGTTTTACTTCTCAGGTATCTATACACAGGTGTAGATATTCCCCTACATTTTCACCTGTTAGGTACTTATACACAGGTGTAGATATCTCCCCTACAGTTTTACCCCTCAGGTATCTGTACACAGGTGTACAGATTTCCTACAGTTTTACCCTCAAGTATCTGTACAGATGTGTAGATATTTCCTGAATTTAAAGCTCTAAGGTATCTACACAGGTGTAGATATTTCCAATACAGTTTTATCCTCAAGTACCTGTACACAGGTGAAGAAATATTTCTCCTAAAGTTTTACCCTCTGGAATCTGTACACAGATGTAGAATTTCCCTAGATTTACCTCAGGTATCTGTACACATGTAGATATATTTCCTGTACAGTTTTTAACCCTTGGGTACCTGTACACAGGAGAACATATTTACCCCAAGGTTTTACCCTTCAGATATCTGCACACAGGTGTAGAAATTTCCCCTACAGTTTTATCCTCAGGTATCTGTACACAGATGTAGATATTTCCCCTACAGCTTTACCCCTCAGGAATCTGTGCAGGTGTAGATATTTCCCCTACAGTTTTACCCCTTTGGTATCTGTACACAGGAGTAGATATTTCTCATGGAGTTTTACCCTCAGGCATCTGTGCAGGTGTAGATATTTAACCTACAGTTTTACCCCTCAGGTATTTGTACATGTGTAGACATATTTCATCTACAGCTTTACCATTAGGTATCTGTAGACAGGTGAAGATATTTCCTCTACAGTTTTACTCTTCAGGTATCAATATACAGGTGTAGATATTCCCCTACAGTTTTACCCCTCAATTATCTGTACACTGGTGTGGATATATTTCCTCCACAGTTTTACCCCTTAGGTATCTGTATACCGGTGTAGATATTCCCCCTACAGTTGTACCATCAGTTATCTGTACACAGGTGTAGATATGTCCCCTACAGTTTTACCCTCAGGTATCTGCACATAGGTGTAGATATTTCCCAAACAGTTTTACCCTCAGGTATCTGTACACAGGTGTAGATATTTCTCCTACAGTTTTACCCTATGGAATCTGTACATAGGTATAGATACTTGTGCCATAGTTTACCCCCAAGGTATCTGTACACGTGTAGATATAGTTCTACAGTTTTACTCTCTGATATCTGTACATAGGTGTAGATACTTATGTTATAGTTTACCCCTCAGTTATCTGTACAAAACTGTAGATATTTCTCCTACAGTTTTACCCTCTGTTACCTCTACACAGGTGCAGATATGTCCCCTACAGTTTTACCCTCAGGTATCTGTACACTGGTATCTGTAGATAGGAGTAGATATGTATGCCATAGTTTACCCCTCAGGTATCTGTACACAGGTGTAGACATTTCTCCTACAGTTTTACCCTATGGAATCTGTACATAGCTATAGATACTTGTGCTACAGTTTACCACCAAGGTATCTGTACACAGGTGTAGATATAGTTCTCTCACAGTTTTACCTCTGGTATCTGTACATAGGTGTATATACTTATGTTATAGTTTACCCCTCAGTTATCTGTACAAAATTGTAAATATTTCTGCTACAGTTTTACCCTCTGGTAAGAGTACATAAGTGTAGGTACCTATGCTACAGTGTACCCTAAGGTATCTGTACACAAGTGTAGAAATTTCTCATTGTTTTACCCTCTGGTATCTGTACATGGGTGTAGACACTTCTGCTATAGTTTGCCCCTCAGGTATCTGTACACAAATGTAGATATTTCTCCTACAGTTTTACCCCTGTTATCTGTACATAGATGTTGATACTGCTGTATAGTTCACCTCAGGTATCTGCACACAGGTTACATATTCCCCTACAGTTTTACCCTCAGGTATCTCTACACAGTTGCAGATATGTCCCTACATGTTTTCCTCAGGTATCTGTACACTGGTATATGTACATAGGTGTAGATTCATATGCCATAGTTTACCCTCAGGTATCTGTAACATATGTAGATATTTCTCCTACAGTTTTACCCTTTCGAATCTGTACATCAGTATAGATGCTTGTGCAATAGTTTACCCCCCAAGGTATCTGTGCACAGGTGTAGATATTTCCTCCTACAGTTTTAACCTCTGGTATCTGTACATAGATGTAGATATAGTTTTTCTACAGTTTTACCCTTTGGTATCTGTACATAGGTGTAGATACTTATGTTATAGTTTATCCCTCAGTTATCTGAACAAAACTGTAGATATTTCTCCTACAGTTTTACCCTCTAGTAAGTGTACATAGGTGTAGGTACTTATGCTACAGTGTACCCCTAAGGTATCTGTTCACAAGTGTAGAAATTTCTCATATTGTTTTACCCTCTGGTATCTGTACATGGGTGTATACTCTTCTGCTATAGTTTACCACTCAGGTATCTGTACTAGAGATGCAGCGAATTATAAATCCGCCCACGAAGTGGACACAAAGTGACCACTTCGTGACCATGGAGCACAACGTGAAGTGGACCCTGTAAAGTGCTCACTTTGCGTTATCATTGCCACTTCACGTTTTCATTATGCCTTAACGCAAAGTAAGGCGAAGTGAGAAGAAAATAGGCACAACACATGGCCTGCAGTACTGTAAGTCACATGCTTTAGCCAGGCAGGAAGGAAGTGAGTCAGAGAAGCAGTTTCATTTTCTCCTTTGCATTTGTACTGGGAGAAAGCAAAATTGTTTTGTGAGGGAGAGCAGTTTGCTTGGCTCGGAGTCATCTCTTGTTACTGCTAATCCAATTCAAACAGCTTTTTAAAAGCTATTTTATTTAGTGTTTGTATTGTCTTAGTGTTTTTGGTTAGTGAATTTTTTGTAAGTTTTGTTTTTGTTTTGTGTGTGGACTGACTGTGTGTGTGTGTGTGTGTGTCTGTGTGTCTGTGTGTGTCTGTGTGTGTGTATACGCTGTGTGTGCCCACTGTGTGTGTGTGTGTATGTGGTCCCATGGACCCAGGAGGATGGAGGGTCACGATGGAGTCAGAGAAGGTGAGTCGCTGGCACGTGGAAGTGTTAGGAGGGAGGAATGTGGACCCATGGGGGCTGAGACGGTCATGTTATGTTGGACCACTCCAGACACTTGGTCAGTGTTGCTTTCCCCATGGAAGCCACAGGAGTAGCAGCAGCAGCACCAATGCCACCGGTGGCTGTTGCTCGTCCACCTTCTCCACCACCACCACTAGCAAAAGCTGTTGGGGCTCCAGTAGCACCCCACCACCACCTCCACAGCCACAGGAGGTGGCCCTGGCAATTGTGGAATTGTGGGTGGTGGTGAGACCCATGCCCGAAAAGTGCATACTGTGTCTGGTCCCCCCACAGCTCCCCAGTGTGGGAGTTTTTTAATTGTGTGGGGGGAGACAGCACAGTGGTGCAGTGCCAAGTGTGTGGTGTGCTGGTGCACCATGGGCCCCCGGGACACATTTCGGGACCGGTGGTCAGTGCACCAACATGCTGAATCACCACAGGGCAGAGTGGCAGGCTGCCACAGAAGGGGCCAGGCGTCCACCTGCTGGCCCTTCCGTGGCAGTGGCTGAGGGTGCTGCTGGGGTGGGAGATGTGCCTCGCAGCAGTCACCACCGCAGCACCAGGAGGAGGGCTACATCAGGTGCTCCACCACCATGGCCGCCACCACCACAGCCACCAGCACCACCCTGTCCACCACCAGCTCCACTACCCGACTACCCACTGCTGTGGACCCCGGCACAGTCCCTGTTAGCCAGTCTGAACTCCTACTGGTGTGGGCAGCACTGAAGGAAAACAACAAGCGTTTCATTGCTTTGAAGCAGCAGGTTACCAGAGTGGAAGCACAGCAGCAGCAAATACTTTCAGTGCTGCACCTACTGCTAGACCACCATGGCATCCCACGGCCATAATAATTCTGGGTATTGTTTTCTGCCCTCCCACACCCACCCCAGCCCCTGACCCCACCCCACTACTGTGTTGTACTTTTGTTGTGTGTTTTTGTTTGTTATTATTAAATCATACACATTTTCCCTTCCAAGGGAATCTTTCTTGCACCACATAGTGCAATACATTTTTTTGAAAACCATGCGAAAATGCATTACAGTGAGTCATGTGACAGAGGCATTCCCATTCTGAACATCTGCCCACATTCTGCCTCCCTTCTCAGCAACATTAGGACATGATGGCAGGAAGGGAGAGTGTGTGCGCTCCTTACAGTAAAAAAAACACAAAGTGAACCTAATAACATTAGGAAACATTGGTTGGAATAGCTGCTGGACATTCAGTATAGTGCAGCATGCACCTACGCTTCCCCTGCCATCACTTCTTAATGTTGCTGAGGCAGTGTGGCACAAATGTGGGTTGCTTTTCAGATTGTTAATTCCTCCGTCATGTGACTTACTGTAATGAAATTATGGGTGTTTTTCACAGACATATATTTGCACTCTGTGGAGCAAGGAATATTCCAGTTGTAGTAATGCCCCCAACCCCCACATATTAGTTTATGTGCATCACCATAACTATGAAATGTGGTGACTGTAAAGCAGCAACGCAACAATTTGTTGATAACTCTGACCTATATTTTAATGCTGTTTTACAACTTCCTTTACTTACATCCTGACTGACTGGAATGATATGATAATTTGCAGTAGTTGAGTGTGCTCTATTACCTTTTTTATGTTTACTTGCATGCATGTGTAAGAAACATAGTGCCATCATATGAGTTTTCCAGAGGTGTGTCAGCCTCTTCCAATTCAGTCAGTGTATTTGCAGGCGCGGTCGCAGAGTGCCAATCACTGCTCCAGCTGTCTATGACAGCTGAAAATGCAGTGGCATACAGTTGAAAGGGAGAGCTCCGCTTGAGTGAGCAGAGGTCTCCCCTCCACACACTCACACACACACACACACACACACACACACATGCGTGTATGCACGCAGACTGTGTGCTCATGTGCCTTCCCCCTTCCCCCACACTGTACAGCCAATTGGGGTGCCCAATCCCCCATCGACTCCACGCCCCCCCAAAGCATCCAGGTGCCACGCTGGGAGACCACCCCAACATGGCAAAATGTTTTATAGCCAGCAGGTGCCCAATCCCCAGTCAGCTGCACACCCCACAAAGCATCCAGGTGCCACGAGGGAGCCAACCCCAGCATAGCAAAATGATGTAATGGCTGACGAGGGTGCCCAATCCCCATCAGCTCCACTGTCTCTCTCCCCATGCTGTCACTGACGGGGTGCCCAATCCCCGCCGGCTCCACTGTCTTCCCGAGTACAGGGTGCCACGCTGGGATCCCACCCCAGTGTGACAACAGATGCCATGTGAGACGGGGTGCCCAATCCTGTCAGCTCCATGTCCCCCAGCCATTCTTCTGCATGCTGGGAGCCCACCCCAGCATGGCAAATGTCCCGATCATCTGTTTCAACAAAAACCTGTAAAGAAAAAAATGGTCCCTCGCGGTCTCCCTGCCCCCCCACAACCGCACACACCCACTGGGCACCCTGCCTCCCCACACTCCCCTCACCCCATACTTACCTCTGGAGTCCAACGCGACGATCTTCGGTAGACCGTGAACACGTCTGCACTCTTCAAAGCCGACCGCAAACTGAGGAAATGCCAGTAAGCTGTATAATGGGATAGATAGGGTTTTTTCAACTTTGTTGCATATCTCAGGCATTTTTGGAATTTTTGCACGAATTTTCAACATGGGGTTTTTATTGAGACTCAGTGGGAGTCATAATGAGTGCAGTCAACTGACAGCAAATGCATTTATACACAATGGGACTGTTAACTACCAAATGAACACCCATCCTCACACACACACACCCCAAAACAGAAGAACGAAAAGAAGTAATTATGTTACAGCAAGGTGAATACCATGGTGAGAAAACAAATAAAGTGTCTGTTTTTTTTTTATTTTGGCTGGCCAGTAAAAGCACCAGAGGGACGCCAAGCCACAAAGTGTAACACGGGTATATAGCACAAGAGGAAAACGGAACAGCACACAGGAATGATGACACAAACAAATATAGAAAAAAATGGATATTTATGGCAGACAAAGACACTATGCCATTCCCATCTGTCAGCGGGCCCTATACAGGTAAGCACTGCTCACCCTAAGTGATCCATGGCTCATTCACTCATGTCAGCCCAATCCAGTCCTGGATTACAGGTGTGTCCCTGTTTCAGTCAAGTAGCCACTCAGCCCCACTGTTCTTCACCTCCCAACTTCACAGAGTCCTATGGTGACACCAGCCTCTTGGTGGCTGTTCTGGTGTCCCAGTCAAAGTCAAGAGCATCACTCACTGCCTCATTATCCTGTTACCACTCACTATGTGTGTCCCCTGTTCCCCACATTAGCCTGTGTCTCTCCACCCTCCCTCTGCCAGACCATGTCCATCACAGGCTCGAACCCATATTTCCATTGTCCTGACCTCTTGTCCATTACATCCTGCAGGATCACTGTGGACAATGACATTTGTACCACTGGCAGGCACCCCACATCCCATCTATAGGCTTCTCCCATTGAGCAGACCCGGAGACTCCTGTCTTTTGCCAGTGATGTGGGACAACCCAATATCTTCTACTGAGCACTGGCACCCACCCCATGCAAGGTCATTTTCCCTCCACACCAACCAATACCACCCTTTCTCACTTTACTTGTGTCTCTCAAGGTAACCCCCAAAAAAATATACTTTCTTGTTTGAAATTTCAACACCTCAAGAGTTTCCCATGTCTCCCAGATTGTGCCCCGAACCATACTCAGTGTATCCTTTCCTCCTGCTCCTGCTAGTCTCAGTGGTTCCTATCAGTTGCTTCCTTCCCCGTCAGTGTGACGAGGGTGCATAACTGTTTCCCTGCTGGACACCCAAACTTGTCCTTCCCATATTTGTTATGCCCATTTCTGAATGTAGCCCCACATATCCAGCTTCTTCCTTCTTTTCCTGAACCTCTGTCTTCCACCAATTAGCCGCATTTGCCTCAATGCCCGATCCCTTGATGTGTCCTCTGCTGTGTTACTTCACTCTGCCGGTTTGCATTCACAGCTGTAATAGTTCCCTGTCTTAACATCAATGATGTCTCATCATCATTGCATCCTCCATCCGCCGCTCTTTATACCAACGGTGTAGTGGGTTACCCACTGAAGACTTAGCACACCAACCATCGCCCACCCTCCCCACCACCCCTTGAGGCTCCCCTGACATCTCTGGTCACTTTCTAGTGCTGTGGAAATGTCCACCTGCAACAGTTGCTCGCCTCCTGTAGGATGAAAGTTGTCCCGGTCTCAACAACAATTCCACTTGTACATCATTTCACATCCCATTGTCTCATCACCCACCCCAATGGCCACGGTTATGCCAGCTTGTTCTCCCCTCACTACTGTCTAATTGTGTGTCAGCCATTAAAATTGACGCTATTGTGCTACTCACCAAGAGGGAGTATCAGTAGTATAACAGTGTGAACAAAACCATTGTTGATTGACCGGTAACTACAATAACTGTGTTTATGTTTATGGTATTAATTTGAGGTTTCTAAAAATGAGTCACAAATATCACCTTAGTCATTACTTGCCCATTTGTCAACGCCTTTGCAGTCACCCACCCAAGCAACCTCCCCCAAAAAATATTAACCGAGCATGGCTAAGATGTTTCAAACAGCAGCTGATCCACAACTATCAGTGCTTAGTAACCCAAGGTGGCGCTTATCCCAAGAGATCTTAGGGCCAGCAGGCTCAGTTCAGGTGGACAGTGGAGCAGCCAGACCAAACTTGCCCTCAATAGAAACTGACAGGGGCTACCACTGATTTAGTACTACGACTCCTGTAGAAGGATCCTCTCACACCACTTGCAAGACACAGGCCTGTGATCCAAACACTTCCACACATTTATATGTAGGACACAGGGGTACCATACCAGGCAGCTGCTTTAAATGCCGAAAATTTTCACTGCAAGCAAACTGGTAATGCAACGCAGCTTCACTTTTGCTGACAGACCAAGCAGCACTGAAGCAGATTCTCCAGTCATCTGCAGGGGTGAGCCTGGTAGGTAGCTGTCATGTACACACCTCCCTCTGCCTGCATGCCACAGTGATCTTGTCCGCCCTTCTGGCGATACTGTTGCCCGACTTCTGGCTTCCACATGCAGCCTGCATGAAGACTCTACATGCAGGGCCCAAGCTCCTTCTCTCCTTATGGCTACAACGACTCTGCTCCTGCCAGTCAAACAGGGGTCCTCATTCTGGTGCAACACAATGCTATGGAGGGCTCCCAGCCAATCCCTCTACCTCCTTCTACTGGTGCAAAAAAAGGAGCCACCTTCGGACTTCAATTCCAGATCACGGACCACACCTCCCATTGGCAGCTGGTTCCTGAAAGAGTCCCAGCCCCAATTGGCTGCACAATGCTCCATTTTAAGTGCCCTGGATCCTCATTGGACCTCATAGACAGTCCGGGTCCAAAATGGAGGGCAAAATGCACAAAGTCCCCACCACAAGGGAAAACAGTTTAGATAAACTACATTCCTAATACTCAGTCAACATGTAATACATAAATACCACAGCCCAATAAGGGCCAGCTTTGCCTACTTAGCAATGGCAAAAATAGAGCACCTACCCAGTGGCTCAGGTGGGACTCGAGCAAGAGAACCCATAGTCCCTCCCTTCTAGTAAACTGACTGGGTCAGAGCTGGCAGCTCTTAAAGAGCCCACTAGAGGCATTTCTCCCAGTAAACCCCCATTTTTAAGGGGGTTGCACTTAGGAAAATGAGAATATACACCAAGCAGCAACAATAGTTTCATTTTGAATCTCATTCTCACCATGCTGTCTCAGGGTGGTAGAACATGTAGAAATGCATTGCCTGTAAACAAAGGAGATAAGTGAGGCACCACTATTCAGCATCTATCCATTGCACAGAATAGTTGAATTTAGGTAATGTTATTCACAAACTGGTATGGACATTCTTCATGTTCCTGCCCCCCCACCAAAAAAACAATGTATACAGTAATACAGAATTCTCCACACAACAAATTAATGATGATCTAGTGCAACCACCACACCACCTCCACAACACTTACTACAACAAGAACCTCTGAAGGAGCTTGCAGGCTGCATATCATCCTCTTCTCACCACCACCACACAGCTGACGACTCGACTGTCAGTGAATGGGAATATACACTCCATTAACCATATAGTGAACTAACGGTACACATGCACAGCGCAGTCACCAAACAGAGGTGTTGGTGATAGGGGCAATGTGTCAAGGTGATGGCATGGGGTTTAGATGGAAGGTGGTGGGTACATTGTGCATGATAGCAGGTGGTTCAACAAGTAGACCACCAAGTATGCTTTTTTTTGGGGTATATATGGCGCATGAACTGGCAGCCTGGAATGAGGGGAGGGTGATCTCAAAGAAGTAAAATTCGCATCATGGAAAGGAACATGGATTTATAATAAACATCTGTATCACAAACATCAGCAAGGAGCAGAACACTATAGTGTGGTTGGAGATGCGGACATTGAGGAGAGTGATTGCATATCACTATTAGTAAGCACTAAATTAGGGTGCTAGAAGAAGGATTTATTACATCAAGAAAACAATTAAGACTTTGAGGAGGGAGATAGCATACATACAAAAAATTATTAAGTGCTGCATTAGGGAACATGACATAGGAGAGCATTACAAAAAAGTATAAATGGGCAGTGTTACAAACGCAATGTTACAACAAATGTGTCTCATCATCAAGTGCACTTGTAGGCACCTAAAACTCATGGAAGTGCCACTGACACACTGATAACTGATAAATACGATGTGTGAAAGTGCAGCAGGCTACAGTACAACAGAAATGATAGATAAATAAAGCTATACATAACAGGTTTCCTTGTGCATTAGATCATTTGTAATTACCAATTTTCTAGCCATTCTGAGGTGAAATTGCAGGACTTCAGGGAAGCTTGTAGCAGGATGACAATTAGCTGTCATGCTAAAGAGGAATGGGACAGAAATGGGGAAGAAATATAGAGGGACTGTAGGAGGAAGGAAGTAGGATCGAATTACTGATAGTGGCTGCACACCTCCCCACCTGCTTTAGACATTGTTAGAAGTGCAGGCAGAGCCAAGGGCAGGTTCTTATCAGACCAAAGGCGGGTCTCACACAGCACAGAATAACAAAGTTATATTTGATTTCTTACAAAAGTACAAGGAAGAAAAACAAACAAATGGTTGTGTCTTGATGGATGAAATATGGAGCACCACAGAGCCTAAATTCAGAATGGTGAGTGAGATTACAGATTCTTGGAAAATCTGACAGTGCAGCTTTAACGCGAAGTAAAGCGAAGTGAGAAGAGAATAGGCACATCACATGGCTTGCAGTACTGTAAGTCACATGCTTTAGCCAGGCAGGAAGGAAGGAAGTGAGTCACAGAAGCAGTTTCATTTTCTCATTTGCATTTGTAGAGGGAGAAAGCATTTGTGAGAGGAGAGGAGTTACAGTGCTTAGCCTGATTGCCTTGTTGCCACTTCATTGCGTTACAGTTCCAGAAGAAAACAAACAGCTTTTTGAAAAGCTATATCTTTATTTAGTTTTTGTACTGCATTTGTGGGGGGTTTTTGTTAATGAATTTGTTTGTATAAGTTTTGTTTTGTTTTGTGTGTGTGACTGACTCTGTGTGTGTGTCCACTGTCTGTGTGTGTGTGTGTGTGTCAGCCTGTGGACTTCAGGAGGGTGAACCTAGGAGAAGGTGAGTAGCTGGCCTGTGGGCGCGGTAGGAGGGGAATGTGGACCCGTGGGGGGTGGGGAGGTCGTGTCATGTTGGACCACTCCCGACTCCTGGCCGGTGTTGCTTCCTCCATTGAAGCAACAGGAACAGCAGCAGCAGCAGCACCAGTGCCATGAGTGGCTGCTGTGTGTCCATCTTTTCCACCACCACCACTACTACCACCGGTAGTAGCAGCAGCTTGGGGCTCCAGCAGCACCACCTCCACAGCCACAGGAGGTGGCCCTGGAAATTGTAGGTGGTGGTGGGACTCATGCCCGTGTGAGGACTGTGTCTAGTTCCCCCCACAGCTCCCCAGTGTGGGAGTTTTTTTAACTGTGTGGGGGGAGGCAGCACAGTGGTGGTGTGCCATGTGTGGTGTGGTGGTGCGCCATGGCCCCCGTGGAACACATTTGGGGACTGGTGGCCAGTGCACCCACATGTTGAACCACCACAGGGCAGAGTGGCAGGCTGCCACAGAAGGGGTCAGGTGTCCACCTGCTGGCCCTTCCATGGCAGTGGCTGAGGGTGCTGCTGGGGTGGGAGTTGTGCCTCACAGTCACCACTGTAGAAGAAGGAGGGCTACTGCAGCAGCTGCTCCACTACCACCACTGCCATTACAGCCCCCAGCACCACCCCCACTACCTGGATTCCCCGCTGCAGTGCACCCCCCCGCCACAGTCCCTGCAACACAGTCTGACATTGGCCTGATGTGGGCAGCGCTTGAAGAAAATAATGAGTGGTTCAGTGCTTTGCAGTAGCAGGTGAACATAGTAGAAGCACAGCATCAGCAAATAATTTCAATGCTGCACTTGCTGCTGGACCACCATGGCATCCCACAGCCATAATAAATGAGGGGATTGTTTTCTGTCCCCAATCCCCACCCCTGACCCCACCCCACTGCTGGGTTGTACTGATTTTGTGTGTTTTTTTCTTTGTTATTGTTTAATCATACACATTTTCCCTTCCAGGGGAATCTTTCTTGCACCACATAGTGCAATACATTTTGGTGAAAACCACCCATAATTTCATTACAGTGTGTCATGTGATGAAGGAATTCCCGTTCTGAAAATCTGCCCACATTCTGCCTCCCTTCTCAGCAACGTTAGGATGTGATGGCAGGGAGAGCGCATATGCATGCTCCTTACAATGAATATCTGATTGTCCGGCAGGTTTTCGAATTTTTATGTTATAATGGTCAGTTTGTAGGAACGTGAGGGCACGTTTCCAGTAAAAAGAGCCCTGTTAGTGGAAACATTCCCACATTTCACCACAAAGTCAACCTTATAACATAAGGAAACATTGGGATAGCTGACGGACATTCACTATAGTGGAGCATGCACCTGCATTCCCCTGGCATCAAGCCCTAACGTTGCTGAGAAGGGGGGGCAGAATGTGGGTGGTTTTTCTGATCGGTAGTTCTTCCGTCAAGTGACTCACTGTAATGAAATTATGGGCAGTTTTCACAGAAATACATTGTACTCTGTGGAGCAAGAAATATTCCAGTGGGAGTAATGCCCCCACATAATAGTTTCTGTGCATCACCATAACTATGTAATGTGGCGAATCTCTGTAAAGCAGCAATGCAACAATCTGTTGATAACTCTGACCTATATTTTTAATGCTATGTTACAACTTCCTTTACTTACATCCTGACTGACTGGAATGATATGAGAATTTGCAGTAGTTGAGTCTGCTGTACTTTTTTCATGTATGAAATAATAAAAGGAGCATTCCTTTTAAATTGGTGCTGACCAGGTCTTTGTCATTGTTTTCCTCTGCTTTTCTCCATCACATCAATTAGTTGTTATATATTACTTCTGTTGTTAATTAACAGTTATGCATCAGGCAGTGTTTTATGACACCACAGAACAATAGTTATTGAAAAGCAGCTGCAAATAAATACAAACCTGGTCCGAACAATATTGGAAGGCATGCTCATTTTTTATATACATGAAAGTAGCAAGTAAGTAAAGCAGACATAAATTGAAAAGAATCATATCATTCAAGTCACGACTCGAAGGTAAATTAGTGGTGGCTGTGGTAATGTAAAGTAGCATAAAAAGTACAGTTCAAAATCAGTGACATTCTTACTACTTCTTTAATTGTAAAAATGTTAGTATGACATCATGAGTTCACAGCAACAATCACAGAACACACAAAAGTGGCACAGAGTCCCAGATTTTTTTCTGCAGGCCCAAAATGCATCCTGCTTGTGTGTAGAAAATTGACAAGTGTTAACATAGTGGAATGAGAGTGTTTCAGCACATACCCCAGTAT
This sequence comes from Neoceratodus forsteri, assembly GCA_016271365.2. Lineage (NCBI taxonomy): Eukaryota > Metazoa > Chordata > Ceratodontiformes > Ceratodontidae > Neoceratodus > Neoceratodus forsteri. Next base: position 265,830,802 of record JADMNL010000026.1, on the reverse strand, counting down.
AAAATGATGACTGTGAGTGTTGTGTTGCTGGCCCAATGTGTTCTGCGAGATGATTCCAGCAAATGCAATGTGATCATCTCAACTGGATTGAAGGGGGCCCCTTCCCTGCACGCCAATACACTAATAGTAGCCATGGTGAGTATATATATATATATATATATATATATATATATATAGATGGATAGATAGATATATGGTTGTGTTGTGTATTTTGTAGGTGAGGAAGGGGTTGACATGGACATGTACTCATGGTACTGTTCTGCATCACAGGTCACACAGAAACTGTTGGTGTGCACATTCCAGTGCTCATTGAGAATTTTTTGTGCTGAAATTGGAAACAGATAACTCTCAAGCACATGAAGGTAAGTAATTTTTTTGTGGTGGGGTTGGGGGAATCATATTTGCAGGTTTGTCTCTAATGGTTTCTTATTTTGTTACTTCTTCACAGATTTCAGCAGCATCCTTCTGGAGTCCAGTTGTCTTAGGATGGTCATGGTCATCTAATGAAATGACTTTTGCATGTTGCATGTGTACCCAAGCTCAGCGGAGGTGGGTGCCTGATGTTGAAGAACTTTTTTGGATAAGGCCACTTTGACAGAACAACAAAGCATCTGGAAGTTTTCTAAAAAAAGAAATGAATGACTTCTTACTATTTAATTGTTATGTGTCCCTCCCTGGTTCTCAAATCTAAATCTAAAGTCAAGTTACATTTCAAACCCACATCTTGTCAACTAACACAACCTGTGTGCAATATTTGCTGCAGTCTTTGCAAAACAATGAAATGGATGAAATAAAATCTTCATACTTACCAGAATGGATTTCACATGGATATTACATTGCTTTCTCTCTGTATGGTTCAGCTACAGTACCATTCCTAATGAGTTTTAGCGATGGAGCCTTTTTTTGTTACCATGTTAAAGAAACAAAAGAAGTGTACAAAACATACAAAACTTACAACTAAAGGAAGTGAAGCAGCATAACAAACATGAGTACACATACTCACTTTATAGTTTAAATATTAAGAAGCTTTGTGTCTCTGTCTGATGGATGTGGTGGTCTGGACAGACTCAGGCTCAGTGCTGACAGTGGCTAACATCAGTCCCAGTGGTGGCGGCGGTGGTGGTGGTTAGGGGGGCAGACAGACTCATGGTGGCAGTGGCTAACATCAGTCCTGGTGGTGGTGGTAGTTCGGGGGGCAGACAGACTAATGGTGACAGTGGCTAACATCAATGCCAGTGGTGGTGATGGTTCGGGGGCAGGCAGACTCATGGTGGCAGTGGCTAACATCAGTCCTGGTGGTGGTGGTGGTCCAGGGGGCAGACAGACTCATGGTGGCAGTGGCTAACATCAGACTGGTGGTGGTGATGGTGGTTTGGGGGCAGACAGACTCATGGTGGCAGTAGTGGCAGTGGCTAACATCAGTCCTGGTGGTGGTGGTCTGGGGGCTGACAGACCCACACTGGCAGTGGCTAACATCAGTCCCGATAGTGGTGGTGGTGGTGGATCGGGGGCAGACAAACTCCTGGTGGCAGTGGCTAACATCAGTCCTGATAGTGGTGGTCAGGGGGTCAGACAGACTCATGGTGGCAGTGGCTAACATCAGTCCTGGTGGTGGTGGTCCGGGGTGCTGACAGACTCATGGTGGCAGTGGCTAACATCAGTCCTGGCGGTGGTGGTGGTGGTGGTTCGGGGGCAGACAGACTCATGTGGTAGTGGCTAACATCAGTCCCGGTGGTGGTGGTCCGGGGGGCTGACAGACTCATGGTGGCAGTGGCTAATATCAGTCCCGGTGGTGGTGGTGGTTCAGGGGGCAGACAAACTCATGGTGGCAGTGGTGACAGTGGCTAACATCAGTCCCGGTGGTGGTGGTCCAGGGGGCAGACAGACTCATGGTGGCAGTGGCTAACATCAGTCCCGGTGGTGGTGGTCTGGGGGGCAAACAGACTCATGGTGGCAGTAGATAACATCAGTCTCAGTGGTGGTGGTCTGGGGGGGCACCCCACCTTTTAAAACTTCAGTTAAAATCTGCCAACATTTACCACATCATCATCCTCATAAAGAAAGCTGCCCTCACAGTCATCGATGTCTGAAGTCTGACCACTGGGAAATTCTTTCTCCATTGTGTCATCATCAACATCAGTGGTGGCCCGTTTCAGGCAGCCACTGCCAGTGCCACCAAGATGCTCCATTTCTACATCTGCAAGACCACCATGACTAGGCCGGAGTATGAATACCGAGGTTGTAGTCTGTGCTGGTATGTGCCTCTCATTCATTTTAATGAATGTTAGCAAACTAACATTTGCAGGAGACAGGTTTGTCCCACGATCCCTGACTATTGCACCTGCTGAGCTGAATACCCTCTCAACACTTACACTGGAGGGTGGGCATGTGAGGTACTTCAGTGCCACTGCAGTCAGCTCTGGCCATTCACTGACCTTTCCACTCCAGTACAAAAGAGGATCTTCAGTAATTGTCAGATGCCTGTTTTCAGACAAATATGATTCAACTATTCTCTGTGCCACACTAAGTCCAATTGTTGATGCATCATCCTGTTCTCCTGAATCATTTATTTCACAAATACCCACTTGGGATAAAGCCTCTCAAAGCTGGTTGATGCCAGCCACTTTGGATGACAGACCACCTGGAACTGCAGTCCCCTTCCCCTTGCAGGATATGCTTGATGGTCCTCCAGGTACACCTTCAGCCAGATAATGCTGCTGAGGTTTGCTGACCTTGGCACGTGACTTCTGTGCCCCATGAACCAAGCGCACCAGTTGACCACTGATATTTTTTACCTGTTCAGGCCCTCCCTCCAGTACTGATGTAATTCCATGTTTGTATCATGGGTCCCACATTGTTGCTATGGCAAAGTTGTCACTACGCTGAATGCTCACAATGTGACGATCCTGGTCGAATACTGTCAGCATGTGTTGCAGCAACATACTGCTACCACCATCTCCGGCAACATCAAGGCTATGCTGTACATTCACCAATGTCTGCCTCAGCACCTGCAGCAGTGGAAATGCTTGGCTAATGGAGGCAGACTTGCCACTCACTGCCTGTGTGACATGTTCAAAAGGCCGCAAAATTGTTGTTACAGAGTCCATGAGGCACCACTGTTCAGTCATCATAGACATGGGGGCCCTGGAGCTGTCATGGCTAGTGTGCATAACAAGACATTCTGAGATGGCTTTGTATTGTTCATACAACCTCTCTGCCGTGTATAAAGTGGCGTTCCATCAGGTGACAACTTCCAGCTTCAAGCGGTGCTGAGGCAGGCTGTTTTGTATCTGAAAGTGCCGCAGCTGGTCACGGGCCTTTCCAGATCTTGAAAAGTGAGAGCAGATACATTGTGCAATGGTCAGCATTTCCTTTATATCAGGATGCTGCAGAAACTCCTGAATCACAAGATTTAAACAGTGGGCCATGCATGGAACATGAGAAAAAACACCATTCGTGATGCATTTTACCACATTTGACCCATTGTTACTTGCTATGAACCCAGCTCTCAGGGACTGAGGGTTTAGCCATCTGTCAGTTTCAGCCAGTACCACATCCAACATGCTCTCACCAGTGTGTGAACAGGTCATACTGTGTATAGCAATCGTTGCATGCTGTCGAATTCCTGGAAGATTGCTACCATGACAATCCACCTTACTGCACTGATTATTCACACTACCAACATCACAAACAACCCCCTGGCACCTGTGTCCAGTGTGCAGTTATACACAAATATGAACTCCCCGCTGTTTTGTCACTTGTCCACATATCCATACTTAAATGGATGAATGGAGAGGAGGAATGTTGAAGGGCATGTCTTACTGAGTCGGACACAGTGTGGAATAACTCGGGAACAGCTTGGGTAGAAAAGTATGTCCTGGATGGAACTTTCCATTTTGGACAGGCACATGCAGCAAACTGCTGGAACCCAGAATTCTCCACAAAGGAGAAGGGCAAAAGATCAATTGCCAGCATTTCCGCTACAGTAGCACTGAGTTCACGTCACACTGTGTGATTTGGGGGGTACTTCAGCTTATGCACAAAAACACTCTGTAACATGGTCTGACTTAAGCATTTTACATGGAGTGTGCTGATCACAAATGGTTGTGCTCTGTGATGAATGGCATTGGCAGGGGGTGGAGTGTGGACATTTGATGAAGAAGGTTGCACAGGTGATGATGACAAACCCAGAAATTCTGTTATTTTGCCAGATTTGCCAACCGGGGTTGATGTACCACTTGCACTAGACATACTGCATTCACCACCACCACCACCACTAAAACTGCTACTCTAACCAGCACTGGACAGCATTTCAAAGTCATTATCATCATCCACCTCATCATGCCTGTAGTAATCCTCTGCTCTTATTACCACACTACTGCACACGTTTAATTTCCTATTGGGCTTAACAGTCATGGAAGGGGATAACATGCTGGCTATGGTTGCCAGTGATGCGGGTGAATGCCCCACTGTGGTATTAGCTGCCAGCTTGTGCTGGGTCCACAGTGCCAAGTGACTATTCTTAAGATGTGCATGCTGTCCTCCTGTGCTCAGATGGCTCCCCTTTTTACCTCGACTCACACGCACATGGCAAACCTGGCAGATTGCAACTGAATCATCATTTGCATCTTGAACAAAAATATCCCAAACAAGGGATTGTGATGCTTTGCTTTTAATATGTCCATGATGTGGCATATTTAAGTCTGTTATTTTAAGCATTGAAGTGGGGGGGCATGTGATGTTTCAGGCCCTGCGTACCTGGACTGCAACTGACCACCATGACTACCTATCTTATTGATTACTGGGCCATCATCATCATCATCAACTAAAACTGGTAAATCACAAGTTTTTACGGGGGGGGGGATTCCTGAAAAGAGACTCAGACACTGCCACCTTTAATTTCTTTTTCTCCAGTTCCCAACTAGGGTCAATTACATCATCATCATATTCATCAACGTCACACACATCCACATCTTCTGCTTGGATGCTAGCATGTGGATTGCATGTTGCAACAACAGCAACATCATCATCACATTCATCATCAGCATCTACACCACCATCACCTGATATTTTTTCACCACACTGTGAATCACTGCATGGAAAATGCGTGATGGTAAGTGCCACGGTGGACGGAATATCACATTGTATGCTTTCGTTGACATGATTATCAGAACCCTCAGGTTCAGTTACTGGGATGTTACTGGGAAGTATGACATCATCTATGCTGCCACTCACTTGCACTGCTTCACACTCAATATTCTTGGATATGGTACACTGGTCAGAATTAGAACTTGATGCAACAACACTAATACTACCTCCACCACTACTAACACCAGTAACACTAACACCACCGGCTGGGAAAATATAATCTCCACCAACTATGAGTGAAGCTACTGATTGGGCTGTAAAAAACATTGCAGGAGAAATACCTTTCCTCACATCAGCAATGCACTTCTGTGTCTGCGTAATACTACCACGCCCACAGACCATCTTACTGCCAACATTGCCATGGCCAGAAACAGCTTTACTTGCATGTCTCTTTGCAGGCATTTTGGAGGATCAACCACAAATATTATAACCAAATTCAGATTTTGATACGTTCACTCTCTGATTGGAGGCACACTGGATGAGAAGCCAAATAAACAACTGTGGATTCAGCAACAGATAAGAGACAAGTCTGAGACTGTCACGGAATTAAAACAACTTCAGTAACCAGTGGTGCTGATGAGGTCACAAAAACAATCCAATCTGGTAAAAATTACCTTTTGAATGTGGGGGTTGGGGAGCACTGAATGCAGACAGTGCTGATTTTTAGGGCACGACAAGCAGCAAAACTAAGAACAGATACCATGATCGCAGTACAAAATCAGGCAGCTGCAGTGGATAGCAGGTTCGCCTGCTCCGCCTGCAATTGCACTAGTCTGTGGCACAATAAAAGGTGTATTATTTGATGCATGCAACACTGTACACATACTCACACACAGAACAGTTTGTGTACAATGCTGAACAAAGAATGCATCGCAAATGCAAAAGTTCAGTACTATGCCATGTTACGTATTGTAAATTTGTAATTTAAACAACCTGAACTTATGAACTGCTGCACCACATCCACATAACAAACAGCAAGAAAATGTCTACTATTACTGACAATATTACTGTGCATACATTAACACAGTCAGTTATATAACAAAAATATAACCAAAAAACAAAGAAATCACTATTTCTCCAGCTTAAATCTACCTACACCACAGATATGCCCCTCCCCAAAGCACACTTTTACTGTCTTTCACCACACACACTCAATGTTGTAAATTAACATTTAAAATCCACACAAAAACAAAAAAGCTCAATGATATGAGCACAGGAGGGTTTCCTACAATCGATGAACTAAAGTTGGATCCCCCCAAAAAAGCAAAAATGCTTTTAGAACAGCTTTTACAAGATTCCTATCTCAGACAGCTATCAGAACACACTGTCTTCTACTCCTTCCTACTCATACTACCCCGAACTGAGGCTGTGCAGATCAATATAGAGCCCATGTGACCTGAAATCCCATGAATCACTGCAAAAATTCGCCTTTGGCGCTCAAAAACAAGGCGAAGTGAGGCAAAGTTCACTGCCTGCAATGCACTTTGCCTTAAATTTGGCAGAGTAGTGACATGGGGAGGAGGAGTAATGTGAAGTCATTGCTTCCAATGGACTTCACATTCCTCATTATAACACAAAGTACTCCTCTTCACATTGTGGAGCACTCCGTGAATCCGCCTTTGCTCCGTGAATCACTATGCGGAGCGGATTGAGCACACTTCACCCATCAATGCTCCAAGTTCCTCTGAAGATGATCTGCAGCAGTGCATAGACCTAACAGAAAAAGACAAAGACTCTCAGACAGACACTGGGCTGGTTGTTCTATGATGCATTAATAGTCACTGGTATTTGGTTACCTAAACCAAAATTGTTTGGCCTTTTTCTCCACAGGCATGCTTTAATCTTGCATGGTCATCATTTAGTATGAAGCTCAGACACACATTAAGAGAAAACAAATCACTGCTGTTGGTGGTTGCAGTATCATTGGGATTCAAAGTTACTGGGTGTGCTGATTTTTGAAATAGGCTCGTTGCCATGTTGTTTTCAAACTTACAGAGCTGCAATAATGTCATCAAAAAACAGTAACTTACTGCTTTTCTTATGATTTAATAGCCGGCATCAATGACTGGTACCTAATGTTTTTCAAGCAATGAGGGTTTAAAATATAAAACACTATTTTTCTGCTTTTAATAATTGTTTAAAACTGTTGCTTAGTTTCTTATGTGAAAATTATTTCTGACTGCCTTGCTACTGCCTTGAGTTTCAGGCTTACACATGACCCTGTGTGTGCTATAGCAGCTGGGGGGGGGGATTAAAACACTTACTGTTAATTATGGCACTACTGGCCTTATCATTTCACACAGAAATTACTTCTAACTTTTATAGAGCCTAATGCTGCTTTTCCTGCTTTAAAAATATGTTGTTGGTGCCTTGCCTTTTACCGATGTCTTAACAATGTCTTGTCAGACTCATTGTTTGCCTGAAATGACCACAAATTAAAGTTGTTGTTTTTTTTTCCAAAATGGGCTGGGCTGCTGTGTGGCCACTGGCACATCTCAATCTTAATGACCTGTATGCATTTATTTTGTATGCTTTGCTTATTACACATTACAGTTCAGTCTGAATCTTATAATATAAAAAGATTTTATTTCAAATTTAGCCTCAGTAATTGTGTTTAACCACTACAAAAGTGCTTTAAACATGTTTAAGTACTTAAAGAATGTGATCCGCAGTTAATACTAGTCCATAGACATTTTTATCATTACTTGGCGTGTGTGGCTAAGGGTCTCATGTGGTGGCTAAAAAATATTGGGTCTGATTAGTCACAGTGGCTAATAATTTTGAAACCCTAGGGAGAATGGAGCTACAGGGTGGTATATCCCACAGACAGAGAGGCGGAAAGCCACAAAGTAAATCAAGTCACACAAGCATTATCTCATCTAGTTGCGTAAGCACAACTGAACTAGGAGATCAGGGAATCAAATCCTGCTAGAGCCAACTACTCATTATGTGACCCTTGGCAAGTTGTTTAACTTCTGAGCACTCCATCTCACACAGCTGCAAGAATCGGTAGCAACCTGTCCAACATTAGAATTGAGATGCTGCATCTCAGCTGTGTAACCCAAGGTAAATAAACTTGTAAAAAAAATAAAACTTCTGTACTAGATGACCTCACTTCTCACAAGCATATCTTACAGGTTTTATGTCTGTGAATTCCAAAACACTGTGCAGGTTTGTTTGCTTTGTTTGGAGCTTCACTTTGGTAACTGGGAGAGCAAGGGTTCAAATCCTGCTAGAACCAACTGTTCACTGTGTGACCCTGGCAAGTTGTTTAACCTCTGAGCACTCCATTTCACACAGCTGTACAAATAGGTAGCAAGAGAACCAGCACTGGAACTGAGATGCTGCATCTCAGCTGTGTTAACCAATGAAAATTGAATTGTAAAAAAAAAAACTTCTGTACTAAATTACCCCAGTTCTGACACGCTTATCTTAAGAGGTTTTACGTCTGAGTTCTCAAGTACAGAACAGGTTTGTTTGCTTAGTTTAGAGTATCACTTTCATAACTAGGAGATCAATGGACCAAATCCTGCTAGAGCCAACAGCTTGTCCGAGATAACATTGTACCAAGGTCCCTGGATAATGCCTCTTAATGATTAAGAATATTTGCTTTGCACTCCACATCTCCAGCAAATGTCCTCTGAGATTAGCCCCATTGTTTTTAATTGAGTTGGGGTGCGGTACCATAAGTGTTGTACTTTATCAGGAGTTGGCCTGTTTAATTATTAATTGCCATTTGAGGAAAGTTATATATGTTGTATCTGTCTGTACCTGTGTTGTACACTTGAAAACTTGGAAAAACAATAAAAAGATTAACTGGATAAAAGAATACCTGCTTTGCGTGTTGTAAAGAAAGGAGTAGTGCAAACAATCCTAGGGAAAAAGATCAAGTGAGGGGGAGATAAAAGGATTTAACACTGTTCCTTGTGGGATGGAACAGCAAGTTAATAGCACACTGTAAGAAGCTGTCCAGAGGAGGGCAACTAAAATGGTGCAGAGTCTGCACCAGAAGACATATAAAGAGAGACTTAAGGAGCTTAAAATGTATAGCCTCAAGGAAAGGAGGGAGAGGGGGGACATGATAGAAACTTTCAAGTACCTCAAGGGAATCAACAAAGACCAAGAGGGTAGCATCTTTCAAAAAAAGAGGTGTGCAAGAACAAGAGGGCACAATTTGAAGATAGAGGGGGCGGCTCAGAGGAAATTTAAGGAAGTATTTTTCATAGAGAGGGTTGTGGATGCATGGAATGGCCTTCCGGAGGAGGTTGTGGAGTCAAAATCAGTGGCGGAATTCAAGCATGCATGGGATAGTCATAAGGCAATTCTGGGGGGTTGGGGTAGGAAGAATTAGGCTGCTGGTTAACTAGGATCTGCAGCTTATCCAGTAGGTAGGGAAATGGGCAGACTGGGTGGGCCAAGCGGTCCTTGTCTGCCGTCAAATTCTATGTTTCTATGTTTCTATACTTTGAAGTGCCTAGTGAAAGAATTCACAGCAGTTTGCCAGCAAACATTAAACTTTGCACACAACTGTCACCATGCAATGTTGTGAAAGTAACATTTATTGAGAGAAAGACGGGACCAAACAGTGGGGTAACAGGTTCCTTATGTGGGGCCTTATGTTGGTTGCCGCTTTTAAGAAATGTATGACGTCTGGATGTGAACCTGGGCATGTGCCTTTGCCAGTTCCCACTGCCACCCCAATGGCTGGAAGTTGAACTCTTAGTGATGAGGGTGCTAGCCCCTTGTCCAGTCCCTGTTGTAGATACACTAGTATGTCTGCCATAGAGACTAATAGAGGTGATAAGTTTCTGTCCATACACCAGGTTGTGAATATTTTCCATTGTTTGGAATAGGTAGATGATGTGGTAGCTCTGTGGGGCTGTAACATTGCATCAATCACTGCTGTGTGGTACCCTGCATTCAGTAGTCTCTCCCTTTCAGGAGTCAGGCCGTGAGTTGTAGGCTGTTCGGGGAGGGGTGTGTTACCGGTCCCTATATCAGAATATCTGGCCTGTTGGGTAGTCATAGACTGTCCCTTGCTACCACCATTAGGCGGCAATGTCATAGTTGAAGTCAGCCATGGTGCACTGCAGTGCACCTGCAAAAATAAGCCACACAAGTGTTCCCAATGACTACAGTCATCAGTGTGAGATAGGGACAGAATAGCCCTATGATGGTGGCTGGAGTAGCAAAGGGGTGCTGACCTATTATTGCAGTTGTATGGCCGAACATATGCTGGCTGCTATGCTAAGTGGTTGTGCTGCTGGTGTTAGTGGTACCCTTGTGATGGCGTCACAAGTTGGGTAAAATGTGTACTTAAAGTTTCCAGAAGGCAATGGCCTTTATGCATGTTTGTGTATGTGCCTATGTACTAGCATAGGATAGACCCGTAGTGAATGAGTATGGTGCTGTATATATGCTTATATATATATATATATATATATGTATATTTGGTAATCATTTTCTGGGGGGGTCTACCAATCTTGGTAGTTCTGTGTAATGGACTAGTAAGACCCATACTATTGTTTTTGGTTCTATGCAGCACATTAGGGGAGCTAAGTTCCTAACAACCCACACTAAAAGTTTGATTCCCTGACTGCTTGGCCATGGGACTGCAATTGTTTGAGTTGTAGTTTATTTATAGTTTCCATATTATGACCTTATTAGTTGAGCCATATATGCTAGCCTTCATACGCCTGTCACATGGGTTATCCCAGAAGGGGATGCCATGTGGGGACTGTTGGTGCCCAAGAGAGGCTGTAGTTCTGTAATGACCTGGTGTTGTGTCATATCCCTAGTACCATTAGTTGTGTTTTGGTCATAAGGATGGGTGTAGTAGGAGCCAAACAGCATGCTTCTGAACTGTGCTGATGCCGTCCCACAGTGTAGAAGCAGTGGTACAGCAGTGTTATGAGGGATGTTCTGTCGGCGACATGTACTATATAATTAGTATGCCTCAACCTTGCTTTGGGTGCTAAGATGTAGGGGATAGACCTTCTGAAAGGACCGAATAAGTCCACCTATTCTCGCGCCTGCCCCTATCTTTGATTCGACTTCTGTAACCATGATGGTTCTGTGTAGTACATTAGCCTGTGTTAGGGGGAAGTGTTATGCTGCCTTGCCCACAGCTGTGGTAATAGTGCTGCCCCAATGTATTTTCCCCATTGTTAATTGATTTTCAAATTGTTGCCTTTATATTTAATTATCCGCATTGTGGTCTGCTGTTGCAGATCAGTTGGCGCGTTTAACAAACGCCCTCTGTGCTGATTGGACGTTTGTGAGCATAGATGCGCTCTCCACAAGATGGCGGCAGTAACTCTTAGTCAGTTTACACTGTCTGGCAGCTGCCTACACCCTTAATCCTGCCTAGATAATGGGTGAGTGGAGAGCTTTTCCAAAATCACAGCAGCAAGTCTTGCGATATTAATACTCATGGCTGCCGATCTGGGTAGGCAAGTTAGGTTAGTCTCGCAATGCTCCTCCTCCTCCTCATGAGACCTACTCTGTTTATGGTTTTTCAGTCAGGTAGATGATAGAGGAGTTTCCTCTACCTTTTGTTAAGAAGGTGGTTCGTTTAAAAGACATAATGTTTCAGAGACTGTTAGGTAGAGATGTCTTGAGTGAGCGCTTCAGGTGCTACTATGCTTGTAATGGGGAACTGTGGCACATTACTTAGTATTTTAGAAGTCTGGGACATTGGCAGGGTACTCCAGATGCTCTAAGGTGGCCACTTGCTCATTTAATAATGGATAGACTCTGGAGCTACTAGCAGGGGCTCCAGGTCATCAGGCACCTTAGTAAGGTGGTATGCTTTTTCTGAACAACATGTAGGGGGACTCAAGAGTATATGACCAATTAAGGAATGAGTGCCTTTAATTATTTAGTAGCCCATGATGTACTGACTGCTGGTAGGGGTTTCCAGGCAACTGTGGCTGTGGAATCTGTTTGGTCATCTGAGAAAGATCTCAGACCATACATGGCTCTATTAGCATCTTTTACATTTAGCATCCTTTAAATTTTTATAGTGTGATAAATTATCTTGTTCAAGTCCTTTTTTATTAAATTAATAGGGCTAAGTTATGCATTCACAATAGTATGCATTACTTTTGTTGCACACAGTACAGTAGCAGCTCCTGTGCCTTAAGTGAGAAAAACTGTGAATATCAGTGAAAGAAATGTTTCTATTAAAGTTCATTATTTCCCAAATAGTTATTGTATTTTAATCAAACCTTCCTGAATGTTGACCCAATATAGTACAGTGCTGTGTATTATTTGTGGCCCCTTTTGTATGCCCTAGTTAGTTCTGGGATAATGTAGGCATCTGCCTTTAATGGGGGGGGGATGGCAGGATGCCTTAGGTAGTACTTGCCTTGACTCTTGTAAACTGAGCAAGGAATCATCTGCATTGCTGCTTGTGTAATAGGACACAGTTTGGGGCAGAAGTATTTTATTTTTTAATTTTTGTTCTTTAAAAATGTTTCTTCTGCTCTCCCTCATAGTCAATGTTAAAAGTTAGGGGACTTAGGCTTACGGAGCTGTAACAATTGTTAGCTCCATTCTCCATTGCAAGATATGTTTGATTTAGTCAAATCTCATTTGTTTAGCCTCCTCTAAGATGATGGCAGAGATCTGATCTTGTGAGAGCTGAAAGCCAGTCAGCTTGCAGCTCTCATGTAGCAGGAAATTTGGGAAACTAGGAAAAGCAGGGAGGCTGGCCATGCTGCTAGGAGCTGTTTGATAAACTGGGGCCATAAAATAACATTTGAGTGTCTCCATTTTGGTCAGCAGAGCATCCTTTCTCTGTGGGAGTGTTTTTGGGTAGAAAATAACACAAAATGGTCATGGGTGCTTTTATTTAGTGCCACTGAATTCCAGGAATGTTCAACTGTAGTGCGGGGATTTTAAGCACTTTCCAGTGGAAGGAAACTTTTCTGGATGATTTTGTGAGTATCTTTTTACAAGTTAGTGACACTAGCAGGGTCACCAGATTCTTTTTGGTGATTAATACAACTCAGGAACCGCTGGCAGGGGAGCCAGGTTGATTATTTATTATATTACCTCCTGTAAATAATTGCATAGATTCTGTGTTCATTTATGTGAGTCAGACATTTAGCTCCTGGCACTACTAGCAGGGGTGATCAGGTAGCTAATAATCTCTATGCTTGTACAATGTGATAATGCTCATCATTTGAATACTGGGCTGGCAATTTCTCAGCTAATATTTCCTCTAGACAATTTATTCAAAGTGCCCCTGCTAACTTATAGGATGACACTGTACTGGGTCCTGGGCAATATAAGGTGCTTCTGAGTTGGTATGTAATTTTAGCAAGTCTGGACCTTTATATGTCAGCCTCTGATCTCTGACTGAAATGCTGGCCCTTTAATGACAGTTTTGTTGTTCCCCCCATGGGAGGAGAGAACTCTATCCCCCTCAGAGTAGGCTTTCTTGCTTTTTTGCTTTGGAGCTTGCCCTTTAAGTGGCTAATTGCTCAGTGGCTTTCCCCCTGCAGCTTTATGTTTAGGTGTGCCTGAGTTGCTTGACATCTGTGGCCCCTTTTAAATAGTGACTGTGAGCCTTTGCTCTGCTGTTCCTTTTTCCCCCAGCCCTGCCAGTTGGTCGCAATGTATATCGCTACTGCACATGTGTGAGCACTTATTGTATGTCCGTGTTCCATGCCCCTCTGAAAAATGGCACTGCGGGGCATCACGCATACGTGATGGGGCTATTCCTTACCACGTATGCGTGGAGGCCATATGGAGCATGCACAACTTCCTTAGGGGAACGATGGTTGAGAGGAAGGAGCATAGAGAAGAAACCAGTTGGGCTTCATGTTTGTTATAGCCCTTTGTCTGCCACATGGCCCCCGTGGTCAAAACAACACCTCTGCGAGAGTGTAGGTCAGTTTTTTAATCTTTTCACAGTAATTCTGGAGCATGAGCCAGCGCAAGTAATCAGACCAGATTGGGGTGGGGGTTGCTAGAAACCCTCCGTTTTTTTTGTTTTTGTTTTTTTTTCTCTTTTAAGGCTTTCACCAGATTTTAAAAGCCACACACACAAGCAGCCAAATGGGGGGCAGAGGCACTATGCACCATCATCTTGCTACGTGAGGGAGACGATCTGCTGGGTCGCCTTCGGTCTTCCATTAAAGGGGGGATGTTTTAAAACATTTTATATATGTGCTGTGCCTCCCTCTTATGCAGACACTGGATCAGGGACTGCAAAGAGTTCATAGCTGGATATCTTCACTCATGAGGGAGGAGTCCTGCTGGCTGTCCATTTAAATGCAACTGGCTCATGCTTATTCACTGAAAAGCTACAATCTATGATTAATGTCCATTATTTTGAACAACACAATGCTCAGTGATGCAATGTATAACAATATAATATACTCTGATCCTGTGCTCTATTTCTCTGCTAATTAATAGCTTTTCTTTCATCATTTTTTTTTTACAAAATATTCATTTGACATTGCTAGCTCTCTGCATAATATATTATACTGTCTATGCCATGTAGCTTAACTCAGGTAATTACCTTTTCCTTTGTTGTTGTACTGGAGCTTGGGACAGTGTTGCAGCCTCTATCAGATGCACAAGTTAAACTGAAGACAGTAAGGGTGGAGAAGGAGCTTGGTGGTAGATCGAAATCTGATCTTAGGTTACATGTGCATCAGCAGCCTATCAGGCACACATAACCCTAAGGTAATGGATCTGGGAGAGCCATGGATATACAGACAACACATTGTGGGGGATAATCTCTGAGGCAATTCACAGTCATGACATCATGAGCTGTGTACACCTGATAGGTTGCTTGATGTACATGTGACTTGAAGAAAGTCCTTCCCCCACCTGAGAGGGGGGTCTGCTCCCCTATGGTCAGTTCTTATGTGCATCAAAACAGGTTGCAGCACACCCTAGAGCTCCAGTGTGTTTCTTGTAAAGAACAATTGTTTATTATAAAGAACAACTTCATTACTAAGGTAAGAAGCTACCTGGCTAAGCCATTTATTAATATCCTACAACAAAGACCAAACAAGACCACAAGAGTATGTTTCTGCAGATATGCAACTGTTTAAAATTGCAGAACTGACAGTCTTAGAGATGTTAGCACTGAGGCTTCTACTAGCATCGGTTGTCTAGGAAAATGTTAGCTGAAAAATTGCCAGCACAGTATTCAAATGATGAATATTATCATGTTGTGCAAGTATAGAGATTATTAGCTACCTGAACACCCCTGCTAGTGGTGCCAGGAACTAAAATAATGTCTGACCCACATAATTGAACACAGAATCTATGCAATGACTTACAGCAGGTAATATAATAAATCATCAACGTGGTTCCCCTGGCAGTGGTTCCTGAGTTGTATTAGTCACCAGCAAGGATCTGGTGACCCTGCTAGCCTCACTAACTTGTAAAAAGGTACTCACAAACTCACACAGAAAAGTTTCCTTGCACTGGAAAATGCTTAAAATGCCTGAGCTGGATTCAGACATTACTAGAATTCAGTGGCAATAAATCAAAGCACCTGCAACCATGTTGTGCTATTTTCTACCTAAAAACAGTCCCACAGAGAAAGCGAAGCTCTAAGGACCAAAATGGAGCCACCTAAATGTTATTTTATGGCCCAGTTTCTCAAACAATCCTAGCAGCATGACCCCCCACCACACACACACACTTCTTCCTAGTTTACAAATCTTCTGCTACTTGACAGCTGCAAGCTGACTGGCTCTCAGCTCTCACAAGATTTCAGCCACCTTCTTAGATGAGGATAAACAAACAAGATTGGATTAAATACAACATATCTTGCAGTGGAGAATGGAGCTAGCAATTGCTACAGCTTCTCAAGGCAAAGTCCCCTAACTTTTAACACTGACCATGAGAGAGAACTGAAAAAACATATTTTACAGAACAATAAATGCTTCTGCCCCAAACGGTGTCTTATTACACAAGCAGCAATGCTGATGATCCCTCGCTCAGCTTACCACAGCCTAGGCAAGGATTAGCTAAAGCATCCTGCCCCCCCAAGGCACATGCCTACATTATCCCAGAGAAAACCAAGGCATACAAAAAGGGCCAAAAATGATACACAGCACTGTACTATATTGGGTCAATATACAAGGAGGTTTGATTAAAATAATTATTTGGGAAATAGTGAACTTTAATAGTCATTTCTTTCACTAATATTCAGTTGTGTTTTCTCTCTTAAAGGCACAATCACATATTAATTAAGGAGCTGCTACTATGTACTGTGTGTGACAAAAGTAATGCATATCAATGTGAATGCATGACTTGGTCCTATTAATTTAATTAAAAAGGGCTTGAACAAGAAAATTTATCAAATTTTTGAAATTTAAAGGATGCTAAATTTAAAGGATGCTAACAGAGCCATGTATTGTCTGACATCTGTCACAGATGACCAAACAGATTCCACAGCCACAGTTACTTGGAAACCCCTACCAGCGGTCCCAGGAGCTCAGTACATCAGGGGCTACTACATAATTAAAGGCGCTCATTCCTTACTTGGGCATATATGCTGAGTTCCCCTATGTGCTGTTCAGAACAAGTATACCACCTTACTAAGATGCCCGATGACCTGGAGCCCTGCCAGTAGCTCCAGAGTCTATACATTGTTAAATGAGCAAGTGGCCACCTTAGAATGTCTGCAGTACCTTGCCAGCATCCCAGACTTCTAAAATACTAAGTAATGTGCCACAGTTGCCCATTACAAGCATAGTAGCACCTGAAGTGCTCACTCAAGACATCACTACACAACAATCTCCGAAGCATTTTCTCAGTCCCTCTGTGCCTCACCTCAAAATGACATGTTCTCTAGAGTTTTTTTTATGGCACATTATGTCTTTTAAATTCCCCACCTTCTTCTATCAAAAGGTAGTGGAAACTCTTTTATCATCTACCTGACCAAAACACCATAAACAAGTAGGTCTCATGAGGGGGAGGAGCATTGAGAGACTAACCTAACTTGCCTATCCAGATCGGCAGCCACAAGAAAGAATATCGCGAGACTTGCTGCTGTGATCTCAGAAAAGCTATCCACTCACCCCCATCCCATGCGGGATTAAGGGTGTAGGTGGCTACCAGACAGGAGAATGACTGAGAGTCACTACTACCATCTTGTGGAGAGCTTAACTATGATCATAAACATTCAACCAGCACAGAAGGCATTTGTTAAAAGCACCAACCGATCTGCAACAGCAGACCACAATGTGAAAAATTAAATATAAGGGCAATGATTTGAAAATCAATTAACAATTGGGAAAATACATTGGGGGCAGCACTATTACTACAGCTGTGGGCAAGGCAACATAACAGTGAGTCCCTCACGCACTCTAACCACATTTAAGGGACAGTGCACACTTCAATGCACAGGCACAGCAATTGCCTGTACAGTGCAGAGCATTATTGATTACTGTGCAGGGGAAGAATTAAGGGAAATAATATGGCCAAAACAAAGAGCTGCAGCTGAACCAAGGTTGCAGCACACCCTACACCTCCAGCATATTTAACCAAATCTAGAGGCAAAGGTAAGACTCATAATATTTCAGTATAAGCCATCTATACAAAAATTATAGGACGATTGCCACTAAATACAGGATGCTATCAAAATCCAGCATTCTGATTATCAGTTTGTGCTTATACCACTAGAATACACCAGGCAAAAAGTATAGAAACTAATGCATGATGTATAGCATCTGAGTATATCACAACATTAGTTTACAAGGCTTTTCAGTAGAACAGTGCAATTTACAAGTAAGTAGACTGGCTACCTGGAAGCTCCTGCTAGTGGTTCCAGAGCAAATGACCATAAAGTATACACCGGCCCTTATAATGTAAGTAAATTGGCTACCTGGATTCTCCTGCTAGCAGTTCCAGAAGCAAAAGTCCATAAAGTATCCACTGTGCCTTATAATGTAAGGAGATTTGACTACCTAGATACTCCTGCTAGTGGTTCCAGGAGCAAATGCCCATAAAGTATCCACTGTGCCTTATAATGTAAGGAGATTTGACTACCTGGATACCCCTGTAGTGGTTACAGGAGCAAATGCTCCCCCCCCAAAAAAAGACTCATCAAATTACCAAATCTCAACCTGGCACCCCTTAGAGCAGTGTCTGAGTGCAGGACAGTAGCCCTACCTCCATTCCAGGTATCCCAGTCTCTGTAGCACATCACCATTCAAACAGCCTCTAGCTCCATGGTGGTACCTGACTGAAATGTGGCTTTCCGCGACCTCCATGCTACCATTGTACTCCATACAGGGTATTTAAGGCTGTGGACCAACATGGAGCTGACCAAATGTTTCTTTATGGCCCCCAGGTCCAAAGAAATGCCCAAACAACTTGCTCCTCTCCCCCTCATCTCTTCCAGTCTGAGATCTCGCTCAGCATGGGAGCAGCCCTTTGATTGGCTCCCAACACTTATGAGACCTCGAGCGCCATCTTTCAGAGGGGCAAAACAGCAGGATCTCGCTATCGCAGAGATCCCACAATAGCTACCACTTATGCCCCCAGCACACTGAAATACAGCAACATTTCAACCACCAAGTGCAAACAGGAGATAAACAGACTGTTCAGTTAAGGTCTAGAAAGATACCTCAAGGGAAAAAAAGATAAGATACAAAAGACCAGTCAAATAGATCCACTTATCTTCCAGCTAGACAAACACACCATTCTCATTCCTTTCGAGACAAGACAGGGGCAATTACAACTACAGGCTACACTACTACAGGCAGCCATACCCACAAAAAACATTGCATCATTTATCGAGCTAGAAGGGTTCCCAAGCAAGGCAGAGAAAACTACTCCCCCTGCAGAACCCAGTTGAAACAACAACTACTATTGCTACAAGCTATACCAAAACATTCCAGTCGGTGACCAACTACTACTCTTCATGTAAGCATAGGTGCAAACCACACAAGACAGGTGGGTCCTACAAGTAATAAGACTAGGATATGTGATACAACTTTCTTGCATACCAACAAAGAACCTTCTAGTCCTGTTCCGTGTGCCAAAAAACACATTACCCCAACACAAGTCCAAACAGTGCTGACAGACTTACTGCACAACAAGGCCATAGACAGGGTAACACATTACAAAAAAGGGGAAAGAAGGATACTCCATATTTGACAAGGTACCCAAAAAGAGACCAGAGGGCTACGCCCAGTTCTGGACCTAAAAAATTCTGTACAATTCAAACCCTAGAAATGGAAACAATCAGGTCCACCCTCACGGTTATAAGCTCAGGAGATTATCTAACTTCACTACATTTGTAGGACACGTACATCACACTACAAATTCTGTCGATTTCACATATTGGAAAAACGATACCAATACAAGTGTTACCATTCAACCTACCATCAACCCCAAGCATGTTCTCAATGGTAACAATAGCATTTGCAGCAAAATAAAAAGAGTTAAGGGCATACAAGTAGTACCCTATTGAACGACTGGCTGATCAAGACCAGAACAGTACAACAGTCCATTTGAGAACAAAAGCGGTAGTACACTGCCTACAAAATCGCAGCCATGTAATAATTTATCAAACAGCTACCTATCATCCCTAGCCAGTCTATAGATAGTCTAGGCTCACTGATTGACACAAATCCATGTCTCGGCAACCCAGTAAATGCCCAAGTCCACTCAATTATTGCACAGACTACACAATCACAGAAACACAGAAATCCAGAACTTCAAGCAGTTTCACAAGTACTGGGAGTAATGTTATCATTGATAGACATAGTGCCATGGGCCAAGTGCAACATGAGACCTCTTGTACCATTCTTGAGCAAACAGGGCCCAGCGCATGACATAGGCTTGGCACAGACATTAACACTTTCACCCTCCCTGATGGCATTAGCATCTGCCAGATGTGGAGGAGAACTACAGGCACACTCATGCAGACCCCATTCCTAACATTCTATACTGACAGCATATCCCTTAGAACTATAATGTCATTCTGACCAATAGTATCATTGACAGTTCACATCAACCAAACTATTGAAATATCTGCAGAACCCCCTGAGGGGGAAATACAAAACAGCCCTCAGCTTAAAATGCTGGGTATGAAAAGGGTACTTAGCACATACCTATCAAGGACAAAGGAAATATACAAAACAGACTGTTCGTAATGCTGCATGGAAAAGGAAAACCAGCTTCAAAATCATTGATTACCATGTAACTTAAAACAGCAATCACTGAACCATGCAGAGTGAATAACTGAACTGCACCAAGAGATCTGAAGGCTCACTCTACCAGAGCAATCGCAACTTCCTGGGCAGAGAAAAATGGGAATACTGCAGAGGAAATCTTCAGCAGCATGTAAGGACTAGGTACAAGGCAACACGTCTGACCCACCCTAGCAGAGGATTACTGCTTTTTAATGACCCATGATGTCATGAATGGGGAGTGCCTCAGGGATTATCCCCCACAATGGTAGTTTACTCACCTGGTAAAGGTGATTGTGGGGGAATACATCTCTGAGGCACTCCACATCCCACCCAACAGGCGTGTGAAAGACTCAACAAGTTTTCATACATTGTACAGTATGAATGTATGATACTCGCTATAACAAATTAGCAGGTTCAGACATCACCGACATCTATATGTATAGTGCAATAACAAAATAAAGTTACACAACAATTTTGCTACTGCTAAGTGGTTACTACATATCTACACTCATTAACAGCAAAAGGTATTGACAGATTATTGTTACAGATACAGCTTTGGAATACATTGGACTGACCATAGGAGAGCAGACCCCCCCCCTTTCAGGTGGGGGATGGACTTTCTTCATGTCACATGTGCATCAAGCAACCTATCAGGTGTACACAACCCATGATGTCACGACTGTGGAGTGCCTCAGAGATATAATGTGCTATGAGGCTATGTCAAACAGGAAAAGCACCAGTTAGAAAGGGATGGATTAATAGGCACTGTAAAGTTAGAAGCAGTTTCCCTGGAAAGCAGTGACAAGTGAAAAAGTCTCATCAGAAACAGAAAGCTCAACTGAGTGGACTCAATATAAAAGATCAGGACAAGTAACCTTAGAAAAATACTGCCGCAATCCTTTTTTGTTTGTTTGTTTCCTTCTCATTTTTTTCCGTGCACTCTGGGATGCAAGCTAAGATAAGAGATATACTGTGAAACAGAGATGAACAGATAGGTAGATAC
This sequence comes from Neoceratodus forsteri, assembly GCA_016271365.2. NCBI lineage: Eukaryota > Metazoa > Chordata > Ceratodontiformes > Ceratodontidae > Neoceratodus > Neoceratodus forsteri. The sequence goes on along the minus strand of JADMNL010000026.1, from coordinate 265,809,472 downwards.
AGGGCTCTGTCTCTGATGTTCTAGCTTTTTCTTTCATTGCTGGTCAGCAATGCAATACAATACAAGCCCTGAGACAGATAGATGGGGGGGGGAGAGAGAGAGACTGAGCTACGGACATGTTTCAGGTCTCATTCAGTATCTGTCTGGATAAAAAGAAAAAACTAGAAAGCTGCAATCATTCTGAAACTGTTTGGCCATCCAGTGTAAATGTAATGTGCTGATCTGAAAATTACAGTTGAGACAATCAAACCCTGTATTACATACCTTTCTTTCTTGTTTTATTTGTTTTATTTTTTGCTGTACTTACCATAAACAACAGGGAAAAATAAACATACTTATTCTAACAACGTAGCACGCATTAGAAAAGCAATCAAGTATTCTTTCACAATGTACTGACAGTAGTAAGAGCTGCACTGACCTACTACAGAAATCACTGCGCACTGCCAGCTCCTGACAGAAATCTGGCATAATTCATCTGCCGTCCATCTTCCCTTCCCCCTAGTACATAAACACGGTCCTGCTGTTGAGCACCAGGCTCACAAACCTTAATGCCAAGTACAGAAAAAAAACTAACAGTAAACCACAATAACATTACAGGAGATAAACAGAAAATGTTTATTTCAGACTGTAACCATAGAACAGTGTGATTATTGTAGTATTTGACTCAAATCAGAACAAGCTCACCACTGACCTGTAGAGTACCTCTTTAAAGCAGAATTGCTGTGAATGCAGGTAAGTGTGAAATACTGTAGATAGGTAAAAAACATGATCTACCTGGTGCTGACTCATGCCCAGTATGGATTTTTTTAAAGAGCTCCTGCTTATTTATTTATTCATCTTATCTTATCTCCTCTGGCAAATCCTACACTTGCACTGGATCTTATGTTAAAACTTTTAATAGCCTTTCTTTGTCATTCATTGACAATGGAAAAACAGAAGGCAGAATACCTTACTGCACTGTAATGGAGATGCTGACTCTCTAGCCGAGTGAATTTTCCAGTCTGCTATTTTCGGAAAACCCAAACATTAACTACTTCAGTAGGGCAATCCTCCCACACTCTAAATAGTCTGGTGCCAGTAGTTTTGAACCATAGTTCATCCTTGGTGTTGTGTGTTTGCTGTGTTTACATGATCACTTAAATTCAGCATTAGAAATCATTTAATTTTGATGTTTATATATGAATACATGTTATATTTCTGCATTTCCCTTTTGTTTGAATCGTGGGGATTTTCATTTTTATTTATTTTTTGGTTTGTTTGGTGTGCTTCCTCAGATTCTCAGTAGTGCTGTAGTCGGCTTTGAATGTACTATATGCTTCATGTGTGCAAGGTGTACTTTGTTTTATATGCTGTTGACACTATTGGACACGTGATGGAATGCTGGCATTTTTTATTATGCTTTTTATGATCCCCAGATCTGAAACCTGTGGTCAGAGCTGCTGCTTATATGTTTGGCGGCCCAATCTGAATACTGAAGGAGGCTCTCTCTGTTTTCTTTTTTGTTTTACTTTCATTCCGTAAATGAAGTGGTCAGTACTGTGTCCCGCACATATCTATTCGATATTATAAGGTGGTCATGGACTGTATCAGGAATATTCTGCAAATTGTTTTTAGGAGCTCTGTCAGATTTTGCTTATTGCTCTGTTTGAAATGTAACAGCTGTCATTATTTCAGTGACGCACTGTCAGGGAATTCATACAACATTCTTAATCTGGATACAACAATTTGTCATGTTCATCTCAATCACATTTTACTTGTATCAGTTGTATTTTATTGAGCTGAAGCATGTACCCAGTGGCATCACGCATCCAAAGTCACGCCAGGTAGGTTTTTGTTAATGAACCAGCTCTTGCTGAAATTTGCCATGAAGACATTGCTATTGCTTCATGCAGATGGATAACTTATTTCTTTATGTTTTAGATGTGTATATTTAAATGGTTGTCAATTGTGTTTTGTTGTTTCTATCCCCTTTCTTCAATATGGTCAAATCACCCCAACCTGGATTCTAACCCATAATCTTGTACAGCAATGAATGGATAACTGAGTAAATAATGAAGTCTCATATACAGATTTTAATGGCAAAATACAGATGACAACTATTTATTATAAGAATCTAAAACATAAAGAAATAAGTGATCCATTTGCATGAAGCAATAGTGATGTCTTCATGGTGGATTTCAGAAATGGCAGGCTCAATAACAAAAACCTGTCTGATGAGACATAGAGAGAACAATGTCACTGAGTACATGCTTCAGTTCTGCAAACATAAGGCAAGTGATAAAAGTCATAAATGAGATTGAGACAAATAATGATTAAGAATTTTTCAATGAATTCCCTGACAGTGCATCACTGAAATATCAGCAGTTGTCACATTTCTGCGTTTCACCACAGAACAGGCAGACAAGATAGAAAATCATGAAAATTACATGACTTTAAATGGAACATAAAGCAGACTACATAGGGGCAGGGCTTTTTAGAATATAACAAGGTATCTCTTTTCAGGAATCCCAGTACATTACTATGCAGCTTATAACTGATTCAGCACTTATGAGCAAAGCATGATTTGATGGTAAATTTGTAAACATCCACAGCTGAAAGAATGGTGTGATTTTAATTCAAATGCAACAGTAACAGAAAAAAAAGATGTAAATCTGTTCCATGTGTAATTCAAAACATCAGACAGTGATCTTTTTGGTTATTTTTCTTTTTTTCGTACATTAAGAAACACATATAATGCAGCTGAAGTGAAGATGTAACCTAAACTTGATGATGATGCCAATGTGAAACTGAGCTGTGCAAACCCAGTTCATAACTTTGAATCCCACCATCACCAACTGAGTTCTGTGTGATGGCGAGCACATCAAAAACAAGCCACAATGAAGATCCAGTGGTGGGATTTCATTTTATGAATGTGCTATGCCCAAGTTAGGCTCACATGGCGGTGTTGTTCAAAATATTACTTAGTAATATTTGTGCTGTAATGGTATTATTGGCAACATTTATGCAGCATGAGTATGTCTCCTTAGTTTTTGTATTTCTATCACAAAGTGACATGTTCTACTTTTTTTTTCCTTTTGGGGTGGGGGGGTCTTGTACAGATTACAACCCCCCCTGTAGCCTTCTGCATCCTGCCACCATGTGCCACCTAGAACCTCCCACTCCCCCAAATAAAAAAAATGTGACACTTAGTAACCAAGAATGAGAGTGGTGGCATCTCTATTTTTCATGAGTGTTTGGGCAAAATGTTTTAGTTGTATATCAACAAATTAAGTATTGCCTTTTTGTCTGTGTAACTATGCAAGTGATGAATTGAAGTTGTACATAGCTTTGTTAAATTGTTTGTTTTTGTAAATCAACTCCCCTCCTTACTCACTAGGGGATGTTTAACGTGCCTCAACAGTGCATCTCTCCCACTTACTTAAACCGTAGCGTCAGTTTGGGGTATTAACCATCCTCAAGTACATTGTGTGGGGCTAAAACCCATGACCTTTTCCTCTCTTAACCTCTAAGGCAACCAATGTACGAATGCACACTGACACAGAAAGTAACCACATTATGTCTAATACCATGTTCCCTTTTCACTGGTTTGCAAAAGTAAGCTTAAAACAACTGCTAAAGAGATTAAGACATTAGGGAATTAAAATATTTAAGTAAACTATTAGAGTAACAAACAGTCCCTTTTATTTCTTAGAAAGTGAGGCATTCCATGCAAATCCTTGATTATCAATCATTATTCATTCAAATTGCAATGGTATCCATGAAGGTGAGTTACGCTGACTACACCACATCAAATTTAATTCATAATGTCTGTTAAAATATAAAGATGGATGACGTAAAGTCATTTTGGCACACTACTCCTTTGCATTGACATCCAAGTCATAAAATATTGTTACAGCAATAAATAGTACTTAAAGTACACACAACATGTGAACATCAAATTACAGCAGTTACATTCCATAAATCATAAAATTCAACACTATTGTTGTTGAGGAAGTTTATCATCAGTGGAAGGTCAGGAATTAATATGACTTCCCACTTTGAAGTCAGGAGTAAAAGTTGGGAGGATTCCATGTGGAACAAAGTGTTTTATTTAGAGGTGGTAAATGAGTGATATAACTCATACAATGTGTGGTAGTTGAGGGGTGTGGCCTCTGAGGTTTAAAATTACCAACTTGATGAGGATTACTGTATAGCAATTTCACAAATCATCAGTCTTACTCAAAATGCTGAAGCCTGTTATTGAGGATTACTGTATATTCAGTAGTTCATACCACAATACTTTACATAGTGCCTCCTCTAGTGATCCCTTCTTATGCTGATTGCGCACATGCGCAAGAAACATGTTGCGGCAGCTTGCTCTAGAAGCAGGTTATGGAGGTGCAGCACAGTTGTGGCCAATGCCGCCACTGCCTTTTAAGGCTTTGCCCGCTGTCCCCAATGCCGTGGCACGCTGCTGCTGACACTAGTTCAGCCAGCGTACCACAACCTTTCAGCCACTGCAATCAGGGTCCATCTCATCATTGCAGCATCATCCACTGCAATTAGAGAGCTACTCATCATTACAGAGATCCCTTGCATTCCCCGACCAGTTTGCCAACGGGGAGCCCAGTCCCCATCGGTTTGTGTTGTTTGCCGAGGAGGTGCCCAATCTCCCTTGGCATCATGTCGCCTCCCTTGGTTCTTTGCTGATAGGGGTGCCCAATCCCCATTGGCATGTTCCCCCAGTTCTTATGTGCCAAGGGGGTGCTCAATCCCCTCGGCTCATGAGACCCCCCTACACAAGTATGTGCTGACGGGGGTGCCCAATCCCTGTCAGCTCCAGTCCCCCCACCCCAAAACGCACAGGTGGCATGCTGGGAGCCCACCTCAACATGCCAAAAGTACCTGCAAAAAGAAAAAAAGTCCCGTGGCGTCTTTTGTTTTTGTTTTCTAACCCTGAAAAGAAGGAAATGGTCCCTCTTTGTCTGCGTCCCTCCCCCAACCCGTGCCCTCCCACTGCATATCCCACCTCCCCACACCCCCCCTTGACCCATACTTACCTCCAGAGCCCCATGCAATGATCTTCGGTGGACCGGGAACATGTCTGTACTCTTCAAAGCCAACCGTGAACTGAAGAATTGCCGGTAAGCTATATAATGGCATAAATAGGAGTTTTTCAACTTTGGTACATATCTCAGGCATTTTTTGGAATTTTGGCACCAAATTTTCAACATGAGGTTTTTGAGACCCCTCCTCATGAGTTCAGCCACTGTTATGGCATTATTCAGCCCCAAAGGGTGATTTCACGGTCACTGTGCGGAATCATCTTTTGGGACAGGGTAATGAAATGACAGTTCCAGCGTTCATGAGGTGGGCTCTCAAAAAGCCTATGTTGCAAATTTGGTGGAAAAATCAAAAAAATTACTGTTTTACGGGTGTGCATTGCACAGTTGCTATGCACGCTCATAACTTCACGAATCTGCAATATTTTCTTGCCAGATTTTCAACATTGGCATTTTTTCACACCTCCTTATGAACAGTACAGCTGTCATATTCCCCATCCTGGCCAAAATGTGTTTTCACACTTCTGGCGTAGAATAGTGCAGTCACTGAGGGAAATCAGTGTTTGGGACAGATTAAGAAAATGACAGTGACACTGTTCATGAGCAGAGGTCCTAAAATGCCTATGTTAAAAATGTGGTGATGATAGTCCATCACATGACTGTCTTACAAGTGTGCATTGCGCAGTTTCTATGCAGCCTTGTAACTTCTCAAATCAGTAATATTTTCACACTACATTTTCAACACTGGCATTTTTTCACACCTCCTTATGAACAGTACAGCTGTCATTTTTCAAATCCTGGCCAAAATGTGTTTTCACTCTTCCAGGGCAGAATACCGCAGTCGCTTTGGGAAATCAGTGTTTGGGACAGATTAGGATCAAGTGAGTGAGAGAGGGGGAGTGATCGAGCTCAACTGAGCTCTGTCGAGAGTAGTGCGGATTTCTTTGTGGGCAGAAAAAGGTGCCAATGCAGGCAGGAGCCCAGTATAAAAGGGCAGCCTGCACCGCCATTAGAAACGGAACGAGTGCGTGAGAGAGGGGGAGTCAGTGAGCTCAGCAGAGCTCTGTCGGGACTGTTGCAGATTTCTTTGTGGGCAGAAAAAGGCACCAATGGAGGCAGGAGCCCAGCACAAAAGGGCAGCCTGCAGCACCAGGAGAAACAGAATGAGCGAGTGAGAGAGGAGGAGTGAGCGACCTCAACGGAGCTCTGTCGGGACAGCTGTGAACTTCTTTGTGAGCAGAAAAAGGTGCCAATGCAGGCAGGAGCCCAGTACAAAAGGGCATCCTGCAGTGCCGGGAGAAACAGAATGAGCGAGTGAGAGAGGGGTAGTGAGTGAGCTCAACAGAGCTCTGTTGGGACTGCTGCAGATTTCTTTGTGGGGAGGAAAAGGTGCCAATGCAGCAGGAGCCCACTACAAAAGGGCAGCCTACAGCGTCGGGAGAAACAGAATGAGCGAGTGAGAGAGGGGGAGGGAGTGAGCGAGCTCAATGGAGCACTGCCGGGTCTTTACACCTGCCCACCCTCCCGCCCAGTGTCCTCTGTGGTCCTCTATTACAGTAGGGTCTCTGGAGTGGAGACAAAGCAGTGATTGGATGTTTTAGGATTTCTGTACTAATACAGATTTACTTCTTCTGTTTCTTCCTCTAACTGAGCTGAGTACTGAGCTATACTGTTATGACTGCTGTAATAATACATATTTATTTGTTCTGTTTATTTCCTAACTGAACTGAGTAATACTTGGAGTGCAATAGGATTTCTAACTGGGCTAAGTGAAACTATATGAGAGCTGAGAACAAAAAGTATGGTAGATGAGGGGTGAAAAATGGACAAGGAGGTTTTAGGATTGTTTATTTATTTATTTATTTATTTATTAATGAGATTTACCATATAAGCATACTGAGTGGGAAATCCACTCATTTCCAGATGCGACCTGGGTGTTACACAACATAACAGTGCTAACATTAAATTTGGGAACAGTAGGAATTGTAGACGTGAAAACAAATGCATAGTACATACTTAGGTACAACCGGCTCATACATGTTGAGACAAAGTCCCACGGTGTTACAGTCAGGATATTATGCATTACAATTTTATTCACTATTGCATTCAAACAATGGGGACAGAGAAGATAAGCATATGTAGCAGTGAGTCAGAGAGAGAGACTGAGTAGGAGACAGGGGCAGAAAAGGATAGTATAGTTGTTTGCTTGTAGACCCGTTAAGTAGCAGATAAACTCTTTGGTTTTGCCGTTCTGACCTGGGGGTAACAGTTGCAAGTGTCAGAGAAATGGGCCTGAAGGAGAGCGATCAAGGTCCTAGGGGTGGAGGTGGACTCCCTGATTGCACCTGGGAGGTTATTCCAGAGAGTGGGCAGCCTGTATTTGAAAGCCGATTGGCCTTTCGCGGTGTGCATAAAGGGGGATATGAAGTAGTTTTGTGTTACAGTAATACAGTTGTGTTACAGTAATACAGTGTCTAATGGATGGCATTTGAGCCTGAATTACCCCCATTGGCAAGGGGTCAGTGGGGGACTAGTGTGGAGGGGACAGGAGTTGGAGTAAATAAGGGCCTAACAGTTGTAGTAGGGTACAGAACCTGGGAGTAAGAGCCGCTAGCATAAAATGGGAGCCACAATGGAGCAGGTGCCACATGTCTCTAGGGCAGGCATCTTTGGAAGAGTGGAGGGGTGTACAGGGTGTGGGTGTACCATGATCCTGGACTGGGCTTGGAGGATCGGGGGGGTATGGTTTGTAGATGACTGGCTAGTTTGAGGGAGGAACTGTGGAGGTTAGGGAGGAGTGTAAGTGGCCTGGCAGATGATTATGATAGGCATCCTGGGGGGGACAGAGGATGGCAAAGGGGGACAGAGGAATAATATCTAGGGACTGAAATTGACCCCAATATCAGAGGCACTAGCAGGAAAGAGAGGAGAAGGGAGAGGGTACCCAAGGCGATGCCAGGGCAGCTCCTAATGGGGGAGGAAGACATCACGAGGAGTACCAGGGGAAAGAGCAGTGGCTGTGTGTAGGAAGGCACCGGGGTGGCATGGAGGGGGACAAGTAGAAGGGGGGAACTGATAGTGGAAGAGATGTATGACAGGTATTGATTACGAATAGATTCAAACCTCTGCTATGGGACAGAGAGGGGGAGCAGGAACATATTGAAGGGGGAGGACAAGCGGGGCATGAGAAGGATGGCAACAGGTAAAGGAAGAGATATCGAGGACAAAAGGGTAGAAGGGGCTAGTAAGGAAGGGGGGGTGGTGACCGAAGGAGAGAAGGCTATGGGAAGGGGGAAGGATGGGAGGAGCATCACTATCAGGGTAGAAGGGAATGGAGACTCTAAATAGACAACAGCAGGGATAGGAGAGGGGTTGGAAATCAGCCGGGGAGGAGGAGAGGTCGACATGGGAAGCTCAGTAGGAAGTAGTCAGGCTGGGAAGGGGTTCAAGGGGGATGGGAGGAATAAGGCAGAGAAAAAGGGTGAGGCGGAAGTAGGGGGTACAGATATCAATCAATCAATCATAGTTTATTGTTCATCCAAAACTTAAAAAATGTTGGATATTACAACAATACATACATATTATAAAATTTAAAACAGTGAGGGAGGGTAAATATGTATAATAAGGTACATTCAAAAAGTGCTTAAAAGAGTACAGTACTAGATATCAACAGCAATAGTATTATAGAACATTAGGTATTACTTTTGTAATGCAAACTTTTTTTTCCCTTTTGCTTAATAACTGTCATAAAAAAGTTTGCAATCTTCGCTGCTTCCTCATAAGTCCTTGGGTTTAATAGAATAAATACCACATCATATAGATTATTTGCATAAATAGCAAGTGCCGAAACAAGCTGAGCTTTTCTAATTTTGTCATACGAAGGACAGTTAATTATAATATGATGCAAATCCTCCTTACACCCTTTCTTCCATAAGCAATTATCATTTTCATCTGGAACTTTCTTATCTACTCTGTTGAAATATACATATTTAGATGTAATTAAACCCATTCTCACCCAAGTAATAGCTTTACGTGGTCTCTCAAAATTGGTAGAATTAAATACTCTTCAAGGCAATGATGTGTTTTGTTTTCTCGGAAACAAGAAGCACATTTTTGGTTTTTGATTTTTTCAATATCTTGTGCCTTAGCAGTCCACATAACTTGTTTCTTTATTATTTCTTTAAATTGTGTGGAAATTGTGATGTTTCTATTCGCATCATTCCATAAATGCGCTAGTTTATAGTTTTCCAAGGTCATAACCAAATAGTTCAACCACTTTGATTTAATCTCAATTTTAAGGCAGTTATTTTTCTCCTTTAAACATAACATAGGAAGAGTATTTTCCTCATTATTTATAAGTTCTAACTAATAATTTAATAAACGTATTTCTTTAATAAAACGAAGTTTTAATTTTCCAATTTCTGCTCTGACCATTGCATTGGCTGTTGCTCGTGGTACTTGTAAAAGTAATTTATAATAATGGGATAGACAGCTTTCCAGCAGGTTCTCAGTGTTATCTTAGTAGCCCCATATTTCGGCTCCATATAACAAGATTGGGTTCAGATTAGCTTCACCTGCAATTAATGCAGGGGAGATTGACATCCCTCCATATTGATAATTGAATTTTAATAAAGCTTTTTGTGCATATTTTGGCTTTTTGCATTGGACCTTTAGATGTTTTGTCCAATTACCATTCGTAGTGATTTTTATTCCAAGATAGTTATATTCAGGTACTACCTCTATAATTCCTGATAACAATAAATTTTACATTTTGGAGTATCCATATTTTGTTTCCCTGAAATCATTACCTTTGTTTCATCCAGGTTAATCCTAAATTCCAGTCCAGTACTTTTTTGGGCCAGAATATCTATCATTTTTTGCAAACCTGACTTGGAAATGGATAATAATATAATGTCATCTGAATATGCCAAAGAGCCCACATTCATTGAATTTATCTTTGGGGACTCCAATTTGTCCTCTAGCTTATCTTCAAGCAGGGAATTTATATATATATTAAATAATATGGGTGCCAAAAGGCAGCCCTACTTTACTCCTCTATTACACGGGAAAGGTTCAGTAAGTTCCCCTAGCTTTCCATATCTCACCATTGTTTTAGTATTAGAGTACAGGCCAATAATAGGCAATAGTAAAGACAATGGGAGATGTTTATCGTACAGTAATTTCCATAAAATATTTCTATTTACCGAATTGAATGCATGTGCAAAATCAATAAATAGCACATACATTTTCATTTTTCGTAGGTTAACATATTTTTCTAATAAATAGTTCAAGACAAAGATATTATCTATTGTAGAGAAACCTTCTCTAAAGCCAGCTTGAAGTAGTGATAATATATTATGTTCTTTAATCCATAGAAGAAGCCTCTCTAGGATTACTCTAGAAAATATTTTGAATGATATACTTAATAGACTAATGGGTCTAAAATTGCTTGGGTCATATACTGAACCTTTTTTATGTAGTGGAACGATGATATTAGTTGGCCAATCAGAAGGGGTATAATTATATTTCAAACATAGATTAAAGAAAAGAGTCAATATCAGGATCCAAAAATAGTTGTATTGTTTGTAGATCTCAGGAGGGATTAAATCAGGGCCTGAAGCCTTATTGTTTTTTAATTTACATAAAGCAAATTCTACCTCTTGTGTACTAATGATTAAGGGATCATAAACAAGATAGATGGAACCCTCCATCAATTTAGTATTTCCATTTCCTTCATTATGGTTAAATATTGTTCTAAAATGTTCTACCCAAACATCTTTTGGGACATGTATTGTAGGGGTAGAATGATAATTATTGGTTCCTAATGAAACCCATTCCCAGAACCTTTTGTTGTCTTTTGATTCTGTCACCAACATCGTTTCCCATTGTTTCATTTTAGCTTCATTTTTTTTTCTCTCTTAATAGTTTAATATATATTTTCCTGGCTTTATTCAGATTGCGGCAGTTTTTTCTCAAAGAATGTTTGTTAGTCCATCTGATCAGATTGCTTAACTCTTTTTTAGCTATAGCACAGTGCTTGTCAAACCACACATTTTTTGTCTTTATATTGCTATTATTTTCTTTATATATTTTGTTTATTATCTCCTCATTAAGTTTAGCTAAAGAATGATCCCTTAGGAGCACATCTTCTGTTATATTCCTTGACAATATATCATGTTTCATATCCCACTGTGCAAGCATCTCTTTTAACATTTCATTTTTCACCTTTGAACAGTGTAAGACCTTTCTTCTCCTAATAGACAACTGACATTGTGATTTAACTACTTCATCACAACTTCCATCCTCCATCAATTTTAGAGTCAGTTCAATGGAGGCATGATCACTTTCAGGTCTCATCATTATTTTTAATGTCTGAAATGTGTCAAAGTGTTCAGGTGAACATAACACATAGTCTATAAGAAAAAATTACTCACCTTAATAATGTTTTTTCTTCTAATGGAGTCTTGCTGTATTCTGACTATTGCAGTGATCTCCAACCTTTGAACTGCCCCAGAGAACAAAGAGTTAACTTTCCATGCAAGGCATGGAATGCTGAGCTTGAGCTCGGTTGAAGCCTCTGTCTGTTGTTGTTTGAACCCCAACCGCCAGATCTTTATGAGCTATACTCACTGGGCGTTCTGTGTGGAAACTGTAAACTCACACTAGCCAACTGGCAACTAAATTTAATAAAAGGGTTTTTTGGTTTCAAAGCAAAGGCTCAAGTCAGGAACCCCCCCCAAAAAAAAACACAACACACACCCAAATAAAGGAGGGTGAGAAAAAAGGGGGCACCTCTAGGTGCCAACACTGCTCCTGCCCACTCACATCCCAAAAACCAGGTTCTGAGAGGGGAGGCGGGGAGGTCAGAATACAGCAAGACTCCATTAGAACAAACAACATTACTAAGGTGAGTAATTTTTTCTTCAAACAACATGAAGACTTGCTGTATTCTGACTATTTCAGACTACCAAGCAGTACCTCCATGGAGGAGGGACAGAACCTACTTTGGGAATAGGCTCTGAAGTACTGCTGTGCCAAACCGAGCATCACTCCTAGCCTGGATATCCAGAGAGTAATGCTTGATGAAAGTATGGACTGTTTTCCAGGTGGCTGCTTGACAGATCTCTAAGATAGGAATATCCCTGGCAGCAGCCAGGGAAGCAGCTGTACCTCTAGTAGAGTGAGCCTTCAGGCCTGAGGGTGGGGTCCTACCCAATTTTTCATAGCACAATTGTATACAAGAGACAATCCACCTGGCAATAGATCTTTTAGTGGCAGGTTTTCCCTTACTGACCTCTCCATAAGTGAGGAACAATTGGAGGGAGTCAAACCTGTGACCCTTGGTGCACTCTGTGTAGTAGCTGAGGACCCTTTTTATGTTCAGGCTGTGCAGCCTCCTCTCTCCAGAGGAGGAATGGTCAGTGAAGAAAACAGGAAGAGACATAGACTGGTTAAGGTGGAAATCTAAGACCACCTTAGGCAAAAACTTCCTAGTAGTTCTTAGGACCACCTTATCTTTATGAAAAGAGATAAAATCAGGTTCCACTGACAGGGCTTGCAATTCACTGATGTGCCTGGCAGATGTAATGGCTACCAAAACACAGTTTTTCAAGTCAAGTACTTAAGTTCTGCAGAGGACAAAGGCTCAAAAGGGGGTTGCATAAGCTGAGCAATGCAAACAGTTAGGTCCCAAGCAGGAGCAGGGTCCCTGAAGGGTGGATTGGTGTGCAACAATCCCTTGAAGAATTTGCAAAATACAGAATGAGCTGAAAGAGAAGAGGGTTTGCCTACTGACAAAAAAGCAGAAACAGCTGCTAAATGTACTTTGAGTTTAGCTGGTCTGAGTCCCAAGCCATTGAGATGAACCATATAGTCCAGGACTGTAGGCAACCCAGCAGATTCTGGAGAAATATGCTTACCAGAGCACCAAATAGTGAATCTTTTCCATTTGGAGTTGTAAGTCTTTCTGGTGGAAGGCTTTCAAGAAGCCTTTAGAATATCCAGAACACCTTGAGAGAGGTGCAGATCAGCAAACTCTAACTCTTCAAGAGCCAGGCCTTGAGATTGAGAGATTTGAGATTCGGATACCAAACCATCCCCTGAGAGGATGTCAACAGGTTGTAATTCCTGGGAAGAGACAGGGGAAGGTGGACTGCTAAGGACAGCAACAGTGGGTACCAGGGCTGTCTGGCCCAGTCCGGAGCAATCAGAATCACTTTGCAGGGTTGAGAACTGATTTTGACTAGTACCTTGAACAGGAGAGGGAGGGGGGAAAGCATACAGAAACTTCCCTTCCCAATTGAGAACTAGAGCGTCCATGGGGACTGAGCCCAATACTGGGGGTCTGCAGCAAAAAATAGGAAGTTGGTGATTGTCTGGGGCTGCAAAAAGATCTATCTGTGGAGTGCCCCATCTGGAGAAAATCACCTTCAAAATTAGGAGATCTAGGGACCATTCGTGGTGGCCCTGAGATATCCTGCTGAGAGCATCTGCCAGGACATTGTCCTTCCCTGGGAGGTGCACTGCCATCAAAGAAGTTTGCAGGGAATAGGCCAGAGACCACAACTGTGCACAAGGCCATAGACCGAGTGCCCCCTTGCTTGTTGATGTACCACATTGTGTTGGTATTGTCTGTTCTGATCTGGACTACTTTGTTCTGAACAGACTTGGAAAAAACTTGTAGTGCCAGAAACACTGCTCTGAGTTCCAAGAGATTGATGTGAAGCAGAGATTCTTGAGGTGACCATAGCCCTTGGGTGGTCATATCCCCTAAGTGGGCTCCCCAGCCCAAGAGGGAGGCATCTGTGGTAAGGATTAGAGAATGAGATTGAGTGACAAAAGGGACTCCTTGCCTTAGATTGTCCTGATCCTGCCACCATTGCAAGGCCTGGATCAGAGTTCGAGTTACTGGGACTAGTTTGGTCAGGGAATCCTTTCTCTGGGACCAGAAGGTTCTCAAGTGGAACTGAATGTCCCTCATCTGAAACCTTGCCCCATGGACCACTGTTGTAGAGGCTGCCATGTGGCCCAGGAGCTGCAAGAAGTGCCTTACTGGTCAAGACACCTGAAGGGTGAAATAAGAGGCCAGTTCTACTAGTGTCCTTGCCCTGTCCAGGGGAAGGAAGGCCTTTGCTTTTATTGTTCGAACTCCGCCCCTATAAAGGTGAGGAGATGCACCGGTTCCAGAACTGACTTTGGAAGATTTAGGAGGAATCCTAAGGAAGTGAGCAGTTGCTGAGTTATCCGAAGATGTGACTTGACTTGGTCTAGAGACTGACCCACTATGAGCCAGTCATCCAGGTATGGAAAGATGGAGATCTTTTTTCTCCTTAGGAAAGCAACCACTACTGCCAAGCACTTTGTGAACACCCTTGGGGCTGATGTTAGACCAAAGGGCATTGCTCTGAATTGATAGTGGCCTGAGGGCAACTTGAACCTGAGGTACTTTCTGTGGGAGCACCTGATGGGAATGTGAAAATAGGCATCCTTGAGGTCCAGGGAGGCTAGCCAGTCCCCTGGCCTTAGAGAGGGCAGAATTATTCCCAGAGTCACCATTTTGAATTTTGGCTTTAAAAGGTGCTTGTTTAAATATCTCAGATCCAGGATGGGCCACCATTTTCCTGTCTTTTGGGGTGTTTGGAAGTACCTGGAGTACAATCCTTTTCCCCTGTGTAGGGCTGGAACCCTTTCTATGGCTCTGAGAGCCAAGAGGGAAGAGACCTCTGCCTCTAGGGCAAAGGCCTCTGGTGGATTTGCAGGTGGAAAGGATCTGGTTCTCATCTTTGGAAATTTTTTGAAGCTGAGAACCAGTCCCTGGCTTACTACTTCCAGGACCCACTTGTCTGATGTTAAAGACTTCCAGTCCTGGACAAAGTAAGCCAGCCTGCCCCGTACAGGTAGTGGAGAATCAGCCCAGGCAGACCCATCAGGGTGTCTGCTAGGCAGGGGCTTTAGGCTGAGGGGTGGAAACAGGCCTGCTCATACCCCATCTGCTTCTCCCTCTAAAGAACCCCCTCTGAGCAAAGGCAGAAGAGGAGGCCTGGGCTTGGTAAAAAGGCCTATGAAAGGGCCTATCCCTGCCCCTGGAATGCTGCCTCTGAGGAGTGGCTTGCCTTTCTTTGGTCTGACCACTCCTGTAAGTAGTCCTGTATTCATCCATTTTTTTCATGTAGTTCTCTGTCTGCTCCCCAAACAGAGAATTACCAATGGCAGGAAAATCCATGGCCTTAGCCTGGGTATCCTGTGACAGGCTAGTACATCTGAGCCAAGCCATCCTCCGAAGGGCCACAGATGTAGCCATGACTCTAGATGAAACATCATTGGAGTCCACAGCAGCATGAAATTGCACCTTGGATGCCTCAATCCCATCCGCAGCCACCCGCTCCAGCTCCTTGGCAAGCTGGTCAGGGGCCTGTTTAGCTAGAGCCATCACAGTGTCCCACCTGGATTTCTGGTATCTAGATGTGTAGGAAATATAGTTTGCCTGCCTGAGTCCCAAAGATGCTGCCATGTACTGTTTCTTTGCCATGACATCAATCCTCCTGGAGTCCTTATCTGGGGGGTGTGAAGCCAAGGGTATATTTGCCTTATCACAGGCAGCAGCCTGCACTACCCCAACATGGCTTCATTGCTGGGGAAGGAACTCTGTGTCTGAGCCTGAAAGAGTATACCTCTTGTCCATTCTCCTGTCCACAGGAGGTATGGAATTAGGAGTTTTTAAACTTTTAAATGTCTGTTTCCCAAAAGACTTATGGAGGGGAATAGACAATCTCCTGGACTCTGGGATGTCCATCATCTCAATGAAATCAGGCTCCTCCTGATCCTCTACTGCTTCTTCCATAGGAAGCTGGAAGGATTCAGCCACTTTTTTGTAGAACATAAAGTGGGAAGGGGACTCAGAAAGCCTAGGAGGAGAAACACCTGAAGGTCTGTCTGGGGAGATGTCCGGGTCAATGGGCACATCCTGACTTTCATAATCACCATCACTATCTTCATACTCTCCCTCCTCCTCCTCCTCCAGTTCATAAAATTCTTATAAAGTATACTCCGGAACTGGGGGAACCGACCGAACCGAGCCCTGGACCGATGGTGCCGGTTTGGTCGGAACCGAAGTTAGCGATTGAACTATCCTTATTGCTTTGGCTATCTCATCAGTGGTCAGAGAAAGAACTTGTGGATCCAAACTGGCTGACTTATCCCTTCTTTTTCTTTTAACTGGAACCGACTCCTCAGAATTGGTTCTTCTTTTGCCCGAAGAAGTTTCGCCCTGGTCAGAGGGCACTCCTTCTGGTTCGGTTGGAACCGAACTGGGCTGGTCATCTGGGTCAGCGGACTTCTCGGCCTCTCTTTCCCTCAGTCTATCTACTCTCTTATCCAGGGTAGCTTTGGGAAAACTTTTACAAATTTGGCAGTCTGAATCGAGGTGGTCAAACCCCAGACAATAAACACAGGTGGTGTGGGGATCAGCCTTAGCAAAGGCTTCCCACACACTCTGCAGTGTTGAAACCCAGTGGGCCGTTTTTTTCTTGGGTTTCTCAGACATGGCCAATCCTAACCAAAACTTACCCATTTTTGGCAATCCACCAGGCAAGACACCCCTATCGGTTCCTGACCGTGTTACTGGTCTTGGAAAAAAACGTAATAAAATCTGTTTTTTTTTAGAACCGATACGGACCGATTACCACACTCTAATAAGAATAGAAATTTTTTTCACAAACCTGATCGCTTCACACCGAACTGATTCAATGTTTACAAGTTCCACACAGAAGACTAATATGGAAAAACCTATCTAGTACTCACGGTACCACAGACAAAGACTTAACTGACAGGTTAGATTGTAGAAATTTGGTTGAAACAGAGAGAAAAAAACAACACTTTAACCGACTTTTTTTGAACCGAGTGAAGGAGAAATCTCCGGAGCGACTGTTCAGTGAGGTGGAGTAAAGAATCTGGCGGTCGGGGTTCAAACAACAACAGACAGAGGCTTCAACTGAGCTCGAGCTCGGCATTCCATGCCTTGCATGGAAAGTTAACTCTTTGTTCTTCAGGGCAGTTCAAAGGTTGGAGATCACTGCAATAGTCAGAATACAGCAAGACTTCATGTTGTTTGAATACTTTGTCCACAATGGGGAAAAGAAATCATGCTCCCCTTCAAATCGCCCTTCAGTCGTCCATTTAAAACCATGAATGGGGCATTTTCTATTAGTTTTTTGAACCTCAATCCATTTGTATTTGTAATTTTACCGATGCTATTCCTTTTATTGCCCTCATTCAAATTTATTTCTGCTTGAAAATAACTTAAGTTATCATGTCTGGCAATCCTGGCATTAAAATCTCCCACTATAAGCATAATGTGTTCAGGGTATCTTTCTATTATATGTTCCATATCTTCAGAAAATATGTTCCACAACTTTTCATTATCATTATTGGATGTAGCCAGTGGCAAATAAACATTGACAACAATAAATTTTGTGTTTGCAGGCATGGCTGCAGTTCTCCAATGACTGCTGCAGCTGTCTATGACAGCAGTTGAAAATGCAGTGCCATACAGTTGAAAGGGAGCACTCCGCTTCAGTGAGCAGAGCTCTCCCCCCCACACACACATGCATGCATGCATGCATATTGCATGCTGATGTGCTTCCTCCCCCCCACGCACACACTGTATGGCTGAAGGGGGTGCCCAATCCCCCGTTGGCTCCACACCTCCCCCCACAAAAGCTGTCCAGGTGCCACACTGGGAGCCCACCCCAGCATGGCAAAAACTGTCATAGCCGATGGTGGTTCCCAATTCCCTATCAGCTCCACGGCTGCACACACCCCCAAAACCTTTCCAGGTGCCACGCTGAGAGCCCACCCCAGTGTGGCAAATCCTGTTATGGCCAACGGGGATGCCCAATCCCCCATTGGCTCCAGCCCCCCAAACAGCCTTTCCAGCTGCCATGCTGGGAGCCCACCCCAGTGTGGCAAACATCCCGTGTCATCTTAATAAAAAAACCTGTAAAGAAGAAAACATTCCCTCACCGTCTCCCTGCCCCCCAAAACCCACACCCACCCACTGTGCACCCCACATACCCCCTCACCCCATACTTACTTCCGGAGCTTGGCACGACAGTCTTCGGTGGACCGGGAACACGTCTTCACTCTTCAAAGCCAACTGCGAACTGAGGAATTGCCAGTAAGCTGTATAATGGAATAAATAGGGTTTTTTCAACTTTGTTGCATATCTCAGGCATTTTTGGGAATTTTGGGCACAAATTTTCAACATGGGGTTTTTGGGACCCCTCCTCATAAATTCTTGCACTGTCATGGCATTAATCAGGCCTGAAGGGTGATTTCGTGGTCACTGTGTGAAATCACCTTTCAGGACCATTTAACAAAATGACACTGCCAGTCTTCATAAGGTGGGCTCTCAAAAAAGCCTATGTTGAAAATTTGGCAAAAAAAATTCCTAAAAATTACTGTTTTATGAGTGTGCTTTGCGCAATTCCTATGCATGCTCATAAGTTCATGAATTTTCAATATTTTCACTCCAGATTTTCAACACTGGTATTTTACCACAACTCCTTATGAGCAGTATAGCTGTCATTTTTCACATCTTTCTCAAAACGTGTTTCCACCCATGTAGCACATAATGGTGCAGTCGGTGTGCAAAATCAATGTATGGGACACATTAAGAAAATCACAGTGACACTGTTCATGAGCAGAGGTCTTAAAATGGCTATGTTGAAAATTTAGTGAAAAAATTCCTAAAAATGACTGTTTTACGAGCGTGCGTTGCGCAGTTCCTACGCACACTTGTAAGGTTCGCGAATTTTCAATATTTGTACTTCAATGACTTCCAAATACCTAAACAGCACATACAAGCAAGCAACTTTCGGCATTGACAAATGCTTGTTATATATGAGGTTAAACCACCAGAGAATCTCCCATAGATTTTATTTCTAGTTGTGGGTGAATGAAATGCAACAAAGCCATTTAGATCAATCTTTTCTTTAGACCAGGTTTCTTGAAATAATATAATATCAAACTCATTAACAAAATGTTTCCATTCTTTATCCCCCATTTTACCAGATAATCCTCCTATGTTCCAAGTCAACACATTCGCATTTTGAAACAGATGATTATTACTTTCATTAAGGTTAGGGGATATGATGGTCTCATCTTACAGTCAATTTTGTTTTTCATTTATACTCATTTGACAGATTATTCAGGTCTGTCAACAGCAGACCTGCTCTGTCCAGTTTTTCTGCATGTGTCAAACGTTCTTTAATGCTGTATTCTGAGTAACATGTAATGTTCATTTGAGTATTTGAACCATTTAGAAAAATTCTCTCCACACCTTCTATTTGTCTGTTTGTTATTTCTATGTTCATCAGACTGGAAACTAGAGACATTATAAATGATTGTAGGATCTCATCATTTTCTCCTTGCAATCTATTCAAACCAAAAAGTGATAAGGTATAGTTACTTTCCTTGCCATTCTCTATATGTTTTAAATTTCCTTCATTTTTTTCCAAAGGAGTCCCATTTTAAATTCTCCAGAACTGTATCATAAAGATACTGATTAATTTCTTTTAGAATAATTTGATTCTGGCTAAATTGAGACATAATCATTTGCCACAATACAGGTGCAGCAATTTCAAGGCCTAACGAGTTTAAATTAAGTTGTTTGAACCTGATTTTTTTGCAAATTCCATTTCTTTTAATAAAATGTAAACTGGCAGATCTTTATTGAAACTATTTCTTGACACCATTATTATATCCTGAGTTTCCAGATTTACCCCTAATTCTACTTTAAGTAGATATTTCATAAGATTGTTCAATGATTTTGATGTCTCATAATGTTTTTGAAAAATTCCTGTTATTCTGATGACTGTTTCTTTCCTTTCTAGTGTGATGACTTTCACCTCTTCTTTGTTTAACTTTTCTTTATTCTCCTCTCTTCCAATGCTTTGTTTCTCATTTTTTTGTGTTTTTTCTTCATTCCCTCTTTGCTGAAGCTTATCTTCCATTTGTTCTGAATGCTTTAAGACTTAATTCTTTAACACTACTATTGGTTCAATGGGCTGACAACTGTTTTCCAACTCCAGACCCTCTTTCTTTGTTTTTTCCTCTTTTAGTTCTTCCTTTTTTAATGTTCTTTGTACTCTTTTTTTTTCCCACTATCTCTTTTCATCTTCCTATTCTGATTACAGAATTTTCCCCTTTTTCCATTATGGGGCATCTGATATCTGCAGTGTTGAGAAGGATACTCTGACATTATTCAATTTAGTTTTGATGTTACTTACTTTGTTTTCTATGCTTTCCATTGTTTCCATTAGCATACTGGTGAAATTATTAAGTTTCCCTCTGATATCATTAAGGACCTCCAGTAGGACTATATTTGCCATTATTGGATGAACCAAAGGTTTAATAGTATATTTTGACAATGTATCAGGGCATTGCATTAGAAATTCAGGATCCAAGATAATGCTTTTACCCTCCTTATCAAGCTTTTGGAAAACAGTATTTGGAGAATCTACTAAGATAGAAGAAGCCACAATATCTAATGATTCTTGCATCATCATATTTCCAGAGAAATCTAATGGACTAAATGTATCTAACTTCGTCATTTCTTTTGAGTCCTCAATTATAATTATATCTTCTATCTTAGTTTCCTCCTGCGATAATTTGTTTGAGGGATCTATTTTCTTTTGTGCTGTTCCCTTATGTTTGTTCCTGGACTTATTCCTAGATTTTATATGTCCCTTTACTTTAAAATAATTAGAAATGTTAGAGGTGCTATTTTTAGCTGTGTTAATGGGAAGATGTTTATCCTTCTTGGTTTCTTCTCCTATGTGTTTGCACATTTCTCCTTCTTCCATAACCTTTTCAGCATTCTTTGCATTATCAAAATGGTAATTATCTAATGGGGATTTTAATTGTGATGTAATCTCTTCTAAATCTTCTGTACATTCTTTGCTTTTTAAGCTATTTCCCCCTAGTAATCCCTCAGTGGATATCTGCTTGCTATTTCCTTTATTATTGTTTTCCTTGTGATTTTCTATTTTCTTTTCCAAGGTTTTACCCTCCATACCTGTCATATCCAGCACATCCACCAAGCTCTCCACTAGGTTTTCAGATTTGCTCCTAAAATCAACCTTTTTAACATTTGCAATTCCTCTTATTTTTTGAGTTTTTTCCACCAGGGTTGATGTGGTTATCTCCAAATTCCCCCTATAAACACATCCTTTTCATGGTCTGCTTTCTTTTATCTTTTCCTTAAAGGCAGATGTAATAATTTTACCATTTCTTATAGTCATCTCAGTAAGGAGATATATTGTATATATGTAGGTAACCCATATGTTGACCAAAAGATGTTCACAAGATTTCACACAATTCACAATTCACAGGATCAAGTTTGCAAATAAATCCACAGTCCGTAGGTTCACAAATTCAAGCTTAGTTTCAACATCCAATGTCTTAACACAGCAGTATGCATTCAAAACAGTCAATTCAAGAATTAGCTCTAGGAGTTACTTCAGGCAAAATGGTTCAGTGAGAATCATGGAAGCTAGACATACTTTTAATTTGTTTCACAGTCCATCGATAAGACCTTTGTGTAGTTCTGGTGATTAAATTATCCCCTGAATGCTTCCAGCCTATGGTCTGACAATTTTTTACTTTTTTTCTTTAAGGATTTAGGTTTTGTGTATTCAATGATAAGTTAGTTACTAGAAATAAAAAAAGAAAAATAAACTGTGTTAAGATGGGGATCAGTCAAGTTATAAGCACCAACAGAGTACCTAAAAAACGACTATAGAACGGCTATGGAACAGCTTCAATCAGCTTGGAACAGCTTCAAAAAAACTTGAATAAACCTTAGTTCAGCGTTGATCCATTGTTATCTATTAGTTATTAGAAAGTACCATAGTGCCATAAATAGTAGTAAAAACTGTTGGTTTAAGCTAGACCTAAATGCCTCAGGCATGTCAACTATAATGGGGAGAAAAAAAAAACACATAAAAGCACACAAAAAAAGGAAGGAAGAAAGGAGGTTCTCAAACTACCAAGCCCACAAACAAACCAATATAATCAAATGAGTCAAACCATATAACATAATTTCATACAGGCTATATTATAACAAAAATCAGATCTACTTACTCTTCATATTTGCATTCAAGGGACTAGTGTGTGAATTAATACCATATAATACCACAATTTTTTCTGGTAAGGTGGAAATACACTTGGGACTTAAAGCATAAAGCTTGCTATAGTCCACTATATCCATTCTTTTACAAGATCTCGCCATGATGCAATAAAACATTACCATTCTACAAACAGTTCATAGCACGGATTTGCACAAGCCCTCCTATATTTTGTCAGAACTTCTATGCCCAACATACACTCAAAGGTAGATAGTGAGACAAAAATCAAAAAGAATAGCAATAGGCGAGTTGCCACCATAGATAGGTTTAAATGCTTCAATGGCAAGCATTTAAACTAGCCAAGGGGGAGGCACTGAAGAGGAGAAGGGAAATTCTAGCCCCCCCAAATCAGGGTAATTAGTGAGGTAAACACCAAGATAGAGCAGTCGATAGGGAGAAGGGCAGGGGTAAATGGAGAAAAATACACAGGCAGTAGGGACAGGGATTGGGCAAAAATAAATAAAGTCATAAAAAATGGAGGGTAATGAGTACCAATGCCCGTAGCCTAGGTAAAAATCTCCCTGAAATGGTGGCCTTGATGGAAGAGGGATGCCTGGATATTGTGGCAGTCACAGAAACATGGTACACAGAGAACCATGACTGGGATGTCAACATACCAGGGTACACAAGCTACAGGAGGGACAGGGAGGGAAGAAGAGGAGGAGGAGGAGTAGCTCTCTATGTAAGGGAAGGAATCAAAGCAACAGAACTAAAGGATAAACAGGGAGGAGAGGAGGCTCTGTGGGTCACCCTGGAGACTGGAAATGGCTCCACAATCCGCACAGGGGTTCTATATAGACCCCCATCTCAGGGAGAGGAAATGGACAAGGAAATGATAGAAGACATCCTTGGGATGGCAGAGAAAGAGGAGATAGTGCTGATGGAGGACATGAATATGCCAGATGTTGACTGGAGCACCTTTGCTGCAGCCACATCCAAGAGTAGGGCCATTCTCGATACCCTACAAGTGGCATGCCTCAGACACCTAGTTTTGGAACCCACTTGGGAGAGAGCAATCTTAGACCTGGTACTCTTAAATGGGGATGGAGAGAGGATCTCTGATCTTGAAGTGGGTAGCCATCTGGGAACAAGCGAACACCAAACAGTGTGGTTCACGATAAACTTAGCTGTAGAGTCAAGCCACACAAAAGTGAAGGTACTGGACTTCAGGAGGGCTGATTTTGTCAAAATGGGAGAGTGCCTCAGAAAAGCACTAGCAAACAGGCAAGAAGGTGGGAGTGGAGCAACAATGGGGAAACATCAAAACCACCATCACAGAGACAACAAGCCTTTGTGTGAAGCAAATAAACAAATCAAAATGAAAGAAAAAAACACTATGGTTCTCAAAAGACGTGGCCGGGAAGGTAAGGGAGAAAAATATAGCATTCTGGAAGTATAAGGAAACACAGAAGTAGCAGGACAGAGAACTGTACAAGTTAAAGCAGAACGAAGTGGATAAGTCAGTCAGAATAGCAAAGGCCCAAACTGAGGAAAAGATAGCCAACTTGGTTAAGAAGGGGGATAAAACCTTTTATAGGTACATTAGGGAGCAAAGAAAGATTAAGGCAGGGATACTACAGTGAAAAAGCAGGGATACTGAACTAATACTTTTGCTCAGTATTCACAATGGAAAAGCAGGGGGGAAATACCTAATCCAGTCAATAGAAGCACTCTGGATAGGGGGGTTGATATTAGTCCTTTCATAGAAGAAAGGATTCTGAAAAGAACTCTTGAAACTGAAGGTGGATAAAGCAATGGGGCCTGATGGGATTCACCCCAGAATTCTAAAAGAACTGAGGGAAGAACTAGTAACACCACTGACTAACCTTTTTAATAAATCATGGGAGGATGGTGTGGTACCTGAGGACTGGAGGAGGGCAGATGTGATTCCCCTTCACAAAAGTGGGAGCAAGACAGAGGCAGGAAACTACAGACTTGTCAGTTTGACCTCAGTGGTAGAGAAAATAATGGAATCACTTCTGAAGGAAAGAATTGTTGAGTACCTAGAGGCCAGTGGGGCACAGGACCCAAGGCAACATGGATTCACAGTGGGAAGGTCGTGTCAAACAAATCTAATTGATTTCTTTGACTGGGTGACCAAAGCAGTAGACCAGGGAGGGGCTGTGGACATGGCCTACCCAGACTTTAGCAAGGCATTTGACACAGTCCCGCGCAAAAGATTAATAAACAAATTAGTCAGCCTGGGAGTGGGTCCCAGGGTGGTAGCCTGGGTAAAACACTGATTGGACAACAGGACACAGTGGGTAATAGTAAATGGAGTCCACAGTGAAGAAAGGAGGATTACTAGTGGGGTACCACAGTGTTCAGTACTGGGGCCGGTCCTTTTTAATGTCTTTATAAGTGACACTGCAGAGGGACAGGAAGGGAAAGTATGTCTCTTTGTAGATGACACAAAGATCTGCAACAGGGTTGATACACAAGGTGGGGTGGAAAGGATGAAAAGGGACTTGGCAAGGTTGGAGGAATGGTCAAATATGTGGCAGCTTAGATTCAGTGCAAAGAAGTGCAAAGTAATTCACCTGGGAAACAAAAACCCAGGGGAAGAGTACACAATGGGGGGTGAGATACTGACAACAACAAAAATGGAAAGGGACCTGGAGGTAGTCATATCAGATGACCTAAAGGTGGGCCAGCAATGTGAGAAGGCAGTAAGGAGGGCTGGGGGATACTGGGATGCATAGGGAGAGGCATCATCAGTAAAAAACAGGAAGTTGTTGACCCTCTGTACAGACAGTTGGTAAGACCACATCTGGAGTACTGTGTACAGTTCTGAAGACCCCATCTCCGCAGAGACATAGACAGGGTGGAGGCTGTCCAGAGGAGGGCAACCAAAATGATGCAGGGTCTGCATCAGAAGACATATGAAGATAGACTAAAGGAACTAAAGATGTATAGCCTTGAGGAAAGGAGGGAGAGGGGGGACATGATAGAAACTTTCAAATACCTCAAGGGAATCAATAAAGTCCAAGAGGGTAGCATCTTTCAGAAAAAGAGATGTGCAAAAACAAGGGGGCACAATTTGAAGATAGAGTGGGGATGGCTCAGAGGTAAAGTGAGGAAGTATTTCTTCACAGAGAGGGTTGTGGATACATGGAACAGCTTTCCTGAGGAGGTCATAGAGTCAAAAACAGTGGGGGAAATCAAGAATGCATAGGACGGACATAAGGCAGTTCTAGTGGGGGGTAGGAGGAAGTAGGATGTTGACTAACTAGGATCTGCAGCTTATCCATTAGGTAGGGAAATGGGCAGACTAGGTGGGCCAAGTGGTCCTTATCTGCCATCAAATTCTATGTTTCTATGTTTCTAAGTACCGAAAATACTGGAGCACCGAAAACAGATAAGTTATACGGCTCTAGTCTATCTTTAACTCCTGTCAATGTTCAAGTGCTCCATACACTCCAGCTGACTGAAGATCTAAAGAACGCCAGTGCATGCTCCTTTGACTAGATCCACACAGTCATGTGACAATTTTTTTTAAAAAACCCCGTGAAAACTAGGGGCTGAAAAAAAAATATATAACTTTTTCTTTTTAATTAAAACCTTGAGCACCTAAAAGTTGTAAAACTAAGTGTCGCTAGGCAAAGCACAACACAAATATACAATTACGTACCCTCACACTTAAAAAAAAATAAAATAAAATCGAATGGAAAATTCATACAAACAAAACAAAGCTGTTTTTTTTTTTTGATATCAGAATTATCTAAATATTTTAAGATCTAAAGGATTATACTCCCCCTCTAGAAATAATCGAGAGAGTCCTGCGATAGTTCAGGGATGACTCTGGAATCAGACTCAAACTCAGGTGAGAATAATAAAAATATTTTCTCCTCTTGCAGACTCTGGGACAGCACACTATCACCGTGCTGTGCTGAGGCTAATTCAGCAATCCTGCCGTACCCCCTGTGGTGTACTCGCCACCTTCTTCACTCCGCTGCAGCTTTGCTAGTGACCAAACTCTGCTGCTGTAAAGAGGAGAGGACAGCAGGAGAGAGGGAACCAGAAAGAAAACAGCTGCACAAGCAAGACTGGAAAAGTTGATCTTTAGTCAGGTAAGGATCCTGGAAATCTATCCAGGCAATGCTAGCATACCTTTACTAAATTAAAAAAAGGCGTAGATCAGCTTCTGCTTCTTTCACTCCTCCACAGTGAAATAGCGTCTAGCAACTCCCGCACCAGAAAAAAACACCAGTAAATGTAATCATAGTTCAACAGGGTGCATTCATATACAGATATAGAAATTACAGAGAGTGCAGTTGGTGTGGGTAAGGGACAGGGAAGAATGTATACTGGGGTGGTGGAAGGGGCATTTGAAGGGAAAGGCAGTAAGGGGTGGGGGTACTCATCCGGGGGGATTCTATATTGAAATGGGTGAGATGGGGTGGAAAGGGGGAAGGCACACCCATATTTGGATTGACGCTGTCCCCAGGTAAAGTCCATGAGGGGCAAGGGCAGGGCAGGCATTGCTCAAGCGTGCAGCAAGGGGCAGGAAGAAACCTCATTTACTGTTGCATGTGGGTACAAATGACTTGGAGGACACTGTGGAAGTAGTGAGAGGGAGGTTTGAGTACTTGGGCAGGCAGTGTGAGGGGGTTGGGAAGTCGGTGGCATTCTTGGAGGTACTGCCAATACCAGAGCCCCCCAAACACACACATACATACTCCTCAAAAAGCTGCTTAACTCATTGTCTCCTAGCCGACGCCTGTAGTCGTCAGTAAAAAAACACTGGTGTGTCCTGAGTACGTCTGCAGAAGTTGGCTACTGACTCCCAGTGTGCCCAAGCAACGTCTGGAGAAGTCACTTATATATTTTAATATATAGTGTTAACAGAATATAATATATATTTGACTGCATAGCACCGTTGGAAAGGTAATACTATGCTGAACAACTCTGTCACTGATATTTTGTGCATATCATGTATACTTTAGGAGTTATTTGCATCTGTTTATAGTATGGTGTGTATGGCTTATGTTGCCTGTTTTAGTGAAAAAATATTTTTTTTGCTGTTTCAACCAGCTTAAAAAAACAAAACAAAATTACATATTATTATTTGCATACCACCATTGGGAAGGCAATGTTGTGCTGAACAACTTTACCACTGATATTTTGTGTATATCATGTATACTTTAGGAGTTATTCACATTTATTTATGGTATGGTGTGTATGGCTAACATGCTTTCCATCAAGATTCACCTAAGCAGCTTGAATAAAATTCACTTTTTGGCACTTCAGCAGGTATAAAATAAAACCATATTGATTACAACTGGTTGCATAGCACCACTGGAAAGGCATTTTGTGCTAATCAACTTTCATGCTGATACTTTGTGTGTATCATGTATACTTTTGAGTTATACGCATTTGTTTATGGTATGATGTGTGTGGTTGAGATTCAGCCTCAAATCTCACCAAAGCACCTTGACTAAAATGGGAAAAATTAAATTTTATAGTAAAAATATATCTTTTTTTAACTATCATAATATTAAAACACCATCTAATGTCTGTATGCTTAATTTGGTGTTGATATTTTACATATTTTCCAACAACAAATGGCTTAAGTTGCACATTTTTAGTGAAAAAAATATTTAGTTTGCTCTTTTGACCAGCATAGAAAAAAAACTAAATTACTTATTATTACATGCATGCCACCATTGGAAAGACAATTTTGTGCTGAATAACTCTGCCACTCATATTTTGTGTCCAGCATGTACAGTTATTGAGCTATTAGCATTTGTTTGCAACATGCTGACTATGGCTTGATTTTGCTTAGAAAGGCACAGGATTCACTGTTAAAAGTATACAGGAGATTCTGGAGGCAAGTGGTGTAATCTGAGAATGAGCCTGTGGAGGCAATGAGTTAAAAGCCTGCAATTCATTCAAATCAATTCCATTTTCTTACTTACTTGGGGTTCAATGCCAACAAGTGTAAAATCATGTACCTAGGGCACAGTAACCCCAATGCTGTGTACAGGATGGGGGAGGTATTGATACTCACTAGACATGAAAGGGTCCTTGAGGTTATTATAGCAGAGGACCTTAAGATGGCAGTACAGTGTGACAAGGCTATGAGCAAGGCAAATTGAATTCTGGGGTGCACAAGGACTGGCATCTCCAGTAGGATAAGATGAAGGATGTTGTGCTGCCATTGTATCACTCCCTGGTATACCACCAGCTGGAGTACTGTGTCCAGTTTTACAGTCCACACTTCAGAAAGGACATAAGGTGGAGGTTTTCCACAGGAAGGCAACTAAAATGGTTCAGAATTTTGACAGGAATCCCTACAAGGAAAGGCTGAAGAATCTCAGAATGTACACTCTGGAAGAGAGGAGGCCGAAAGGTGACATGATCAGGACTTACAAAGTACCTCACAGGGGTAAAGAGGGTACAGTTGGGGAGTTTCCTTCAAATGAGGATGAGCATCCAACCCAAGGGATGTACATTGAAGCTGGGGGGGGGCATTCAGGATAGATGTGCAGAAATATTTATTTACTGAAAAGGTGGTAGATGCCTTGAACAGACTGCCAGGAGAAGTGGTGGAAGATAAAATGGTAGGGGGCATTAAGCATGCATGGGATAAACATAGGGGTATATTACAGAAAGGAGAAGGAGGGGATCAATGGAGATCAATAGGGCCATGGACGTGGAGTAGGTTCAAGTTCATTGCAGGAAAAATCCATTAAGCAAGCTCATTCACAAGGAAGTCCTGATGGACGCAGGCAGAATAAGACATGCACTAACATATACAGGCAGGAGTTACACATAGGTAGAGAACACTTGGCCAGACTGGGTGGGCTGAGTGGTCCTTTTCTGCTGATGAATTCTATGTTTCTATCACATCATGCGTTAATACAGGTGCAGTGTTTATTTAAAGTTGGGCCTACCATACATCCACATGCAAGGTACAGTAAATTACTGAATTAGATGCAGCCCACTTACACTGCAATAAACAGAACCCCAGTGCTTTGAGAAGCCTTTACTCTTCATAAGGCTGCTTAAAGAGCTGGGGTTCTATTTGCAGTGTCCACACCAGTATGCTGATCTTAAAATCGACACCATATCTGAATAAGTACTTGATTCTTGCTCACTCCATTTCTTCCCCACTTTGAAACCTGCTTGCCCTGAGTTACTTTTGGGCTGGCAGCACCTCGCCTGTGTTGGAAGATGACCAATAAGTGGCACTGAAAGACGTCAGACTTCACAGACTGTGAAGGCAGCTGCTCACGAACAGACACAAGGCAATTCTACTTGGGGGTAGGAGGAAGTAAGCTGTTTATTAACTAGAATCTGCAGCTTATCCATCAGGTAGGGAAATGGGCAGACTAGGTGGCCCAAGTGGTCCTTATGTGCTGGCAATTTGTATGTTTCTATGTTTCTCACCCACCATCTTGGCAAGAAGAAGGCTGAAGCTGTGGCCATTGATGACTGTTGGGGTGTGGGGATGGGGGGAACAAAAGGGACAGACATAAGGAGATAAAATCATAATAAAAATTGTGAGACTTTCACCAGCTTTCCAAAATGCTTACCAGTAAACATAGAAAAATAGAATTTGACGGCAGATAAGGACCGCTTGGCCCACCCAGTCTGCCCATTTCCCTACCTAATGGATAAGCTGCAGATCCTAGTTAACCAGCAGCCTACTTCTTTCTACCCCCAACCCCTAGAATTGCCTTATGGCTGTCCCATGCATGCTTGAATTCAACCACTACCTCCTCCGGAAGGCCGTTCCATGCATCCACAACCCTCTCTGTCCTTTCCTTAACCAAGAACACTCTATGAAGTTTTTCAAAATGGCAACACAATCTGGTGAGCCCTCTGTCTGCCATCTGACACCAGGCATCAACCAGCATAAAATTGCCTAAAGAAGGCAGTGTGGTAATGTGGTTACTGAAATACTAGAGATTACAGATTTATAAGAACAAAAGAATATCACACAAAAGCTGGCACATACCCCTATAGCAGCTGTCTCCTGCTTCTCAGTAGTTCTATTTATACCCTTCAGGTACTTGAATGTTTCTATCATATCCCCTCTTTCCCTCCTCTCTTCCAGTGGGTACATATTGAGGTCCCTTAATTTCTCCTCATAAGTCTTGTGTTGCAAGCTCTGTACCATCTCATTCACCCTTCTCTGGACCATCTCCAGCCTGTTAATATCCTTACAAAGGTGTGACCTCCAGAACTGCACACAATACTCCATGTGAAGCCTGACCATGGTTTTATATCATGTCATCACTACCTCCCTCCTTATGCTGCTGATACCACCACTCTCTGCCTCATGTCTCTTACCCAGTTTCTAACCCACTTTACCACCCTTTCCCCCATGTCCACTCTACTCTGCCAGTTTATCAGCCTCCTATTTGGGACGGTGTCAAAGGCTTTGCTTACATCAAGGTAAGCGTTGTCCACTGCCCCACCCTGATTTACTTCCTTTGTCATCCAAAGAGATCAACTAGATTTGTCTGACATGACCTCCCCACTGTCAATCCATGTTGCCTATGGCCCTGGGCTCCGATGGCTTCTACATGCCCCACTATCCTTTCCTTAACCAATGTCTCCATTATCTTCCCCACTACTGAAGTGAGGTTGACCGGCCTATAGTTCCCTGCCTCCTCCCTACAGATGGATTTCTATTGAGGGACCACATGTGCCCTCCTCCAGTTCTCTGGTACCACCCTCTGTTGAATGACTCAGTGAATATGGCTGCCACAGGTACTGCTATTTCCCTTCACAGTGCTTTTCATATCCTTGGGTGTATGCCATCTGGTCCCATCGCTTTGTCCACCTTCAGTTTACTCACCTTCTGCAGGATTCTTCTGCCTGTGAATGGACTATTGTCCACCTCTTCACGCCTTTGCAACTGCTGTACTGCTGTGGCCCTTGCCCCTTCCCTTCTTCTGTGAATACTGAACAGAAAGACACAGTGGATGTCTTGGTGGGGGGGTGCACACAACAGTTCTCAGGCATGGTACTTTCACTTCCAAATACCTAAGCAGCACATATAAGCAAGCAACATTCGGCATTGACAAATGCTTGTTTAACACCTTTTTAGTACCTACCAATTAGCCTCCAACTCAGCTTATTTGCCTTTCTTGGATGAATATTGTATCACAATAGATTGCAACATGTGTGTGTGTGTGTGTGTGTGTGTGTGTAGTAACGGTCTTGGAATTACATGCATATTTTATATTAATTGTTATTTTTTTAAGAAGTAGGGTGGTCTGCCTGCCAGCCACCAACACATTTATAAACTGCTATGAATCCTATTGCCACCTGATGTAAAGTATTCAAGTGCTGAGATGTGTCCTTAATGCCACATTGATCTGGTGACCTGACCAGGGCTGGTAGGGAGGCAGCCAGCTACAGCAGTGGGAGCCATGAAACCTGAGTAAGACAGAAGTAGGCGATACTGCTAACTGTGATTTTTCTTTTTTCTTTGTGGGGGAAGGGGCAGAGGGAAAATAACTCCTTTTAGCACTCCAAGAGTCAAAGTCTTCTAAATCATCATTGAAAGTCATTAGAACTCAGGCCGGAAAAGAGGCGCAGATTGCTAGATGACACAAACCACCAAGTTCTTCTTACAATGACTGTAATGAACTTGAGGGAGGGCTGGGAAACAGATGTCCTACTCTGGCTGAAGCTGTTTTTTTCCCTCTAAGAACCTGCTTTGTATATTTTACAGTGTGTTAGAATTTTATTTACATGCTGTTAACCATTGATATGTTTATCTTTCCAACCTACACCCTTGTCATATGTTGGCTTGGCTCTGAAACTGCAGACATGCCTGCGAGGAGGGCAGCAGATAAGCTACTGATTTGACATCAATGCTTCTGCCTGTTTCTGTATTTATCTGTTACTTCACAGTAGGAGTTATAATGAACTAACAATAAACAGTGGAAAGCCTCCCCTCTTCAACAACCCCCCTCTATGGGGTTCTACCTGTCAAGTCATTTTATGGCACTGATAAGGGGTAGAGCACAGATCCATAGGCACAAACAGTTTAACTCTGTGGGACACTGAATCTCAGCATATGGGGAAATGGGGAAGAACACTGGTCCTCAAATGTGAGAAAGTAGGTGGTATGCTCTGGGGCACATCAGGCAGACACATGGTCTGAAAGAGTTAAGAGCGATGTCTTTATTTGGGCAAAGTTCAAGTTTGATTGAGCTTCACATAATTAAATTCCTACTTTTAAAGATCATGTGCACATGGATGTATTTTGTTTATTCTATCTAATATAGTTAGGTAATGATCAGCAAATGTATGCTAGCTATTTGAGAGTTCTATTACTTGCTCAGCTATTCACTGTAGTAACTCTTAATTAATCTCTGTTAAGTTAGATATTTATGTCTGCCTAATATCTATTTTTTCTCATTCATCACTGGATATCTGTGTGGTCCTTGCCTTACTTTATTGCCTCATTCATTCTGCTCATATTTTAGAGAGCAGTGTGACACCTTGACTCTGACATAATCTGCTGCAATTATCCGTTCACATTGCTCAATTTTTTTTTTTTTTTGTAAGTAGTTGTTTTCTTTTTTCAGCATTTGGCAAAGTTAATTCAATTCTGAATAGTGTCCAAATACAGTATTGTACTTTTGGGTTGCTCATGTTATGCCCAGCAGTGCAGCAGTTTGCCAAATCAGTAATTTGCTGCAGAGATTCTGCAGTCACACAGTTCTCTCTGTCAGTAGTGTTGTGTGAATGTTTGTAATTTAAATATTCATTCTATGGATATTTCTTTCCATTACAACTGTCCTATACTTTTGTTTGTATAGTGTGAGCATTGGTTTTGCCTCTACAGTGTCAGAGGGTTTGAGTGCTGATAGTGTTTATCATTTTACAGTAGGAGGCAATGTAGCACAGTGGGTTAAGGCTCTGAGTTGCAGATCGAGACACCTGAATTTGAATCCCACAGCCACCTAGGTGCATACTGTGTGATCCTGAGCAAGTCACTTAATTTCCTTGTGCTCCCAGGTCATATCTGGAAACAAGTTTCAGCTCAGTGTGCTTCTCCTGATTAAACAATGTTCCCTTCCCTTCCCTTACAGTGGCATTTTTTTCTGTTTAGTGTAGTATATTGCTGCCTCATTATATTGAAGAAATGTAAAGCCATAGCCAGCATTTGTTGTAGCGCCCCGTACATTTTAGTGGGGGAGCCTCAAAAGCATACATTAGATTACTCGGTACCCATAGTTAGAGTTTTATATAGACTTTATTTGAAGCGGGCAGTTAGCCATTCTTTTTAAAATTTGGCTAAACTGAAAGTGATGTCCCACGGTTCAGTTGCATAGGGCTAAACACATTAAATGCAAAACTGAAAAGCCTTGCAACTCACCCCAACAGATGTTCAAAATAATGGAAACAATAGCAGATTTGTAGAAATAAAACACATTTTTAAATATCTACATATTAAATAGATAGATAGATAGATATGAAAGAGCTGAATAGATGCCAGCACACATATAATAAATCTGAGGGTGTTTCACTCCCACACATGGAGCTTGATCAAGGGCTACAATATCTACACCAGAAGGTGTTCTAATAATTGTGGTATGATGGCATCATATCGACGTGCCCTTCTGTATAATTTGGTACAAATGCAATGAGTTAATTAAATACAGCCTATCCAGTAAATAGATCAACTATCTAAATTATATGTCATCACACCCTCTCCAAATGCTAAAAGCACTGTTAATACTGTATTTCATGAACTTATTTTGTCTAGAGTCCCGTACTGGATAAAGCAACAAAAAGTGTAACTTAAGCTTTATAGAATAAGTTTGAAATATTGTTCCATACAAAAAATGAAACCTCCTTATGAGATACCACATTCTCATTTCTAATTTGTAATTTCTAGAGCCCCATATGTAATGAAGTGAAGGGATCCATTTGACTCATGTACGGTACTACTGAACTTGATTGGAAAAAAAGTATCACTTCTCACAGGATCAGATTCCTCCATCTTTGTCATTTCATTCAATCAAAACAAACAGTTCACTAATTACACAATCCCATCTACAGAGTGCTAGGCAAGAAGCCCATGTGTCTCAGCTCTGAAGGGCCTTTGATTAAACATAGCCAACATGGCATAAGCTCAGCCTTCATTTTGAATTGCAAGAACAGGAGAAATCCTGTATGTGTGGTTCGGAAACCAGGGTAAAATATACAGAAGAAAACACAAAGTGGCAAATTGCAAATATTGCTATTGAACATCTGTAAAACATTACAGACAGCACATGAGTGAATCAAACCACACAAAGTTTTAGAGTCACAGCTAACAGATATTACATATTTAAACCTTGAAGTGGGAGATCCACTCGTACATAATGCAACACGTCTCTACTTGATGTTGTGTAAAAATGATAAAATATGCAAATGTTAACAGGATAGGATCCATAGAAATGCAGAGCAGATCATTTCTTGAAGACTTCGAGTATGATGCACAGTATGTGTCCTCATTTCAATTTTTTGTTTGCATTTTGAGGCAGGCTGACTAAAATCATCAATACGGGTTCACAGCTTGGGATGGAAAGTTCCCAACCTCACATGGGTGGTAACAGCAATGTGATTGCCCCAGTTTTGCACACCACACCACACCATACCACACCACACCCTGCTTCCCATCCATTTTCCTGCTTTTCTGGCCTGTTGCCTGTTGTTATGGTTAAAGCTATTTTTTTTATTTTGTTGCACCAATGTGCTCCTTCTATTGCTATATTATTGCACTTGTGTACTGTGTCTGTTCTTGGTCTCCTCTGCCCACCCACAGCCACCCCACTGTGACACTCCTTTTCCAGTGTCATGCCCAGGGCTGCACCACTGTGCCCTCATTGTGCCTGCATTGTCGCCAGTGCTATATTGAGTACTTCACAAGTATACTCTGTTACGCTCCCACCTGTTGCTTGTAGACCATGCATTCCACCTTATATTCAGAGGGCTTAGCTCTGGTATTAGTGTGTTAGAATGTTTCTCCACCTGGCAGTGGACAGCAATCACCATGAGCGTAGGTGGCATTTGGTGTGATGGTACTCTCTAAAAATCATGTTAAGTCGCAAATGCACTGAAATTCTTTGTAGCCACCACTTGTGACCTGCACTGCAACTCACCACAGTGAGTAGTAAGAGTTCAGTTGAGCTAGTATTGCGTTGCTACTGCGGCTCAAATGTCTTATTGCTGCATTCCTCTAGATCCTCATGTGGGTGATCTGACATTTTTAATGATTTTGTGATACATAGTAAAGTTGTTTATCAAACAAGACAATTTTTTGTCTGTGGCTTTTATGGCACTGACCTTGGTTCCACTGATTGGAACACCAGTGCTACTGATTCCCATATTACACTCCTACGTATGTGCACATACGAACCTAGAATGTGAAAAAGGTAAGCCCCTATTTTCATGCTTCTCCATGTCTTAAACTACTGCTAATCTTGTATAAAGTACAGAAGAGCATTGTTTTTGTCATTTTCTTATTTAACTCCAATCTTTTATCTTGAAAGCAAGAAGCCACTGTGTTCAGTTCACTTTAAAGTATTTTATTTAATGATTTAACATCCTTGTGCATGGTGAAGATTGCCACATCATCTGTGTGGAGCAAAATATTTGCTCTACTACAGTTGTGCTGCAGTCCATTAATAAACAGGGAAAAAGCTGGGGCCCCAATTTAGACCCTGTGGTTCTCCATGAGAAATGGTACTTGTATTAGATTAAACTCAATTTTTTTGTTGTTTTTGGCATCCTGATAAGTAACTAGAAATCCATTTCAGGACTAGGAGTCCTAGGCAGTCTGCACAAGCCTTGTCTTCAGGATGGCGTGGTCCACTAAATCAAAAGCCTTGGTCAGATTCATGAAAACTGCATTGGTGAACATACCAATCTCCGTATTAATGTGCAGGTCATTCATTAACTTGACCAATGCCATTGTAATGCTACAGTGGGCACTTTGGGATATTGGAAGCTTTTTGCTTGCATGGCTAACCTGCTGGGGCATTGCTGGTTACCATAAGCAAAAAGCATGTTTTATAGGATGCAAAACACTGCCATCATCACCTGAGTCCCCTCATCAGGTGAAGGCAAGGGATCTGTGTACCCTTTCAACAACAACCCCACAATGAACATTTAACCCTTTTGGTGTCCAGTAGCTCCCCTCCTGCACGTGATCCCTGTTTCACACAGTACTCGACATCCATGGATTCTAGTGTCCCGTGTCACTTAATCCACATATCACATCATAAAAACATCCACGGTGTCCAGTGGCCCCCCTTTTCCCTCACATGATCTTCATTTACATTGTACACAACATCTCTGGTGTCCAGTAATGCCCTCTCCCTTATCAGATCCCTGTTTTAAATAGCACATGGCATCCCTGGTGTCCATTAGCCCCCCCCCCATCCAGTCCTTGTACTGCAGACTAAAAACATCCCTGGTGTCAAGTGGCCACCCTCGTATCTCAGTCTTATGCAATTGGTACCCCCATCACACACATCCACTGGCACCGAGCACCCTCCTTCCCCTTAACACCCTAAGGATACTGCCATTGAGTATCTGTAATAAAGAAAACCATAGCACTGATTCATTTGAACTGAATGAATCAGGGATGGTGTCAATAGTAACCGCTGACTGCATTGTCAGCCAGTTAGCTGTTACTACCCATGGCATTGCTGATTCATTCAAGTTTGAATGAATTTCATGCTGTGAGAGGTTGACTGACGGCCACTGCAGGGGAATGGTTTTCTGCTGCAATGTGGAGCACTTACCCAGCATAGGTTTGGAGGCACACAAGTTTGCTCCTTCTGTTGTAATGAAGCTATCCTGACATGAAAATATTCTCTTTGCCCCTTTTATGGGAAAAGTTGTCATTTGCTTGTCATGTTTCCATTATGGAGCTGTGTGTCCCAGGAGCAAACAGCTTTTCCCTGAGCAATTGCTTATTTGCTCCTGTAATTTTAAGTCCCACCTATGTGTTTCTACTGGCTGTCCCTCCTTTCTAGGCCAACAGGAGCCTTTGGATGCACTTTGTTCCTTCATTGCCCTGCACTCACATGGAGGTATAATGGAACAGTTTTTGCACATGCAAACTTTGCTCTGCACGTGTGCCATTACACCACTTTGTGCAAGTCTGGCAACAGTAGGGGACTTTGCCCTGTGCTTTGCTTCCACTTTAGAAATGCTTCCCATTGCCTCTGCACTGTGAAATGGAGGTTTATACTCACATTGGTTTCTTCTAAGATATCGAATTATTCTTTTACTACCAGTATGTATAATATCTAGTGCTCAATAGATGCTTTTCAACTCATTATTAAATAAATCTAATGAAAGCAATTGCTTTTATTTAAAACTGTGCAGAAAATCCACAGCTAATCTTTAAATTGCAGGCAAAAGGTTGTTAAAACTTACTTAAAGAAACCCGTTACATAGCAAAGATCAGAGTATCAGTCTTTCAGATGAGACGTTAAACCGAGGTCCCACCTGCCTGTTCTGGTGGTAGTTCAGGTGGATGTTAAAGATCCCATGGCACTTTTTGAAAAGAGTAGGGGAACTGTTTATTGCAGAAACCAAAAAACATCAATACAGGGTGCTCATATTAAACAAAAATAATATAAATGAAAACATAAACATCACTGCAGAAATATCAAACAAGAAACAGAAAATTACACAAAATAATAAATAGACCATATTAAATCCAGTATACATGCTTCCAGTATTGGTGCAATAAAGAAACCGGAAAATGATGGGATTCAAAGTCCTTTTGTGTCCGTAAAGCCGATTCAATATGAATTAACACCACTGAAGGTAAAGTATAAGTATGCTGCATGGAAAAAAGAACCTCCCTCCTGCCAGAGATAGAACTTGATGCAAGCAAATATCACATTAAGAGTACTGGGATGAAAACAGGAAAAAAACCTGAATAGTCCCCCAAAACCAAGCATTCATAGGTAACCTGACATGCCATCCCCCAACCCCACTTAACAGACAAAGTGGACCAAAACTGTACAGTATACGAACAAGTATGAAAAAAAATGAATCAGAGTTTCTTCCATGCCCACACATTTGAAATGAATACAGTTCTGTTCTGTAAGAGCCTTATGTTTCAAATTCCCCTTAACCCCTAACCTCCCATGGCAGCTTAACCATGTTACATCCCACATCCGACCCGGAATCCTCCCGTCTGTCAGAACTTTTAGGGCTAAATGTATTTTCATGGGGAAACATCTGGGAAAAGCAACTCGAACTAAAAAATTCATAGACATTATACTCTGATATAGGCCCTTCCGGGAAAGCCGATAAACCTCGCTTTTAGCCACACTCCACATATGAAGTTTAGCAGCCACTACAGACAGAAAGGAAGGCACTTTATAATTAGATTTCATGATAGGCACTTCAGTAGACCACCACAGCAAAAAATCTTGAAGCGAAAGCAGAGTCCAGGCATCCCAAGGATGAGAGTGATATAATGACACCGCTTTAAATGTAGCTTTAAAAAAGAAAGAAAAATAAAAAACAACTGGATTAATCATACCAAGACCACCCGCCTTAATTGGAAGATATGTGAAATCACGCTTAACTGGGTTCAATAGGATTCCCCACAACATTTAAAAAAAAATACCATATAAACGGGTTTCATGTTGCCTAGGTAAAGGAAAAACCGAACTAAAGTAAAGAAACAGAGGGAGTAAAATTTTTTTAATTATTAAAACACGTTTTTGTTTAGAAAAAGACCAGGTTTTCCATAACTGTAACTTCGTTTCACCCAAAACAATACGAGGTTGCCAATTAAGATCATTCAACTCTCCCTTCCCAAAAAAACAACCTAAAATCTTAATAGGTCTCATAGAGAAGGTTATCCGCCCAATCATGGGATCAAAACCCCCCTCACCCAAAAAAATACCTGCACTTTTTTCATAATTCAAAGACGTTCCTGAAAGCAGGCCAAACTGGTCCACAACATGCAGTGCAACAAGGCCTGCAGCTACATTGTGAAGCAGGAAACACATGTCATCTGCATAGACCGCCAAGATCTGTGGTGGAACCTCTGGAGATGGAGATAATCCCTGAATGTGAAGATGATGAAGAAGTTCCCGAACCAAAGGGTCCAAAACAAAAGTATATAATGAAGGACTAAGTGGACAGCCCTGGTGCACTCCCCTACAAAAATCAATCCCCTTCCCCAACAATCGATTAACAAGGGGAAAATTTGGGGCTTTACTGTGTAAAAGTGCTACCCAGGTTCTTAGTTTATTGGAAAACCCATACCGCCGAAGAACATCAAATAAAAACCCATGTGCCACCTTATCGAAGGCTTGGGCCTGGTCTAAAGAAAGTAAATAACCGGAAAGTTTCCCCGACCAGCCAAGCTCGCACATATTCCTTAGTAGGGCCAAATTTTGATGGATATGTCTACCTGGAATTGAACATGTTTGAACAGGATGTGCTAAGGAAGAAGCAACATGTTGGAGCCGATGGCACAAAATAGCTGAAAAAATCCTATAATCTGTATTCAATAAACAGATCGGCCTCCAATTTTCAATTTGGCGTTTAATCCCTTTTTTAAATAAAAAAATAGTTAAGGCATCCGAGAACCCTCGAGGCAGCCATGAAGATTCAAGAATCTCATTAAAAACAGAAGTCCGGATGGCACTGATATCATCTGTCATGTATTTGTATAATTCATTAATTAAGCCATTTGGGCCAGGCGATATCCCAGACTTTAAGTGAGCAACTTCTGACCAAACCTCGTCCAGGGAAATGGGCCTATCTAAAAAAAGGGAATCAGTGGAAGAAATATTAGGCGGTTGAAAAGAAAACAAATCCTCCCATTTAGTAGTGGGCTGGAAAGCCCTACCGTGTTGAGTCTGTAAAAAAACCCGGATTATGTGTGGCATGTCAATATCTGCTGTGTGCAGTACCCTCCTGTGATCATAGAGGCCATCCATAAGTTTTTTTTCCCCCAAGGCTTGCTTGCATGCCGAAAAAGGGTCCAAATTCAGCGAAGATTTAAGTCCATAAGACAAATCATCATGAATTTTACAAGTCTTCCCATAATAATAATTCCTCATGCTTTGTCGTAGCATAGCTAGTTGATCTTGTATCCGAACATCGGAGCCAGAGGGAAGTGACATTCATTTATAAAACTGTGCTCTTTGTTTTAGATACGTAAGATAATCTGCTGACTGAGTACTATGATGATAAGCCTTGGAGGTCATTCTAAACTCAAGTTTAGTATCCATCCACCAATCACCCCAAGAATCGTACATCCCAGCTATAGAACGCCTTCTGTCCAATGCCTGAGATAAACATAACTGAAACCACTCAGTAATTAATACAACCGGATTCATCTTCCATCGAGCCGGTAAAGCAGGAAAAGACGATGGAATTGTAGTCAGTGAAAATCTTGCCGTCAATAATAAAAGGTCCGAAATTTCATAAGGGGTCAAAAAAAAAGCAAAAGGTAGTAAATATCTGGAAGTAAAAACAAAATCAATCCGTGTTGCAAAACTGCCACGTTTATAAGTGGACCCTGAATCTGAATAAAGTGCTCTATAACCGTCCTTTTAAACAAAGCATGGGAATCACAATATACCTTACGCTGCATTTGATCTTTAAATCTCACATCCAGGCCACAGTTGAAATCGCCCCCCCCCCCAAATGATGTGTCTAGGGGTTAAAAAGTGCTGCTGAATTTCCCCAAATAAAGCAATCCTGGCAGATTTAACCCGGGGAGCATAAATGTTGATAATACGAAGGAAAAAACCTGGCAGACACAGTCCAGAAGCAACTCCCGCCCAGGAGCTATGCCTATCAAACCAGTTACCTGAACAAAAGGATGACAAAATAATATCCCTACCCCGTCTGCAGCATCAGGACCAAAAAGAAGGTCCAGAATGCCACAATTTCCTAGTATAATTTATGTCCATAAGAGTAGAAAGACGTGTCTCCTGCAGTAAAATGATAACTGCAGATAAGGATTTAAAAAAATGTAAAAGTCTGAAATGCTTTTTAGAATTCTTGATACTACAAGACTTCAAGGAAACCACAGTTAAAGAAGCCAGAGAGCAGGACTAAGATTTGTCCTTTTTTCGCTTCCTTCCCGACTTCTTCTTGGACTCCAACAATTTAGAACCTCCTTCATCATCACACTCCATACCAGACAAAACCCCAGAAGCAACTGATAGGTCAGATTCAGAGTCCCCATCTGCATCTTGCAGAACCTAAAAAGTGTTATGCGTGGGAGTAATAGGTGGTACTACAACGTTTTTAGCAAGAGACAGAGTCACACGCCTCGGGTGAGGTGCCTGAAACTCAAGAGCTGGGGGCAGGCTAGAATGGACATGGTGGGAGCAGTGAGCCCCAGACCCTCTGGTGGTTGTTCAACATTGAAGGGTGCACTAGAGGGGCAAGATACCCCTCCATCAGGAGGAGTTGAAGCTGGAGGATCCGGACCGGGGGGCTGTCTCCTCAGTGTATGGCCTAAACCGGTCCTGAGCATCCGTGATCAAGGTCTCCTTATCAAGGCCCCCTGAATTATTTTGGCCAGCATATGGACACTGATAGTAAGCATGCCCCTTTGTACCACAGAGATTGCAGAGAAAAACATTTCGGCAAGTACCACTGTCATGATCTAGTTTTCCACACAAAGCACATTTGATTTTATCACAGGCACTACTGAGATGGCATGGGCTCCCACATTTATAACATGCCTTGGGTTGGCCTGGGTAAAAGCAGATGCCTCGATCCCTCCCTAAGAAAAAAATATTTGGAACATGCTGAACCAAATCCCCAACAATACGCAGTTTTACCTTAAACTTCCAACTGCCTGTCCAAATACCCTCCCCATCAATGACTGGCTCAGGAGGCCCCAATACAGTGCATTTACTCTCCAACCAATACATAATGTCCCCCACATTTACTCCTTCATTCCGGAACATGATATGCACAGTTTTAAACAGTGGTTTTGTAATGGGGATAGCCCAGAATGGAGTCCATAATGGAGTAGCTTTAAGCGGGTCATACTTCTGCCAGAATTTATCTAGGCTCACAAGTGATTTGAAACTGACATCAATAGTTTCTTCCCCCCGAATGTTAATTAGGGCATAAATATCTGAGGCCTGAAAATTCATGGAGCCTTTAAGTAGCCTGCGGGCCACAAAGAATCGATCAGGCTGCTCCTGAAGACCCACCCAGTACCTGAGACAGACAGCATTCCATCTGTTCCAGATGATTGTCCCTAAATAGGTCTGAAAAGCGGGGACCTGTATTAAATAGCTGTCTTCTAGGAGAAGAAGGGGGGGAAACATTTGGTGTCCCAGTAGAAGCCCCCAAATCAACCCCTGAAACAAAAGTTTGTAAAGGCTCACCAACTGGAGCATCAGCTGCCACGACCTGCGACTCTGAGAACTGTACCCCCACTGAAGACTCTGTAACTGCTGTATCCCCCGCCGAAAAAGAAATCCACTCGGAATCAGGAATCCATATGCCATCCTGCCTCATCTAGCCTGCATCCAGCAGGGCCATTTCTTTGCTCCAGTCCCTTGCGGGAAAGGTGCCTGATGCTGACGGTAACTTCCGTGTTGCAGCTTGCTCCTCCCCCAATTCAGAAGGCAATACTGTAGCCTCAGTGGTAAGTGAACCTGCCGCCACTGCAAGCGGCTGTTCAGTGCGCATCTCACATGCCTGCACTGTCATGGAGCCATCAGCAACCCTAGCCTGGTCAAATGAAAAAAAATTCCTCAGTCCTGCTCCTCGCTGAATCCTCAGTCACCAACTCTCTTGTTGCACGGTACGCACCGTACACATCTCCTGGAGGCATCCCAAGTGCTCCGTCGAAAATGCTCTCCATACTGCTCTCTGCCTCTGCTGGCTGTACTGCAGCAATTCTCCTGCCCTCAGCAGATAAGACGTGTGTCGTCATGTCGAACTACACTCCAACTGCTGAAACGCCGAACAGTCAACAGGTCCCCCTACCGCCAGCATGCAGTAGGGGAATTTCCCCGGTGTCCTGGCCAAAATTTCCCTCCATTCACTAAAAAATACCACCAACAGCTTAATCTGGCTCAAAGTCAGTTGGCATTCATCTGTATCTCCCTCCCCCGGGTTGTGCCTGAAAATAGGCAGAATTTGTCTACTGCACCTACCCGGTCAACAAAAACTAAATAAATAAATA
The DNA here is from genome assembly GCA_016271365.2 of Neoceratodus forsteri. Lineage (NCBI taxonomy): Eukaryota > Metazoa > Chordata > Ceratodontiformes > Ceratodontidae > Neoceratodus > Neoceratodus forsteri. The sequence goes on along the minus strand of JADMNL010000026.1, from coordinate 265,766,075 downwards.
AAATAAAAAATAACCATGGCTGGATCAGAAACCTAGTTAATAACAATTCTTACTTCAGCTAATAACAACTTTTATGCAATAGGAGTGGACTCAAAACCTATTAAATAAATCCATTTATCTTCACAGATGGTGAATAAATAAAATGTATCCATATAGTAGCTATGTTGCAATCACTCCAGAAATCATTTAGAATGTTCAGCCTCAGTAACAGTACTATCCACATTCAAATGTGAATAACTTTAAAAAGAAAAAATATACCATGGTATTGTGAGCATTAAGGTTGTTCAGCACAAAATTATCTACAGAATGAGTGGTGTTTCATTTATAGATACCTTATAGAGTTTTTAATAATCAAGAGGCAAAAATGCAAATTTTTGTTTACTTTCTTGACAACCGTGCAAAAAAAATAAGTAATCAAAAGCAAATGTCCCTGCACTGACAGAAAGCATCCCTATTGCATATATGAAATATACAATGGTGAGCTGTCAGATAAATGATTTATTTACTCTTGTGCTGTTTAACCTCGGACACCTCACTCTCCATTGTTTATTTAGATTTTTATTTAGATCTAGATCTAGGATTAAAAGTACCTTTGAGCCAAGGCTCATTTACAAAGGTTCCACATCAGGAGAGTACATACATGTTAAACATGTTAAACAAGGGCATACAACATTAAAGAGAGCATACAACCATATTCATCAGTTCAGGTACGGCATCACGGTAAATAGGATACATGAATAACACATACAAAGAATCATTTCAGAAACCTAGAAGAAATCAGGGAAGAAGGGTAAGAGGATAGGGGGGTGGCAGCCGAAAAAGAGACTAGAGCAGCTTGCGGCATTGTCAAAGAACATCAGAGGGGGGTGGTTGATCTCAAAGGGGAAGGGGGAAGGTAGGGGTGGCAGTCACATGAGCTGGAGGCTGTGAGATGATGAAGGAGGCTTGATTTGAATATGCCCAGTGAGGAGGTGGAGGTGGAGGTGATGTGAGTGCTGAGGGCATTCATCCAGCTGGGTGCACGGGGTGCAAAGGATCTTTGACCCAGAGTGGTGCGGCATCAGGGGATCTGTAGAAGCTGATGTTCAGACCCTCTGGTGTTATGAGGATTAGTGTTTGGGCGCAGGAGGGCTTAGACACTAGGTGGAGTAAGGCCCAAAGTAGCTTTTTTCGCCATCAAGAAGGTTAGGTACTTTATGGGGTTAGCGAATTGAGCCATCCCATTTGAGCATAAACCTCACATGTATGTGTGAGTTGGTGGGATCCAGTAAGCAGTTGACAGGCCTTGTTTAGAAAGGTCGTTATGCACCTGAGGACGTTAGTAGAGGCAGAGCCACAGATTATGAGGCCATAGTCTATGACGGAGACCACAGAACTCTGGATAGCAATCTTCAGTGCTGCTTGGTTAAGATGCTGTCTATTTTGGTAGAGAATTCCAATGTGTGAGTTTACCACTCTGGCAACACTATCAATGTGAGTCCCATAAGATAGGCAAGGGTCAAGTGAGATTCCAAGGTATTTAAAAGATGACACTTGTTCAAGGGTGTTACCAGCGCTTGTATTGATTTCAAGGGGGTATCACCTGTGTTTGTTTTGTGAGCTGCAGAAAAGCATAGATTTAGTCTTTTAGTGGTTTAGAACCAGTTAATGTTTTGAGAACCAGTTTTCAACAGCGGAGAAAGCAAGCTGTAAGTTGTGAAGTAATGGTTGTAGGTCCTTATGGGGGATGAAAAGCACAGTGTCATCAGCATAGAGGATAATTTGTTCTGGGCAGGATAGTGGAAGGGAGTTCAGGAAAAGGCTGAAAAGTAGTGGGCCCAGTATGGATCACTGAGGGACGCCTAAGCGAACAGGTTTGGAGTCAGAGAGTACTCCTGAGATTTTTACTCTTTGTGAGCGCTGGTCCAGGTTGCTGTTAAACCATGCAATGGAGTCCTGGGAAAGCCTGGCATTCAGCAGCTGTTTGGTAAGCAGGCCATGGTGAACAGTGTCAAATGCCTTAGTCAAATCGATGAATACAGCTCCAGTTAGATGGCCTTTATCCAACGAGTTGTGAAGGAGTCCAGTGAATTCCAGGAGGGCTGTTGATGTGCTATTCCCCTGCCTGAACCCATGTTGCTGTGCACATAGAATGTTATATTTGTCCAGGTAGTCTGTAAGCTGGTCAGCAACAATGCGCTCAAGGGCCTGGGAGAGTGGGGTAATATAGAGATCGGCCGGTAGTGCCCCTGTATGGACTTGTTGCCACTTTTAAAGACTGGAGTGACAATAGCAGATTTCCATTTGCTTGGGAACTGCCTGAAGCTGAGGGAAAGGTTGAAGATTCTGGTAAGCGGGTGCAATACCTCTTCAAGGGTGAGGGATAGCAGTGTAAGGTCCAGTGAATCACCACTGGTTCTGGACTTGGAGATAGCCTTTGTTACAGTGCCTTCAGAAAGTATTCAACCCCTTGGATTTTGTCACATTTTGTTGTGTTACTACCAGAATTTTTAATGCATTGAAATGATTTTTTCCCCCTTGATTCACACAGCATACTCAACAATTTAAAGGGGCCAAAATGCCTGTATTGTGTAACAAAAATTTATGAAACATTAAAAACTGAAATATCTTGTTTACTTAAGTATTCACCCCCCTGAGTCAATACTTTGTGGAAGCGCCTTTGGCAGCAATTACAGTTTTGAGTCTTCTTGGGTATGTCTGTATCAGCTTTGCACATCTGGATTTGGGGATTTTCGCCCATTCTTCCTTGCAGATTTGCTCAAGCTCTGTCAAGTTGGATGGGGAGCAATCTTTAAGTCTTTCCACAGATTCTCAATGGGATTCAAGTCTGGGCTTTGGCTGGCCACTCAAGGACATTCACCTTCTTGTTCTGAAGCCACTCCAGTGTCGCTTTGGCTGTATGCTTGGGGTTGTTGTCCTGTTGGAACGTAAATCTTCTCCCCAGTCCAAGGTCTATTGCAGACTGATGCAGGTTCTCCTCAAGGATGTGCCTGTATTTGGCTCCATTCATTGTTCCCTCTATCCTGACAAGTGCCCCAGTCCCTGCTGCTGAAAAGCATCCCCATAACATGATGCTGCTACCACCATGCTTCATGGTAGGGATGGTGTTACACGGGTTATTAGCTGTGTTCGGTTTGCGCCAGGCATAGCGCTTTGCATATAGGCCAAAGAGTTCAATTTTTTGTTTCATCAGACCAGAGAATCTTTTGGCACATGGTCTCAGAGTCTGCCACGTGCTTTCTTGCAATTTCCAGGAGTGCTATTATGTGGCCTTTTCTCAGGAGTGGCTTCCATCTAGCCACTCTCCCATAGAGGCTACATCTGTTAAGTGCTGCAGAGATTGCTGTCCTCTGGACAGGTTCTCCCATTTCAGCTATGGAACTCTGTAGTTCTGTCAGGGTGGTCATTGGGTTCTTGGTCACTTCCCCTGACCAAGGTCCTTCTTGCCCAGTTGCTCAGTTTGGGAGGATGGCCTGCTGTAGGAAGAGTCTGGGTGGTTCTGTAATCTTTCCATTTCCTAATGATGGACTTCACTGTGCTCCTGGGAACTTTCAATACCCTAGAAATGTTTTTATACCCCTCCCCAGATCTATGCCTCCTCACAATTCTATCACGGAGTTCTATGGACAGCTTCTTGGTCTTCATGGTAGAGTTTCTGCTCTGACATGCACTGTCAACTGTGGGACCTCATATAGACAGGTGTATTTCCTCTGAAATCATGTCAACCATTTGAACTGACCGCAGGTGGACTCCATTCAAGTTTTAGAGGAGATCTCACAAGGAAATTGGATGCACCTGAGCTCAATTTGGAGTGTCATAGCAAAGGGGGTGAATACTTACCAACTCAAGACATTTCAGGTTTTTATTTTAAATAACATGTACAAAAAATTCCAGAAGTTTCATTCCACTTTGACATTATACAGTAATTTGTGTAGATAAGTGACAAAAAAATTCCATATAAATGTATTTAATTTGAGTTTGCAACATCACAAAATGTGACAAAATACAAGACAGGTGAATACTTTCTGAAGGCACTGTATGTATTTGAGGACATCATTCACCTTGACTTTTTTGAAGTGGAAAGGCGGATGATTTGAGGAGGTAGGTAGGGAATTTGGAGCAGGGGAGTCAGTTTTGGAGAAATAGTCTGGGGGGAGAACAGCACTAAGGTCAGTGAAGGCTGCATTGAAAGTATTGGCAATGACCTTCGGGTCAAGGGTGGTGGCTCCGTCAACCATCAGTAGGGTTGGGGAGGATTTTCACTGCTTCCCTGTGATTTCCCTAATATTGTCCCAAAAAGCTCTCCCATCTCCCCAGGTGTTGGTAAGGGCTTCCTTGTAGTAGGTACTCTTCGTCTGTCATATTTGTTTTGTGCAGTTGTTGCGAGTCTGTTTGTAGTTTTGAATGTTCAGTTGAGCACCTGTGGCCCTAGCTATTGCCCAGAGGTGGTCCCTTGATTTTAACTGAGCCAGTAGCTCAGCTGTGATCCAGGGATTGAAGAGTGCCTTGACTTTGTGCTTTTTTTACTGGGGCGTAGGAGTTGCAGGCAGCATTGAATGTGGTGATGAAATAATCAAGGGCCAAGTCAACATCCAGTGCATTGTATATGGGAGACCAGTCTTGCCGACTAAGACAGGATTTGAGATGGGTCAGTTGGCCATGAGGTAGGACTCTGCTGGAAATGGTTTTAGGAGGAGGCTTAAAAAACTTATTTGACCAGTTGCAGATGATAGGGAATGGTCACTGAGGGAATCCGAGAGGACAATGGTGTTGTTGATATGGGTTGGGTGGCTGGCAAAAACCCAGTCCAGGAGAGTGCTGGTACCTGACTTGTAGTTCTTCCTTGTGGGGGAATCGACCATCTGCGTTAGGTTTGCTGAAGAGATGTCATCCTTGTGGGTTCCCACATCAGGTGCAAGCCAGTTGATATTAAAATCACCAAGGAGGAGGATCTCAGAACTGGGAGGTTAGGATCTTACAAAGTCCAGGACCGCACAGAGACCAATCCCTTGGTCATTTGGTGGGATGTAGACTGAGACTACAATGAGCACTTTATTTTGGGCTCCAAGGAGTAGTTTGATAGGTAGGAATTGCACAGAAGAGTCAGAGTGGGTAGTGGAGACAGGGTGTCAGGTGATGTTGTCTTTGATGTAAATTACACACCCACACCTCTTTTTGTCCTCCTATCAAGTCTGAAAACATTATAGCCTTGTAGTGCAATAGCATGGTCAGGAGTATTGGGCATCAGCCAGGTTTCAACAACAGTAAGGATATCAAGGTTATGCTGATCAGCAAAGATTTGAAGGGCAGCAAGCTTTGGGAGGAGGCTGCATATGTTGAGGGTGACAATGATGAGACCTCATCTGATTTCCCAATTCTGGCTGGGCTGGAGGTAACCAGGCCAGGGTTCGGGTGAACACTCCCTGACATCAGTAGGAGCAGGAGCAAGAGTTTTAGTGCAGTCTGTCATTGTTCATAGTCGGTGAGGTTTCATCTCCGTATATTGCAAGACTGACTATAGCGTATGTGCCATATGTCCCAGTGCAGAGCAATGGATAGCAGCAGGGGTTGGTTTGCCCAGGCTCCATTCTCATGTGTATCAGCAAATGGCCAGACCTTAATGGGGGTACCCCAAGGGAGGGCAAGGTGCATGGGCCAGGGATCCAGGTTGGTGGTAGGAGATGAGTAGGAGGTAGGTGTAGGGTGGAGAGAGGTGGCAGGCACCAGGAAGGTAACTAAGGGGAGGAAAGAAAGAGATAGTAAGAAGAGGCAGGAGCAGATGGTTGAGGAGAGGCATGGTCTGGGGGAATACTAAAAGGAAAAGAGAAAAAACAGTTGGGTTTAGCAGTAGAGAAGACTGATGGATTGGATTAGGTAAGTGTGCTTATAATTGGGCCCTCTAGTGGCCAAAATATATAATCCGCTAATGGAAAAATCAGCACGTAAGGAGACAAAAGAATTCTGAACAAGGTGAGAAATTAAGGGTGCTAAGTTAGCCAGAGAGGGAGAGAATGGCTATGGGAGTGGCTGGTATTAAGCACCCGCAGCCTTACCAGTATACAGAGGAAAAGGCAAATGGGGTTTGTGGGGGGGGGGTGCAGATGGGAGAAACAGCAATTCAGCACTTAGACAAAGCAGTTTTTAACTTCAAACTTTGTTAATACTTAAATAGCTTAAGGCAGTTGAAATACTCCGAAGATGCTATAGTTTCCTACTCTTAACAATATAAAAAGGGTTGTAGTTCCCTACACTAACAAATTCGAACTCAGCAGTGGGCACAAAAGCACATCACAGATTTAGTTGCAGAGGTTAGAAAAAAAAATTGGGGGCAGGAGAAAGATGAGTTCCAGGGGACTTCAAATCTCCAGGAGCTGAAGCCAGTCAGGGAGAGACGGAGTGCTGAATCAGCCTATAGTAGACCCAATTTCAGGCACCATCCACCAACTGAGTTCATGGCTAGCAAGCTGGACTGGAGCTGCTTTCCTGAAGTGTACCTGGAATCTTGCTCTTGAGGGTAGGCTGGGGAGCACCCTGCGGCCAGCTGCATTCAGCACCAGAACGCCAGTGCAGAAGATGGAGTCCCCCTCAGGGAATCCTAGAATCTTGATCTTGAGGGCAGGCTGGGGAGCACCCTGCGGCCAGCTGCACTCAGCACCATACCACTGGAATCTTGCTCTTGAGGACAGGCTGGGGAGCACCCTGCGGCCAGCTGCGCTCAGCACCAGACCGCTAGTGCAGAAGATGGAGTCCCCCTCAGGGAATTGTATATCAATTGTGACACCACCATATTATGTCTCATATGGGAGTCCAGGAACAATAACTAAAGTAAAAATATCTTGGTGTTTAGAAACTACAGGATAGCATACTGCATATTGTATCAGAAAAAAATGTAACCAAATGATTTATTACACAGTGTAACTGCATTGAGACACATAAAATAACCCAGTCAGCTACTGTTTAAAAGGCAAATAAAAAAGTCAATGGAAGAACATATGAAATGTCTGAACCAATGGCTATTAAATTAGTCAAAAGGGAGGAATTACACCTTCATAAGACATTAGGACACATTTCAAAACAAGCCTGAATTGTACTGTAGGGAAGGGCTCCACCTGAGCTGGAAGAGTTGCAAAACACTAGGGTTAAGCATTGTAAGAGCTGTAACAGCCACTTTAAACTAAGCAGTGGGGTGAAGGACAATACCAAACCAACCAAACAAGATTGTCATTACCAAAGAATAAACAAAAGCCAAAAGAAGCAAATTAGTATTATGTCATTAAATGGACACACTTTAAATACAGAAAAAATGGCCGAATTATAATCTTTGATCACAACGGGCAACAAGGAAAACATTTGCATTACAGAAACGTGGTGGGATGAACACAGCAAATGGAACCAGGAGATTCCTGGGTACCAGTTGTTTAATAAACCATGAAAGGAATGCAGAGGACACTGCATTGCCATCTATATAAAAAGTGGAATAGAGTGCCACATGATTGAAATTGCATGCATTGACTATAATGAAACAGAATCATTATGGCTTAACATTACAGGGATAACTGGTAAAAACTTTTATATATTGTAGGTGCTATCTACAGACCATCCAATAGTAGTCATGAGTATAGCATGGACATATTAACCCAAATAGCTAGTATCAAGAAAAAGATGATGATATATTAGTGGGCAACTTAAACCTACCAAACATCAACTGGACTACATCACAAGATACAAGTATTTAGATACCCTAGGGTCACAACAGATGGTTACAGAAACCACTGGGGGTAATAACATATGTGATATAATATTAACTGATATCCCTGAAGAAATAAAAAAAATATTCATATAGGTGCACCATTGTCAAACAGTGACCATAATACTGTAAATTTTGAGCTAGATGAAAAAATGCTATTCTAATAGTAAATCAATATTTAAAAAACTTTAACAGAGTTGATTGGAATTCTATAAAACATAACCTCCAAAAATGAGATCTCCCTAGCATAAAAACATATGAACATACAAATTTGCCAGCAGAAACAGACCACCCAGTCTATGTAAGTCTGCTCGAGTGTGCAGCTAGCACCTCTAGTGTGCAGCTGCCCCACCCCTCGTCCTCTTTGTCATCCCAATGCCGCCTCCCAATTCCCCCACCTTCACTCTCCCCCCCTGTCCCATGCCCTTTTAAAGCTGTTCACAGATTTACATGATACCACCCATTCTGGTAGTGCATTCCATTTTGCTACCACCCTCTCTGTAAAATAGTGTCTTCTCATTTCCCTCCTAAGTTCCCCCTGCCCCCCATTCTTAGCCCATGCCCCCAGGTGTCCCCCACTCCTTAGCTTAAATACCCCATCTACCCCACCCTCATTGAGTCCCCTCAGATACTTGAATGTCTCTATCATGTTCCCCCTGTCCCTTCTGTCCTCCAGGGTGTACATATTCAGGTCTCCCAGCCTGCTCTCATAGTCTCTCTCTCTCCTCCATTCCACAGATCATCTTTATTGCCCTCCTCTGTACCCCCTCCAGTAACCTGACATCACGCTTCAGGTATGGCCTCCAAAACTGCACTCAATACTCCAAATGCGGCCTTACTAGTGACCTGTAGAGGGGCAAGATTACCTCTCTTCACCTGGATAAAAAAAACCCTCGCTATGCACCCCAGCATTTTGTTCACTTTTGCAGCCACTCTCCTGCACTGGGCAGTGTTATTCATAGACCCTGTTACCATTACCCCTAGGTCCTTCTCCTCCTCAATGATCCCCAGCTTAACCCCTCCCAGCCAGTATTCTCTTCTTGGGTTCTTTGCCTTGAAGTGCTTAACCTTACATTTCTATGCATTGAACTTCAGCTGCCACCTCTCGGACCACTCCTCCAGCTTGCCTAGGTACCCCTGTAGCTGCTTCCATCCTTCCACCCCATCCACCACTGCTCCCATTTTGGTGTTGTCTGTGAACAGATTTACCTTACTCACCACCCTGTGCACAATGTCTGATATGAAGAGCCCAAATAATACTGGTCCTAGCACAGAGCCCTGTGGTACCCAGCTCATCACTGGCCTTGGATTTGAGAGATCCCCTCCCACTACCACAAGTTGTAACCTCCCACTCAGCCAGCTTGTAATCCAATTTGTCATTTTTGCCCCTACCCTTACACCAGTTAGCTTCCCCCCAAGTCACCCATGAGGCACCAAATTGAAGGCTTTGCTGAAGTCCAAGTAAAGAACATCCACCGCATGACCCTTATCCAGCTCACCTGTCACCCAGTCATAATATTGTATCAGGTTGGTTTAACAAGACTTCCCCAAAATGAACCCATGCTGCCGCTTATCCTGGAGGCTGTTGTCCTCCAAGTATGACACCAGTCTTTCCTTTAGTATCATTTCCATGAGTTTGCATACTATGGAGGTGAGACTTACTGGGCAATAATTACCTGGTTCATCCCTTGGTCTGCTCTTGTGTAATGGCACTACATGTGCCATCCTTCAGTCTAGTGGCACACATCTTGACTCCAGTGAGGTGCTGTGCAGATCCGCCAGTGGATCCGCCAATACTGCCACATCTCTTTCAGCACCTTCAGGTGGATACTATCGGCCCTGATGCCTTGTCTACCCTCAGTGCCCTCAGTCTCTCTAGGACTCTACCTCTCTCAGTTCTTACACCTATCACCTCCTCTCTCCTCGTCCAGTCCCCACCCTCCCAGCACATGGTGGTAGGGGTCCTCCCTTTTCTTCTATGAACACTGAGCAAAAGTATTAATTCAGTGCTTCTTCCTTTTCTGTCCACTCCCCACCTGTTTTTATCCTCACTATTGTCTCCTTGCACTTCCTTTTCTCCATGATGTATCTGAAAAAGTTCCCCCTTCCCTTTAATTCCCTGCGCTAATCTCAGCTCCCTCTGAGCCTTGGCTGCTCTCACTTTTCTAGTCACCTCCTTGGACCATCTTGCATACTCCTCCCTGTCCCCTTCCTTTCCCGGAACAATAACAAATTATTAGAACTAAATGTGGATGAAGCATTGTCCTTTTTGTTGATATTATCAAAATACTAGAAGACAGATTCATCCCGAACAGGAAAATATATCACAATAAGGGGAAATAGCCATTATAGTTTAGTACAAAAGTTCAAAAATGAATTACCAAAAAGAAAAAGGCTTTTTCAGCCATAAAAAAATCACAAACAACAAGTAATGTCATCAACTACAAAATCACACTTAAAAATAGAATAAAAAATCATGCATGTGAACTGAATTTCTGCTAGTCCACTCAAAGGACAACCTGAAGGTTTTCATTCATATATAAACAGTAAAAGGGCATCATCCAGAGTGATAGGACTGCTACACCATAATGACCATATCTATAGTAACCCTGAACAGATTGCAAACTTTTTTTGTACTTTATTTTTATTCCTTAAGGCAGGAAAAAGATTCCACTTTTAAATGTTAATTACAATCAACAAAAACTCATTAAGAAAATTATATTCCCCCTTATTTCTCTTGTAATTTAATAAGGCACAAAAAATGTATTTTACTGGGGGGTAAAAGAATATTAACAACTATCTTATACACATGGCCATATCAATATTATAAAAAAGGAAGAAAGAAATATATGAGTTCACCAGTGTTCCAAGTTTTTAACAGTCCTGCTAAATATTTAAATCACCAAAGTAAGGCATCTGTCCACTCCAGTCCGTTCAGTCACTGATCCTTAGTATAAGGAAGTAAGTTATTATGAAGTCCACAATTAACATCCATATTATAACTCCATCCACACTTTAAACAGGAAGATATTAGGTCACCTCGGCTGCCTCCTCATCCTCAAAGTCAGAACCAAGATCATCAGGAATTTTGATGATGCTTTCATAGAAAGCTCTTGCAGCATCAGCATCAGGGTCATTGAAAAAATAGTTCTTATCCTGAAAATGTACTTTCAAATGAGCAGAACATGTAGAACCACTGCAATTGTAGCTTCCCTAAATTCAGAGAGTATTATTAAAAAACATTTTCTTCTACATTGAGTTTGCATACAGAAGTCTGGGTACAGATGTAATCAGTTCCCTTCATAGAATAGCTGCTTCTTTTGCCTCATTAACTGGATGATTTTATTCCTCTCAGCAAGAGTTTGAAAAGTAATTATAATATATCTTGCCCCAGATCATTGAGTTGCACATTTGGCTTGACATGAGACTGGATGAAACACTGACTCAAGAATGATAGAAGGCTCAATCAAAAATACTGCAGTCAAAGCCTTCTGTGTAGCATCCTTCAATTCAGCATTCACAACAGTTCCAGGAAACCCAGTTAAATGTAAATCTCTCCTCAGCATATTCTTCTCTAAACACTCTAACTTTGCCATTTGAGCCAACTGCTCATGTAAAGCTGCATTTGTAGCTCCCTCTAGGGTAAGAACTCTAGCTGAAATGCCTTTTATCTCCCCTTCATTGTTTTCAATCAACTTCTCTACTTTCTCCATTTGAAATACTTATTTCAGCTCAGTTTGCATTGGCAATACTGCTCCCACTTCAGTTAGTTCATTACTAGAACAACCTCCTACAGACAACAACACCTGTTGTCAACTAGACATAATAAAGAACAATGTATTAAAACTGGACTGTAAGAAATCACAGGGACTAGATGACTTACACCCATGAACATTAAAAGAATTAGCAGACTTACTGACAGAACCAATTTCCATTATAGGCAATAAAACAATTAATGAAGGTTATGTCCCAAATGACTGAAAAACTATTGTCATCCCAGTTTTTAAAAAAGGTAATAAAACCTCCCCTCAAACTACAGACCAGAGGAACCACACATGACAGAGAGAGAGGGTCGGAAGAATAAATCCCAGACACCACCCTCTGAGTTCTACCAGTGAAAAAAGATTTAAACCATCTGAGGACTGCACTAGTCAGGCCATAGATGAACCTCAGGCACTCAAGCAGCACCCCATGGTCCACAATGTCAAAGGCTGAGGAGAGATCAAGATGCACCAGAATGGAATGGCTTCTCCAATCTCTCGCCATCAGGAGATCATTGAGCACCTGAAACAGAGCAGTCTCAGTACTGTGCCTCTTTCAAAAACTGGATTGGAGAAGTTTGCATATATTATGGATGGTCAAGTGGTTCTCCAGTTGTACAGCCACTACTTTCTCAATGACCTTCCCCACAAAGGGAAGATTCGAGATTGGTCTGTAGTTAGCAAGAGAGTCTGGGTCCAATGAAGCTTTCTTCAGGAGGGGTGTCACCACCACTTCCTTCAGGGAGCAAGGGAACTCACCTGAGTCAAGGGAGCACCAGACTACCTGTGCCAGGATTGGGCCAATGATGTCACAACAACCCATAATTAGGGAAGCTCAGCCAGGATCCAAACTCAGCATGTAGGGTGCATACCCTGGAGAATCTGCATGACATCAGTGAACTCTGACCCATCAAAGGTACTCTAGGAAAAATGAGGGACAGTGACAGAGCACCGACCAACAGCATCCCCCACAGAGTGTTAATATCGGATCTCCGCCCTGATGTCGGCCACCTTATCCACAAATATCCAAGCAAGTTCATAACATTCTAACTGCAAAAAGGCTCTTCGAGACTGTAGACAAGTTGGACTGCAAAGCCCGTTCACTGTTAGAAACAGCTGAGCCAGTCGGTTCTGAGCGGCGGCAGCAATCTCCCCGGACAGGAACTCTGCCTTCTTACAGGAGATTGTTGCTTGGTAGATGTGGTAATGTTCTAACAGTCTAAGATGGTCAGCCTCCAGGGCAGACTTCCACCAACAATGCTCTAACTTTTGTCCTTGTCATCTCAACTCCCTCAAGGTCCCATCAAACCAAGGGGACCAAGGGCAAAGAGAGAGAGAGGGCGAACATGGACAGGAGTGATAGAATCCAGGGCCATGGTCACAACCTTATTATAGGCCAGTACCAAGGCTTCTGGATTCCTGCTTGTCATGGGAAACTCTGATAGGTCAAGTACCACCATTAGGCCTTCAGGGCTCACATCCCATAAAGGGTGATATCTGACCATCTCCATAGGGGTGGGCATACAAAGGGGGTCACAAACATTGAACCCCATGGTGTAGTGGTCGGACCATCCAACAAGTTCCACCACCAAATCAGAGGCTTCAACCCCCAGGAGGAAAACTAAGTCAAGAGAGTGACCATGTTTATGAGTAGCAGTGGTAACAATCTGTGCAAGGCCCAGTGATGTCATCAACTGGAGGAAGTGTTGTCCAAATTGTGAGAGTTCATCATCGACCCAGGCATTGAAGTCACCTAGGACCATCAGCCTGGGTGACCCAAACACCATATCAATGATGAGGCTCGCTACTTCCTGGATGAATCACTTCTAATCTCCAGGTGGATGGTAGATGAGGGCTATCCTACAGCCTACACCTGCTACTACGGTACACTCAAATGACCCAGCTTCCTCAACTGGTACACCTGTGAGGCCAAATTTGGTCTTCAAACAGACCACAACCCCCCCCGCGATCCAGTCTCGAGCAGTGTATCAACGAGTACCCAGCCAGAATAGCAGCCTCCAATATGGGGCCAGCATTTTCATCCAGCCAGTTCTCGGTGATGCAAGCCAGATCCACTGTACCGACAAGATCTGCAATAATTGCAGTCTTGTTTTTAATGGATCTGGCATTGCATAACACTGGTCGAGTTGGACGGGTCTCCAGGGCCGCCCCGACTACCAGTAATGGTGATGCCCTTGAGTATGGGGACCAGACATGGGCGACCATGTTCCAGGCTCCATTTCACCCCAGGGCATCTTCTGTACCTAACTACCCTGATGTGAGGGCCCAACTCTTTCATCCTCCACTGTTTGAACCCCCCACCCCCCTCCTATGAGCAATACCCAGTGCTCTACAGTGCTGGTAGGTTGAAAACACTGGGGGGGGTGCAAAGAGCAGAGGACGAATAGCGCACAACCCAGGGGTGATGTATGTATGGATCTGAGAATTACAGTCTACAGCAACATGGAAAACAATGTCCAATGTAGGCAAACTGCTAAAAAAGTAAATAATCTAACCACCTGTATTAAAAGATTGTTCACAAATAAATCCATGACTGTAATGTTACCCCTTTACAAAATGTATTTGCCTCAACACCTAGACTATTGCAGTCAAGTATGGAATGTCCAAATCAATGTAGCTCCAGTACTAGTACAAGATATAACCATCCTGGAGATCACAACATAGGTTCACAAGGCAGATACCACATTTAAAACACTCTACTTATCAACAACGATTAGAAACACTTCAACTATGGCTGCTACAGCTTAGAAGAAATAGAGGGGATCTTTTGACTTTATATAACATTTTTGAAAATGCAGAACTGACATCCAACTTAGAAATCATGTTCAAGGGTAACACCCACAAATTAAGAACTCACAATAAACAAATAGGGGATGTGTCCAGGACCAAGCTAAGAAACAATACATTCTTTCCCAGGGTAATAAGACTGAAATAAACTCTCCTCAGAGATTGCAAGCCAATCAACCTTCCTAGGGTTTAAATCCAAACTCGATGCCTATTTTAATGAAAACAACCCCTCTAGAGATATCCACTGAGACGTGGGGACAGCTATCATGGGCATCAAGCCTTCAGGTGCCCTAAAACCATAACATAAACCATAACATAAATCATAGAATAAGTGCATCTTATTTCAAAAATCAATATATAATGTATGGGTAGCCCTTATTACCCACTGAAAGTAAGCTGTTTACAACCTTGTAATCCCACTGTTGTGATGTCAGAACCTTATAAACTCCTCTCATCTATATAATAGCAGTGAGTTTACAAAACGGAATGTCAGAGTTATTAAAGGAATAATGCCCGACAGGGTGGGTGTTATGCTGGGATAACATCCTGCCTCGGGTGGTTGGGTCCGAGGCCAGTGGCCGAGAGCGTCCAACACCCGAGAAGGGATGTTATCCCAGCATAACACCCACCCTGGAAGGCATTATTCCTATTATACAATGGCTCACTACTGTAAAAAAAATGAAAAGATAAAAAAGTGCATTTAAAACTGGATTTGTTGCTGTTTATTTCATGTGTAGGTGTACTTATTGAAAAAAGAGTGCAGTTTTACTGTTGCGACCAGTGGGTGGAGCTGTTGTTAATGTCTATCATATCAGACTAAGCTGCTATTTCTGTAGGTATGTACTTCCCCACAGTAATGTTTGCATTTGTTATTTTTTCATTTTTTCCTATTGCTTCTATCTCTGTTTCCCGTTCTTTGCTCCTTCATCTGCTGTCTGGATCTGCAGCATTGTGTACCTCCCCTCGCCTGTGGTTTCTGCTGTTTCCGCTGTCCGACTGGTGCCAGGAGGATGTGATTACATAAATGAACGTCGGGACTTGGTAGGGAGAAGATTTTTCAATTTTTTTACTTCATGGACTTGAAATTACATAACATAGGAAATTCTTTCAAGTCTGAGCGTGTTTAAAGCTGCGGTGGTGGCAGTTTCAAAGCCGCTTGCTCGTTAACTCGCTGCCCACTCTCGGCTTTCTGCTATAGTTTTTTTAAAAGAATATTTTGTATGTGCGTGTGTGTGGTGGGACATTTAGACTTCTTCTAAGCAGAACATTTATATTTTGTGTCTCTGGTGAGCTGAGTAGGGACCGCCGATTTCAAGCAGAACACGGATTGCTAATGCTGCTCATAGAAATGGCTGCGGAGTGGTTCTTTTTCAATTACTTATGTGGTCCCGAGTGTACTGGGACTATAGCCGGGATGTTATGCTGGGATAACATCCCTGCTCCAGTCCCAGTTTGACCAATCAGGGAAAAGGATTATCTCTTGCCATTGTATAATTAAGCAATATACCCCTACAGGGTGTGGGTATACTGGTGGATTTACCACGGCTGGTGTGGTTCGGTCCCGAGGCGCAGCTGAGGGACTTAACCACACCAGTAGTGGTAAATCCACCGGTATACCCACTCCCTGGAGGGGTATATTGCTATTATACAAAGGTCCTGCTCATTTTTTTTAACAAAAAAATATTTAAAACATCCCTTTGTTTTAAAAATTGCTGCTCGTTTGTTTTTCACTGCAGCGGTACTGGTGGGATTTTTTTGCGAGTTCTGCGCATGTGCAGGAGGATCATAGATTTCCAACACCACTTTCTTGCAGGGGCCTGTGATTGCTGACATACTGGGATCACCGGAGGCAGATTGCAGAATTTTCTCAGGTATGTGCGCAGTTTCTGGGGTGTTTGCGGTTTGTGTTACCGTTGCCTGTGTAGGATTGGGGGGGGAGTACCGGACTGTTAGGTGCTTATATTACATTTGCTGTGGGGTTTGAGGAGGTGGCTTCTGTGTTGGAGAAGTGATTTTTGTTGCTTAAAATGTTTTCTAACTCGTTTTTGTCATACAGTGTAAATGTCGAAGTCATATTTGTTTTAAATTTACCACAGTAGCGCGTTTGTAGGGCGTTCAATATGACGGCGATTTGGGGTGCTGTGGGGGCTCGAAGGGATATTTTTATTGGTGGCATGGGATGAGGTTGGCTGGCACCTTTTCCAGTGGGTACACTAGTGGATTTACAATGGTGGGAAGGTGCCAGCCAACCAATCAGAATGCTGCATTCTGTGATTTCTATAGTGCCCATTGTATAATCAGTATTATACAACAGGTATATCTTCTCAACCAATCAGAAAAGAGAACACCTGTCAATTATTCTCTCACAAACTCCAACTCAAACCCCAAGAGTCATATATTCAGTCAACCCCACCCACAGTTGTTTAATGAACTATTAAACACTCCCACGGTCATTTAATCACCACCCACCCACACACACACACACACACACACATCACAGAATAAAACAGTAAAAAATGTTGTTGCATCAGCAGTTTTTAAAACATAAAACTAACCCTCATTCATTCCCTTTACAACTCCCATTCCTTTTAATTTGCCCCATCCAGCCCAATACTCTTTCTGTTTCTTATTTTTCTAGTAACTCCGACATCCTGACCACGACCCCTACCCCCCCTCCACTCGCTCCCTCCACTGCTGTAAACCACAACAAGGCTACACCTACACTCATCTAGCCTTACCACAAATGACTGCTTTACTACTGCCAGTCTCCTTCACTCAAATACCTACCCCTCTCTCAGTTCCTAGCAGACCATGATGGCCACACGTACTAGCTTCCATTAGCCCTGCAAGATGAAGCCTAAGGAGAGCGACAGCGAGACAGAGAACACAAGAACAGTAAACGTGTGCAGCTCATGTTCACAAACACTGAAACATTTTTGTTTAACACACTACAACTCATATAATAGGAATAACATCCAACGAGTTGCAGTATATTTGCACTAACCGGCTTCTGTGGTGATTAAACACTTCGGTTTTGCCTCATCATTTAATCCCCACAGAAACTGGTTATTACTTCGTATACTGCAACTCGCTGGATGTTATCACTTAATTCTACACACCAAGAATGTGACTGTTAATCTTAGTACAGTATTCAAATAACATTCTAATTGTCACAGTTTACTGTTACTGAATCTTGCAAACTCTTCGTGTCTGATAGAGATTTTAACTCTGGTGCTATTTCTGCCCATTGTCATTCAGTCAGTGTATCCTAATAAATTGTTTTCCTACACAATCATGTGGCCATAGTGTAGATTCATTAATAAGGTAAGGCTAAATTACTTGTGTTGGGGGGGGGAATCTTCTAATGTCAAGTCCCATACACTATAAATGACAATGCCTGATGCACAGGTGATAACCATGGTGTAATTACCTCTCATGGTTGCCAGGGTAATGATAAACCTCTTGAGCTGTGTTCTTGAGGTTTACAGATGCCCTAGCAACCACTCAAGGTGATTACACCATGGTTATCACCTGTACATCTATGTAAAGAGTGTGTTGATCACTTTGATAAGAATACATATTTATTACTTTCTTTAATTCACTTAAAAACAGAAATACTGGTATAATATGGTATGTGGAAAAATAGTTAAGGAATAACACCTAACAACAGGGAAAAATATAAGACTCACCAATCTGGAACAACAGGTGCTCAGTAAATAAGCTAAGTTTTCTTTACTGTCATACAAAATGCTGATACAACAATGCATGAAGGTTAGATTTCCCCCACAAATGGCAGCCAACATATCACCCTGATTTCTTGTGCTTCCTGAGGGTGCCGTTTGTGAAGGAGCATTGACCTTGATGGTGTTGTTCATATATGCAGGCGTGTCTGCAATTTTCTTAACATTAAAGTATATTTTGCACAGTTACTAAGTACTTGGTGTCACTAATGGAAGAGTGCTATGTTTTACCATTTTTGAGGAGTGATTACTAAGTGGTGCAGTGTAACAACATTGTATCTGTGTGGTGGCTGTGAC
Organism: Neoceratodus forsteri; assembly: GCA_016271365.2. NCBI lineage: Eukaryota > Metazoa > Chordata > Ceratodontiformes > Ceratodontidae > Neoceratodus > Neoceratodus forsteri. The sequence continues at coordinate 265,747,722 of JADMNL010000026.1, read as the reverse complement.
TGCCATTTCAAAGGCATAAATCCTTTAACATTTTTAAGTCCAGATTTTATAAACATGTAAGTGAAAACTTTATTATATGGAAATTGTAAATTAACTCTCTACTGGAATACCATCAGTACAGTTCAAACATACTGCACATAACACTGAACAGGTAACAAGAAAACATCACTGAGTCTCTACTGCACATCTTATGCATACAGTACAACATACATCTTATACTCTAGTCATGGAGCAACTATATCTAGCTGTGTATAATTAATTTTACTTTCTAAATATTTAAATAAAGTCATAAAGGATGAATGAAGATAATTTACCTGAAATTCATACATTCATGTAGTAAAAAAGGCAGGAGAATTGAATTCAGCTACTGCAAATGGTCAACGGATTTTAAAGGGTATTTGACTTCAAACGTGGCAGTCTGATAAGAAAATAAGGAAGCAATGGTACAGCCAACAGTGTGTCAATTATGAAACAGAGATAAACATCCTGAAACCTAATTAATTGAGAGGTGTTTTCTGTGTAGGAGATACATGATAGGCAGGAGTGTGATACTGAAAATATTTTCACTCCTGCAGAATGACCTCTGGATACTCATGAGTGGCAAAGCCACGAGTGAAAGTATCCAGAGATTATGCTGCATGAGTGAAACTATTTTCCATAGCACATAACTGCACATCATATGTGCAATTTATACAATAGGGGTTTCGAGACTTTCTTTTTCTTTCATTTTATCTTGTGGGATAAACAAAGAATACACAGAACAAAAAAGAAAAATTCTGCCAAAACAAGCTGAAACACTGTCTTGCCTTTTGGAATGAAGCAGGCTGCATGCCTTGATAACTGAGATATCCGTGGATGTGGAAGGCTTTGTTCTTTTTTTGGCTTGTTTGCAGTATAGTATGAAACTCAGGCCGCTGTTTGCTTGCTTTGGGGCTTTCATAGTATGCACCAGATGAAAGTGAAAGAGGGATTTACAGGTGCAGTACAAAGGGGTTTCCAGAACTTTATTTTTTTTCACTTTATCTTGAGGAATAAACAAAGAAGATACAGGACAAACAACCATTTGTCAATGGCGAGTATTTGCTTGCTGGTATTGGCACCGGCACAGCAGAAGTTAGGGAGATGCATAATAGGAATGGCACTGAAGTATTAAACTAACACCAACCCCCAACCCCAGCCTGCAGAGACTGACAGGTGTTTAGGGGATGCCTTTGGGTCATCGGCCATAACGATCATACAATTCCACCTAACTCCACCCTGCAGACACTGACAGGTGTTGCGGTGTGTCTTGGGTTCTTCAGCCCTTATGCTCACCCCATTCCATAAGGAAATAAGCTGAGATGGGTACAGTAGAGGAGTATGGGGTGAACATTAGGGCCGAAAACCCCAAGGCACATCTCAATGTCTATCACTGGCTGCAGGATGGGTTGGGGTGTAATGGTATGAGCATTATGGCTGATGACCTCAAGTCACTCAGGGGGGCAGTATAGCACAGTGGTTTAAGTCTCCAAGCTGCAAACCTGGTGACCTGGGTTTGAATCCAATAGCCCCCACATGCATGCTGTGTGATCCTGAGCAAGTCACTTAACTATCTTGTGCTCCCAGGTCATACTTGTGGATAAGCTTTCAACTTAGTGTGTCTCTCCTGATAAAGTTAAAAAAAAAGTCACATCCCTGACACCTGTCAGTCTCTACATGGTGGGTATTATGATTGGAAACCCTAGTGCCCCAGGTGTTTGTGGGTATTTTCACTTCAAATTTTCATCATGGGCTACTTGGAACATCATCTCATGAACAATGGCACTATTATTTTGTTAATCCTGAAAGAAGATTTTGCACAGCAATTGTACCATTTGCACCATAGGTCCGAAAATAAATTTTGGGCAGGATGTACTGTTCATGAGGCAGTGTAAAAATGGCAATGTTGAAAATCTGGAGTAAAAATATGAAAATAACTTGTGAAGTTACAAGTGTGCATAGAAACTGTGCAACGCACACTTGTAATGCAATTATTTGTTTGAATTGTTGTCACCAAATTTTCAACATGGGCATATGGGAATTTCCCTCATGAACAGTGCCACTGTGATTTTGTTACTCTGTCCTGAAAGTTGATTTCACACAGCGACCACACAATTCTGTGCCACAGGTGCAAAAACACATTTTGAGACAGTTGTAAAAACTGACAGCTATACTGTTCATAAGGAGGTGTGAAAAAAATGGCAGTGATGAAAATATGGAGTGAAAATATAAAAAATTGTTGAAGTTTTGAGTGTGCATAGAGACTGTGCAATGCATGCTCATAACACAGCCATTTTTTGGAACTTTTTCACCAAATTTGCAACATGTTTTTTTTTTGGACCCCACCTCATAAATAGTGGCACTATCATTTCATTAATCTGTCCCAAAAGGGGATTCCACGCAGCAACCATGTAATTACCTTTCAGTACCAAGTAACCAAATGACAGTGACAGTGTTCACGAAGTGGGGGTCCCAAAAACACCAAGTTGAAAATTTGGGGCCACAATTCTTACAAATGGCTGAGATATCAACCTAAGTTGAACCCCCCGTTTGACTCCCATTATACAGCTTACCATCATTTCTTCAGGTTGCCAGTTGACTATGAAGAGTGCAGACGTGTCCCAGTCCATAGATCACTACTCCTGACCTCCAGAGTGAAGTATGGGGTAAGGGAGGGTGAGGGGAGGTGGGTCTGCAGAGGGATGTGGGAGTGGGGGAAGGGGAATGGGGAGACAACGAGGGATCATCTTCTTTTTTACAGGGGAAAAAAGACTTTGGGGATGGTTTTCTTCATTTTACAGGTTACCAAAACTAATTAGGCACACTGGGGTGGGCTCCCAGTATGCCACAATAGTGTGTGTCTTGGTGGGGGGCATGCCAACATGGGATTGAGCACCCTGATGTCAGCGCTTGAAATATTTGAGCGGTGGGGGGGTCATCTGACACCGGGAGTGGGCATCCCAGTGTCAGAAACATAAGTAAAAAATTATTTTGGCACACTGGGGTGGGCTCCCAGTGTGTCACATTAATGGGGAGAGGGGGATACATGCCGACACAGAGACTGAGCATCCCAATGTAAATTTTCCAGGAAGAGTGTGTGTGGCGGGCGGCAGGAGTCACCAATGTGGAAAGCTGCACCGTGGCTCATTTATTTATTTATTGAAATGGTTCACCAGGAAAGGCACACTAAACAAACAAGGTGCTCGGAGGCAGGAGCCAACAAGAACCATAACTTTGGCCATGCCCATTAATGTGCACTGTAATGCACATGGCCAGAGTCTTGTCAGCAGCTGCCAACAAAAAGAGAAGGAGCTTACCGATTGATTGGTGCCTGAGAGACGATCCCCATGAAGCATCAACTTGTAACCATCCCTGATTGGAGCGGCACTTTTCTTTCAATTGAAGACCACCTCTCTCAAACTGCTGTCATAGACATTGGTGCCTGAGGAATGATCCTCAAAAAGCATTAGCTGCACTGGGTAAAAACTCACACACCTCTAAAATGTCATACTATCTCAAGATGTTTCTTGCACATGCGCATTGAGCATACATGCAAGCAAACATAAAAAGGAAAATTGTGCTAAAACAAACTGAAAGACTGTCTTGCCATTTGGGATGAAGCAGGCTGTATGCCTTATTAGAAAATGGGCCTCTAAAATTCTCACTTCTCATTGGCCAGTTCCCTACTCATAGCCCTGGTCTATCAGACAGTACAGCCCAGTAGATAACAAGTGCCAGCCCTTTCACCCACTCACATATGCTTGTGCCCAGTCTGCTTCCTCATTGGCTGAAAGCACCCGATTGAATTTCAAATCCCTGCCATTTTTTTCTCTGGCATAGTGAGAGCTACTGGTTTCCTCAACATGCCTTAGCTAAGTGGCACCTGCCTGTTTGGACTTCCTCTCTGAAAAGTTTAGTAATATTAAGGTTAAAATAAAAATAGAAACAAGCTCACATTTGTATGCAGCAAGCAACTGTTCATCTCTCCGTAACCACACTGAATGGCAACAGTGTCACTCTGCCGACCGCGGTCTCGCACCCCTTACTCCGGCTGACTGCTGTCAAGCTGGTAACTTGCGTCCACCTCCACAGATGATATTCATTAGATCCCATTGTTTTTTTCTATTTTGAACACTGCTAGCTCGTCACATGGTCACCGCTACTGGACACATCTTTGCCGGTTTGCTTAGACTCCACACCCGCTCTGCTCCCAACTGCCACTCTGCTTCCGATCCTTGCTCCACTCCCCATCTACATCTCTGCCACCTGGTCAACAGAACTAAAATTATTAAGGGGGAAAAAGCTGCTGTACTAACACAGATTGTGATTGCCTGCACTGCTTGATGTCTCCCGAGTCCTGCTCAGGTCCCAACGTCAGGCTGTTGCTCAGAAGGCAAGCTATGGACTGACTGCAACACACACCAGCTCTAGATGATGATCACTTTCCCCATGTGCACACACACAGCTACCAGAACATGAGGCTCTCCATAGCAGCCCAACACAGTACTGCTGCTTGCCATACACCAGTGCTTCCTCTGTTTGTTTAATATAAATCATATTTCCCAACAAATGAAGCAACTCATGTGTGTGTCTGTGTGTTGGGGGTTAACCAAGATGACCAGTTAAATCCATGTACAGGAACTATTTTATTACAAAAGTCATATTAAACTAATTATTTAGTTAACAATTTTTTAATAACATTTATATTGTTCTACTGTGCCCATTTTCTAAGTGCAATAATACCCTCCAGGGTGGGCGGTATTGTGCTATACCGGACCTTCCAGGGGCTATAAGGCCCTCCACCTGTGGTGTCGGGCCTCATTACGCCCCTGGGCAGTCCGGTATAGCACCATACCGCCCACCCTGTTGGGTATTATTGCTTACGTAGTTGAGGTTTTCATGGCTGTGAAAAGCTTTGCTTTATTTGGCTTCTGTTCCAGTATGAAACGCAGGCTGTTGTTTGCTTGCTTTGGGGCTTTCATAGAGTGCACAAGATGAAAGTGAAAGAGGAATTTACATGTGGAGGCGTGACAGGTGAACTATATTCTTAAAGGAAAACTGCACCCTCATATCTTCTAAATGCCATTCGTTTCCATGTCAACAGACAATTCTTTTCATGTAGCTGGTAAAGATGTATACAACTACTTCAGTTAGTTTTCACACTTCATACAAGGCCTTGTCACTGTCCTGAAGGGTCCATTTCGTGGTTGTTGAATTCTCATTGTTCCTGGGAGCTGCATTAGCATATGAGAATGTGATGAGTAATCAACCTTTAAACTCCCCAGTATGCCTGTCTGCTTAAGTAGTTTTAAAAGAAACAAGCTGCAAGAAGGTGTGAAATACTGCATTTTCCTTCAGTGAGTTTCACAAGTTATCTAAGTTGTAAAGCAGGTTTTTCTCCTTTAAACTCCATTCGGTTTATAAGTTTCCAGAGAGTTTTTGCAGGGTATTTGTTATTTTAGCATAGAGATACATGATATAAATGGTTGATCTGACATCATGTTCTCACATGCTAATACAGCTCTTAGGGACAATGAGATTTCAAGCACCATAAAATGGACCCTCCCAGGATAGTGACAGGACCTAGTATGAAGTGTGAAAACTAACTGAAGCAGTTGGATACATCTTAAACAGATGTATGAAAAGAGTTGTCTCTTGACATGGAAACAAGTAACATTTAGAAGATATGAGGGTATAGTTTTCCTTTAACTTTATGAAAGCGGCTCCAACACTTAGACAGAATCTGAGTCTTGCTGGGTGACATTAGCACAGATTAAATAAATGCTAAAGTAAGTACAGTGTGGATAAATGTCAGACTGGAGTGAAAATAATATTTATAACACTCACTTATTACTCACCCCTATTGTAGAAATTATGATCTTTGATAATATCATGTACTTGTATCATACAAGTTCCACAGTATGTCACATAACACTTTAGTTACAGAGATAAATGACAAGTGTTAATGCTTTATGGATTGTATGGTATTAAATCATACATTAAAAACATTGAAATGAAGAAAACATCAGCAGAAAAATATCATTAGCACTTGCGGTCTGCCAGGTTTTATCCAACCCTACCCTTAACCTATTGTATAGACAAGGTTTTCATGTTCACCTCACCCCCTGCTCCCAGCATTACTGCTACTAGTGGTGGGTGAAGTGGGCTCAATCCGATCTGCGAAGCGTTTCATGGAGCAAAGGCAGATTCGCGGAGTGCTCTGCAATGTGAATCGGAGTACTTCGCATTATAAAGAGGAATGCGAAGTCCATTAGGAACACTGACTTCGCGTTACTTCGTCTTCCCTGGCCACTACTCTTTCAACTTTAAGGCAAAGTGCATTGGTGGCAGTCCACTTCGCCTCACTTCGCCTTGTTTTTGAGCTCCAAAGGTAGATTTTGCAGTGATTCATGGGAGTTCAGGTCACATGGGCTCTATATTGATCTGCACAGCCTCAGTTCTGAGTAGTATGAGTAGGAAGGAGTGGAAGACAGTGTGCTCTGATAGCTGTCTGTAGGAATCTTGTAAAAGCTGTTCCAAAAGCATTTTTGCTTTTTTGGGGGGATCCAACTTTAGTTCATCGATTGTAGAAAACCCTCCTGTGCTCATATCATCTAGCGTTTTTGTTTGTGTGTGGATTTTGAATGTCAATTTACAACATTGAGTGTGTGTGGTGAAAGACAGTGAAAGTGTGCTGTAGGGAGGGGCGTGTCTGTGGTGTAGGTAGATTAAAGTTGGAGAAATAGTGATTTCTTTGTTTTTTGGTTATATTTTTGTTAAATAACTGACTGTGTTAATGTACACATAGTAATATTGTCAGTAATAGTTACAAATGTTCTTGCTGTTTATTGTGTGTATGTGGTGCAGCATTTCATAAGGTCATGTTGTTTAAATTAGAAATTTACATTACATGGCAGTACACTGAACTTTTGCATTTGCGTTGCATTCCTCGGTCTGCATTGTATGCAAACTGTTCTCTGTTGTGTGTGCAGTGTTGCATGCATCAAATATAATACACCTTTTAAAATTTGTGACACAGACTAGTGTAAGTGCAAGTAAGTGCAGCAGTGTGAACCTGCTATCCACTGCAGCTGCCTGATTTTGTACTGCAATTGTGTTCTCTGTTGTTAGTTTTGCTGTCTGTATTGTAGTGCCATAAAAATCAGCAGTGTCTGTATTCAGTGCTCCCCTCCCATCCCCACGTTCAAAAGTGTTTTTTACCAGACTGGATTGTTTTTGTGACCCCATCAGCATCACTTGTTACTGAAGTTGTTTTAATTCTGTGACAGTCTCAGAGTAGCCTCTTATCTGTTGCTGAAGCCACAGTTGTTTATTTTGCTTCACATCCAGCCAGCATCCTTCCAATCAGAAAGTGAACATATCAAAATCTGAATTTGATAATAATATTTGTGGTTGATCCCCCAAAATGCCTGCAAAGAAACGTGCAAGCAAAGCTGTTTCTGGCCATGGCAATGTTGGCAGTAAGATGGTCTGTGGGCGTGGTAGTAGTACGTGGACAGAGAAGTGCATTGCTGATGTGAGGAAAGGTATTTCTCCTGCAATGTTTTTACAGCCCAATCAGTAGCTTCACTCATAGTTAGAGAAGATGATGTTTTCCCAGCTGGTGGTGTTAGTGGTGGTGGTGGAGGTAGTATTAGCATTGTTGCGTCAAGTTCTAATTCCAACCAGTGTACCGTATCCAAACATATTGAGTGTGAAGCAGTGCAAGTGAGTGGCAGTGTAGATGATGTCATACTTCCCAGTAACATCCCAGTAACTGAACCTGAGGATTCTGATGATCATGTCAGCGATAGCATACAATGTGATATTCCATCCACCGTGGCACTTAACGTCATGCATTTTCCATGCAACAGTGATTCACAGTGTGGTGAAAAATATCAGGTGATAGTGGTGTAGATGCTGATGATGAATGAGATGATGATGATGATGATGCTGTTGTTGCAACATGCAGTCCACATGCTAGCATGCAAGCAGAAGATGTGGATGTGTGTGAGAGTGACGTTGATGAATATGATGATGATGTAATTGACCCCAACCAGAGAAAAATAAATTAAAAGTCTCTGTGTCTGAGTCTGTTTGCAGGAATCCCTTCCCCCCCCCCGTAAAAACTTGTGATATACCGGTTTTAGTTGATGATGATGATGATAAGGATGATGATGATGATGAACCAGTAATTAAAATTATAGGTAGTCGTGGTGTTCATTTGCAGTCCAGGTGTGCAGTGCCTGAATCATCACGTGCCCACCCCACTTCAGTGCTTAAAATAACAGACTTAAATAAGCCACATCATCATGGACATCTTAAAAGCAGAGCATCACACTCCCTTGTTTGGGATTTTTTTGTTCAAGATGCAAATGATGATTCAGTTGCAATCTGCCAGGTTTGCCATGTGCGTGTGAGTCGAGGTAAAAAGGAGAGCCATCTTGGGACAGGAGGACAGCAAACGCATCTTAAGAATAGGCACTTGGCTCTGTGGACCCAGCACAAGCTGGCAGCTAATACCAGACTTGGGCATTCACCCGTGTCACCGGCAACCATAGCCAGCATGTTATCCCCTTCCATGACTGTTAAGCACAGTAGGAAATTAAACGTGTGCAGTAGTGTGGTAATAAGAGCAGAGGATTACTACAGGCATGATGAGGTCGAGGACCATAATGACTTTGAAATGCTGTCCAGTGCTGGTGAGAGTAGCAGTTTTTGTGGTGGTGGTGGTGGTGAATGCAATATGTCTAGTGCAAGTGGTACATCAACACCAGTTGGCAAATCTGGCAAAATAACATCATTTACATAGAAACATAGAAGTTGACGGCAGATAAGGACCGCAAGGCCCATCCAGTCTGCCCATTTCTTTTTCTACCTTATAAATGTGCCATCGGCCTTTGCTCTGTCAGTGGCCTATCTATTCATAGTCATTTGTATTGCTCCCTTATGCCTATCCCATGCCTGTTTGAAGCCCTGCACTATATTCATAGACACCACTTCTTGTGGTAAGCCATTCCATGCATCCACCACCCTTTCTGTGAAAAAGAATTTCCTCACATTCCCCCTTAATCGGACCCCCTCTAATCTCATGCTGTGTCCTTTTGTCCTGCTATTTTTCTTATATTTAAACATGTTAGGCTCTTTCACCTTGTTAATGCCCTTAAGGTGTTTGAATGCCTCGATCATATCACCTCTCTCCCTCCTTTGCTCAAGGGTATACATATTGAGCTCTGTTAATCTGTCCTCATATGTCTTCTGATGCAGTCCCTGCACCACTTTGGTTGCCCTTCTCTGGACTGTCTCAATTTGGTTAATGTCCTTGTGAAGGTGTGGCCTCCAATACTGCATGCAGTACTCCAGATGGGGCCTAATCAGTGTCTTGTAAAGAGGGATTATTACCTCCCTCTTACGACTAGTGATACCCCTACTAATACACCCTAACACCCCCCTAGCCTTACCTACTGCTTTAGAGGTCTGCTTGGATGATTTCAGGTCATCAGTGATGATGATGCCCAAGTCTCTTTCTTCCTTTGTGACTGCTAGCAACTCCCTTCCCAGCCTATAGGTGGCTTCAGGGTTTCTCTTCCCTATGTGCATGATTTTGCACTTCTTTGCATTAAATCCCAGTTGCCACTCTTCTGACCATTTTGCTAGTTTATCCTGATCTCTTCTCATTCTGCCCACCCCATCTGGATCATCTACTCTGTTGCAGATCTTGGTGTCATCTGCAAATAGACAAGCCTTACCCACTAGTCCATCTGCAAGGTCACTAATGAAGATGTTGAAGAGGACTGGCCCCAGGACTGATCCCTGAGGTACCCCATTTGTGACTTGCATCTCTTTCTGACTGTATACCATTTACCACCACTCTCTGTTTTCTGCCCACAACCAGTTTGCCACCCAGTTGACCAACTTCTGACCCACCCTGAGCCTACCCAGCTTATTTATCAATCTTCTATGTGGAACAGTGTCAAAAGTTTTGCTGAAGTCAAGGTAGGTGACATCAACTGCTCCCCTTGGTCCATCACTCTGGTTACCCAGTCAAAGAAATCTATAAGATTAGTTTGACAGGACCTTCCTTTGTAAACCCATGCTGTCTTGGATCCTGTGCCCTATGGATTCCAGGTGCTGCACTATCCTTTCCTTAAGGAGTGCCTCCATAATCTTGCCCACTACTGAGGTAAGACTGACTGGTCTGTAGTTCCCCGCCTCCTCCCTGCTACCACTCTTGTGGAGCGGGATCACATGAGCCCCTTCTCCAGCCTCTGGGACCTCTCCTGTGCTCAGAGACTCACTAAACAGTTCTGCTAATGGCTCTGCTAGTTCCACCTTTAGCTTCTTAGCACCCTGGGATGTATGCCATCAGGTCCCATTGTCTTATCCACCGTGAGCTTAGCAAGCTCTTGTAGGACCCTTTCTTTTGTGAAGGAGTAGTGCTCACCTCCTCCCCCTGTCCATGATGCTGAGCTGTGGGCCCTGCCCTACCTTCTCTTCAGTAAATACTGAGCAAAAGTATCTATTTAGGATAGATGCCTTTACAGGGTCCTCTCCTCACATGCTCCCTTTTCTCCATTAAGCTTAGCAATACCCCCTCTGGACTTTCTCCTTTCACTAATGTATCTATAGAAAGCCTTGTCACCTTCTTTTACTGTTCGTGCTAGTGTTTCCTCAGTTTGGGACTTTGCCTGCCTTACTGCCTTCCCTGCTTCCCTTAGGGCAGTTTGGTATGCCTCCCTATCTTCATCCCGCTGTGTTCCCTTATATTTCCTGAAGGCCAGCCTTTTGGCTCTGACCTTTTCTGCTACTGTATTTGAGAACCAAAGTGGTTTCCTTCTTCTTTTGCACTTCCTTTTCTGTCTAACACAATGGGAAGTTGCTTCAAGTATGTATCCTTAATGCTTTCCCACTTTGCCTGTACCCCTCACCTGTGTTTTTTTGCCAGGGCTAGCTTAACTCTGTTGGCCATCTTATCAAAGTCAGCTCTCTGAAGTCCCATATTTTTGCCTTGGAATGGGATGATTTAGATGTACTAGCAAATTGAACCATACCATGCGATGGTCACTGGCCCAGGTGACCTTCTACCTGGAGATCTGTGATCCCTTCCTTGTTAGTCAGTACTAGATCTAGGATAGCCCTGTCTCTGTGGGTTGCTGTACCAGTTGTTTGAGGCCCTCCCCTGCAGGGAATCCACTATGTGTCTAGTTCTGGCATATGTTCCTGCTGGTATTGGCCAATCTGTATCCGCATGTTGAAGTCTCCCATTATCAGAACCTCCCTTTAGCTGTCATGTTTTGTATATTTTCTAACAGTAATGTGTCTATGTCCGCCCTGGTCTGGGGCCTGTAGACAACCCCAGTTCTTATGGCTGTCCCATTTCCTGTTTCAGGGTGACCCACAGTTCTTCTGGCTCCTTATGTGTATTCTGAATTTCTGTAGCTTTGATATTTTCATTGACATACAGGGCACTCCTCCCTCCTTTTGCACCTCGGTCTCTTCTGAACAATACATAGCCAGGTACTGAAGTCTCCCAGGTGTGGTTACTGGTAAACCACGTCTCACTAATTGCTACTATGTCCAGTTTAGCCTCTGACATTATTGTCTGCAGGTCTGGGATCTTATTTCCAGGCTGTGAGCATTTGTGTACATGATTTTCCATTGGCCAGATTTTGGTGTGTTAGTTGTTGGGTGAGGTTTGGCATTACTCCTGTGCATCGTATGGGGAGACAAACCTTTTTTCTTACCTGGTGATGCAAATGAACTGCAAACATGCTGAATCCCTGTTTCTGTGTTTGTCATCATCACCTGTGAAACCGTCTTCATCAAATGTCCATACTCCACCCCCTGCCAACGCCATGCATCACAGAGCATGACCATTTGTGGCTAACAACACACCACATGTAAAACATGTAAGTCAGCCCACGTTACAGAGTGCTTTTGTGCATAAGCTGAAGTACTCCTCCAATCATACAGTGTCACGAGAACTTAATGTTGCTATAGCGGAAATGCTGGCAATTGATCTTTTGCCCTTCTCCTTTGTGGAGAATTCTGGGTTCCGGAGGTTTGCTGCACATGCCTGTCCAAAATGGAAAGTCCCATCCAGGACATACTTTTCTACCTGTGCTGTTCCCGAGTTGTTCCTCACTGTGTCTGACTCAGTAAGACATTCCCTTCAACATTCCTTCTCTCCATTCATCCATTTAAGTATGGATATGTGGACAAGTGGCAAAACAGTGGGGAGTTCATGTCTGTGTATAACTGCACACTGGGCGCAGGTGCCGAGGGTTGTTTGTGTTTGTGATGTTGGTAGTGTGAATAATCAGTGCAGTAAGGTGGATTGTCGTGGTAGCAATCTTCCTGGAATTTGCCAGCATGCAACAATTGCTATGCACAGTGTGACCTGTTCACACACTGGTGAGAACATGTTGGACATAGTACTGACTGAAATTGACAGATGGCTAAACCCTCTGTCCCTGAGAGCTGGGTTCATAGCAAGTGACAATGGGTCAAATGTGGTGAAATGCATCACGAATGGTGGTTTTTCCATGTTCCATGCATGGCCCACTGTTTAAATCTTGTGGTTCAGGAGTTTCTGCAGCACCCTGACATAAAGGAAATGCTGACTGTTGCATGACATATCTGCTCTCACTTTTCAAGATCTGGAAAGGCCCATGACCAACTGCGGCAGTTGCAGATACAAAACAGTCTGCCTCAGCACCGCTTGAAGCTGGAAGTTGTCACCCAATGGAACTCCACGTTATACATGGCAGAGAGGTTGTATAAACAATACAAAGCCATCTCAGAATATCTTGTTATGTACACTAGCTGTGACAGTTCTGGGGTCTCCATGTCTATGACGACTGAACAGGGGCACCTCATGGACTCGGTAATAACAATTTTGCGGCCTTTTGAACATGCCACACAGGCAGTGAGTGGCGAGTCTGCCTCCATTAGCCAATCAATTCCACTGCTGCAGGTGCTGAGGCAGACATTGGTGAATGTACAGCATAGCTATGATGTTGCCAGAGACGGTAGTAGCAGTATGTTGCTGCAACACATGCTGACAGTATTCGACCAGAATTGTCACCTTGTGAGCATTCAGTGTAGTGACAACTTTGCCATGGCAACAATACTGGACCCACGATACAAACATGGAATTGCATCAGTACTGGAGGGAGGGCCTGAACAGGTGAAAATATCAGTGGTCAACTGGTGTGCTTGGTTCATGGGGCACAGAAGTCACGTGCCAATGTCAGCAAACCTCAGCAGCATAATCTGGCTAAAGGTGTATCTGGAGGACCATCAAGCATATCATGCAAGGGGAAGGGAACTGTAGTTCCAGGTGGTCTGTTATCCAAAGTAGGTGGCATCAGCCCACTTTGGGAGTCTTTGTCCCAAGTGGGTATTTGTGAAATAAATGATTCTGGAGAACAGGCTGATGCATCAACAATTGGACTTAGTGTGGCACAGAGAATGGTTGAGTTATATTTGCCTGAAAACAGGCATCTGACAATAAGTGAAGATCCTCTTTTGTACTGGAGTGGAAAGGTCAGTGAATGGCCAGAGCTGACTGCAGTGGCACTGAAGTACCTCACATGCCTACCCTCCAGTGTAAGTGTTGAGAGGGTATTCAGCTCAGCAGCTACAATAGTGAGGGATCATCAGACAAACCTGTCTCCTGCAAATGTTAGTTTGCTAACATTTATTAAAATGAATGAGAGGCACATACCAGCACATACTGCAACCTCAGTATGTGTACCCCGGCCTAGTCATGGTGGTCTTGCTGATGTGGAAATGGAGCATCCTGGTGGCACTGGTAGTGGCTGCCTGAAACGGCCCACCACTGACGTAGATGACGACACAATGGAGAAATAATTTCCCAGTGGTCAGACTTCAGACATCGATGACTGTGAGGGCAGTTTTCTTTATGAGGATGATGATGTGGTTAATGTTGGCAGGTTTTAACTGCAGTATTTAAAAGGCGGTGTGCCCCCCCAGCCCAGACCACCACCGGAACTGATGTTATCCAAGTCTGCCACTATGAGTCTGTCTGACCCCCATGGTCCACCACCACCACTGGGACTGATGTTATCCAAGTCTGCCACCATGAGTCTGTATGCCCCCCATGGTCCACCACCACCACCACCACCGGGACTGATGTTATCCAAGTCTGCCATCATGAGTCTGTCTGCCCCCCATGGTCCATCACCACCGCTGGGACTGATGTTATCCAAGTCTGCCATCATGAGATTGTAAGTCCCCGACAGACCACCCCTAACTACTACCAGCATCGGGACTGATGTTATCCAAGTCTGCCACCATGAGTCTGTCTGCCCACCATGGTCCACCACCACCACTGGGACTGATGTTATCCAAGTCTGCCACCATGAGTCTGTATGCCCCCCATGGTTCACCACCACCACCACCGGGACTGATGTTATCCAAGTCTGCCATCATGAGTCTGTCTGCCCCCTATGGTCCACCACCACCACTGGGACTGATGTTATCTAAGTCTGCCATCATGAGTCTGTATGCCCCCCATGGACCACCACCACCACCACCGGGACTGATGTTATCCAAGTCTGCCATCATGAGTCTGTCTGCCCCCCATGGTCCATCACCACCACTGGGACTGATGTTATCCAAGTCTGCCATCATGAGATTGTATGTCCCGACAGACCACCCCTAACTACTACCAGCATCGGGACTGATGTTATCCAAGTCTGCCACCATGAGTCTGTCTGCCCACCACGGTCCACCACCACCACTGGGACTGATGTTATCCAAGTCTGCCATCATGAGTCTGTATGCCCCCCACGGACCACCACTCCACCACCACCAGCTTCTTAATATTTAAACCATAAAGTGAGTATGTGCACTCATGTTTGTTATGCTGCCTCACTTCCTTTAGTTGTATGTTTTGTTTTCTATAGCTTTTCAGAGCTGCAGTGGCAAAACACATACAGTACTCTTCTTTTGTTTCTTTTACAGAGGTACAAAAACAGGCTCCATCGCTAATGCTCATTGGGAATGATGCTGTAGCTGTACCGTACAGAGAGGAACCAATGTAATATCCATGTGAAATCCATTCTGGTAAGTATGAAGATTTTGTTTAATCCGTTTCATTGTTTTGTAAAAACTGCTGCAAATATTGCACACAACAGGTTGTGTTAGTTGACAAGATGTGTTTCTGAAATGTAACTTGACTTTAGGGATTGAGATTTGAGAACCAGGGAGGAACACATAACAATGAAGTTGTAACTTGTAAAAAGTCATTCATTTCTTTTTTTAGGAAACTTCGAGGTGCTTTGTGGTTCTGTCAAAGTGACCTTATCCAAAAAAGTTCTTCAACATCAGGCACCCCCCCTCCCCCGAGCTTGGGCACACATGCAACATGCAGAAGTCGTTTCATTAGATGACCATGACCATCATTAACAACTGGACTCCAGAAGGATGCTGATGAAATCTGTGAAGAAGTAAAAAAATAAGAAACAATTACAGACAAACATGAAAATATGCTTACCCCCAACCCTCCCAAAAAAAACGCTTTCCTTCATGTCCTTGAGAGTTATCTGTTTCCAATTTCAGCGCAAAAAAATTCTCATTGAGCACTGGAATGTGCACACCAACAGTTTCTGTGTGACCTATGTGTGATGCAGAACAATACCATGAGTACATGTCCATGTCAACCCCCCTCCTCACCTACAAAATACACAACCATACTACCCTTTATTGTACTCATTCTGTACCTGATGTATACACCATTGCCTATGCTCCATTTGTATTGCATGTATGTAACTCCCAGGTCGCATCTGGAAATGAGTGGATCCCACTCAGTGTGCTTATCTGGTAAATCTCTTAAATAAATAAATAAATAT
Organism: Neoceratodus forsteri; assembly: GCA_016271365.2. Classification (NCBI taxonomy): domain Eukaryota; kingdom Metazoa; phylum Chordata; order Ceratodontiformes; family Ceratodontidae; genus Neoceratodus; species Neoceratodus forsteri. Next base: position 265,731,826 of record JADMNL010000026.1, on the reverse strand, counting down.
ATATATATATATATATATATATATATATATATATACTCACCAAGGCTACTATTAGTGTACAGCCAAAGGGCACCCTTCAATCCAGTTGAGATGATCACATTTCATTTGCTGAAACAGTCTCATTTCACTTCGTTACCACTTGTCAATTTTCTGCACACAAGGAGGATGCATTCTGGGCCTGCAGAAAACATCTGGGACTCTGTGCCACTTTTGTGCACATGACTGAGTGCGCCATTAATTGTGGGGGACTTTGTATGTGCTGTAACGCTCACATTTCACTGTGTTACCACCTGTCAATTTTCTGCACACATGGAGGATGATGCATTTTGGGACTGCAGGAAAAAATCTGAGACTCTGTGCCACTTTGGTGCGCATGACTGAGTGCGCCATTAATTCTGGGGGACTTTGTATGTGCTGAGACACTCTCGTTTCACTGTGTTACCACTTGTCAATTTTCTGTACACAAGGAGGATGCATTCTGAGCTTGCATAAAAAATCTGGGGACTCTGTGCCACCACTGCACGCATGACTGAGTGCGCCATTAATTCTGGGGGACTTTGTATGTGCTGAAACTGTCTCATTTCACTTCTTTACCATTTGTCAATTTTCTGCACACATGGAGGATGCATTCTGGGTCTGCAGAAAAAAATATTGGGACTCTGTGCCACCACTGCATGCATGACTGAGTGCGCCATTAATTCTGGGGGACTTTGTATGTGCTGTAACACTCACATTTCACTGTGTTACCACTTGTCAATTTTCTGCACATATGGAGGATGCATTTTGGGACTGCAGAAAAAATCTGGGGATTCTGTGCCACCACTGCGCGCATGACTGAGTTCGCCATTAATTCTGGGGGACTTTGTATGTGCTGTAACGCTCACATTTCACTGTGTTACCACTTGTCAATTTTCTGAACACAAGACAGATGCCTTTTGCAGATGCAGAAAAATGAGGCACCAAAACAGTGCATACACACACAGACACTTAACAGAAGGAAGGGAGCCCAGAATAGAAAGTGTCACACATATGGAAGACAACAAAAAAAGGGCATTATTACATACAAGGATCAGGGATGGTGGAGGAATACATTTTATGACACAGCAAGGAAGGTGTGGGGGGGGCACATGGTGTGAGAAAACAAAACTAATGTGGGATCCCATGGTGATCCAGCAGCAGTTCCTTCATGGACATAATTTGAAGCTGATGTCCCTCTATGTGATCCAGCCGCTGCTCCACAGCACTCAACCTCTTGCTGTTCTCCTCAACAGCACTCCAGAGAACTGCCAAGTCAGCCGGTGTTACACGCAGTTCTCTGGTGTCCACACATTCGACAGACTGACTTGCTGGTGGTGGTGGTGGTGGGCGGGTGCTGGTGGAGCAACAGGTGCTGCTGCTGTGGCCCTCCTCTTCTTAGGGATGTCGCTATGCACAGCTGCACCCTCTGCCACGGAACGGCCAGCAGGTGCGGACATGGTCCATTCTGTGGCAGCCTGCCACTCCAACTGGTGGTGATTAAGCATATGGGTGCACTGGCCCACAGTCCCCAGGTGACTCCCCCGGGGGCCACGGTGCACCTCCACCGCACATAGGCGACACTTCACCACACTGCTGTCCCCCCCGACACAGTCAAAAAAACTGCCAAAAAACGGAGGTGCGGGGAGGACCAGCCACAGGCAGGGGAGGGCCACAGGAACTGGCAGTAGGCTGGTCACACTGCTCAACACTGATGGGATCCACACCTGGGCCTGGGGGAATAGGCACATCCTGCTCCAAAGGACCTTGTGCTGGACTTGGTGGTGGTGGTGGTTGAACTGCCTCAGAGTCAGGAGGCAGTGCTGGTCCTGCTTCCGGGAGTTGGACACTCACAAGTTTAGAGCGGTCCAACAGAAATGGGCACCCATGCCCCCCATGCATGTGCACAGTACGATGCGTACTACCACACTCTCCCAGAGCTGCCCCGCCCCAAACATTCTCTCACCCTGCTCTATCTCTCCTACTGCGCTCCCTCAGTCCAAGCAATCACTACTCTGTCACACAAACACAACACACACACACAGTCACACAGACACAGACAAACTACTAAGTTATAGAAGTAAGAAAAATAAAATTTACAGAAAGAACAAAGTAAGTAAAAAAAAGTACAGAAAAGACAAAAAAATGTAGCTTTTAAAAAAGCCGTTGGGTTACTATCAAACTTTAACTCTCCGCCTCACTCTGATCTCAAACTATCAGCAATCAAAACACTCCTCTCTCTCCACACTCCTCTCTCCCAGTCTGCACAGGAGAAAGTGAAACTGTTTGTATGACTCACTTCCTTCCTGCCTGGCTAGAGAGCATGTGACTTACAGTACTGTAAGCCATGTGATGTGTGGGGGGGGGCTGCCAAATCTGAAACACCAAGTGGATCACTTAGAATCATAATGAGGAATGCGAAGTCCATTGAAATCAATGACTTCGCCTTACTTCCAGTTGTCATCCTGCCTTAATGCGAAGTGATAATGACAAGGCGGAGTGAGCACTTTGGATTGCCCACTCCACGTAGCAGAGTGCCAACGTGAAGTGCCTACTTTGCTTTCACTTCGCCAGCAGATTTTAGATTCGCTGCATCTCTAACTGCTACCCCTAAGTAACTATTAAGCCCTTTTCTCAGTCCCAACTATGCTTGAACCCATTAATGTTTTTGTGTCAATCTCTGCTGGTAGGCTGTTCCACAACTTAACAGATCTCTCTGTAAAGTAAAACTTTCTCACATCCTTCCTAATCCTTCCTCCCACCAACTTCCACAAATGTCCTCTTGTTTATGACCCATTATTCCCGCTGAATACTGCAGTTCTCTGTAGCTTACCTTATCCATTTTGTTGACGGAGTATATCCTTTTGATTTAAAGTTGGTCCTTTATGACCTCACTGCACTACATGTTTTACTTGCTGGCTATTCTGCAGGGGGGTGGAAAGTATTAATAAGCAACACCTGAGCCCAATAAATAGGAGATGGTGAACAAAAAGGAAGGAGTTTCCATGTCTGTTATGTGGTGTCAGCCAGAGATCAAACTGCAAGAACTGTTGCAAAGCTGAACATAAGCTAGATTTTAGGGATGTGGCCAGAGCCCACAGCCATTTTGGGATCAATCATAGCTTAAAAATGGATGATCATGGAACTTTCTGTTAGACAGTTGGAAGGATCCTTCCAAAAGCCAAACGGAGCTTGAAACTCTTCTCCATGATTGGCCACTACAGAATAACAGCCGCACTATTTTGGCTGTTACTTCCACATTCCAAGGCATAAACTGCACATGCATGACTTACACGCATGCGCAGTTCAGCTGGCACCATCATGTGAATGGCAAAATGCCATTCATCGCAACTACACATGTGTAACTGCCATGCATGTGCAGTTATGTTGCTGCCACCAGCACCATCAACAAAGAAAATCAAAACTATTTTGCACCCTCCCGCTGCTGCTGTCCTTTCTGCTCCCTCCATTCCCAAATCTGTGCCAACATTGGGGTCCCCAATATCTGTGTTGGCATTATGTAACTCCCCACTCAAGTGGCACATTGGGAGCCCACCCCAATGTGTCCAGGTGTAGTTTTTTCTTTCTCCCCTTGCCTGATGACATTCAGGTGCCCAGTTCCCATGTCAGCATCATGTACCCACCCTCCCTCACTTATGTGGCACACTGGGAGCCCACCCCAGTGCACTCAAATGTTTGTTTGTTTTTCTTTTCCTGTAAAGAAAGAAAACCATCCCCCAAGGTGTTTTTTTTTTTAATCTGCAAAGAAGAAAATGGTCCCTCGTTGTTGTCCCAGTCCCACTCTCCCATCCCTACCCTCCCACTGAGCACCCACCTCGCCTTACACCCCTTATCCCATACTTATCTCTGGAGGTCAGCACTGTTATCTTCTCTGGACTGGGACATGTCTACACTCTTCAAAGCCAAACCGCAAATTGAAGAATCAAAGGTAAGTGTGTTATAATGGCATTCAATGGGGTTTTCAACTTATGTTGATAAATCAGCCATTTTTTGACTTTTGGCTCCAAATTTTCAACATGGGGTTTTTGGGACCCCACCTAGTGAAAACTTTTACTGTCATTTCGTTACTCGGTCATGAAAGATGATTTTGTGAGGCTGTGGGGAATCATCTTTCAGGACTGAGTCATGAAATGACAGTGCCACTATTGATGAGATGGGGTCCCAAAATGCCCATGTTGCAAATTTGGTGAAAAAATTCCAAAAAATTACTGTGTTACGAGCTTGTGATGCACAGTTTCTATGCACGCTCCTAACTTTGCCAATGTTTTATATTTTCACTACACATTTTTAACATTGCCATTTTTGCGCACCTCCTTTTTGACTGTAAAGCTGTGATTTTCACATCCTGCCCAAAACATGTATTTACACCTGTGGCACATAATGGCATGCTAATTCTGTGAAATCACCTTTTGGGACAAGTGAACAAAATGACACTGACACTTTTCATGAAGAGGGGACCCAAGAAGGCCATGGTGAAAAATCGTTGCAACACCTCCAAAAAATGGCCAAGTTACATCAGGGGGTTCAATAATTTCTACGCCCATGTGTAACTTTGATCACTTGGCAGCTCATCACAGCCCTATTGGCTCTGGCTGGAGTTTGTTTTGAGTGTGTTACTGAAAATAAAGCAGGTTTCCTTTAATGTAAATTGGTGCCCAAAGTGTTCCCTTTGACAATATTCCCTGAGAAGTTACCTGGTTCACTACCCTGTCAAACATGATGACTTTAGCGATGGGATCAAACTTTCACTGGTCTAAATAGGTATAAGTTGGACTCAGACAAAATACTGAAATGGCTGGTGGAACAGCAAGTGCAAGAGACCTACAGTAAATGCAAGCACAATAGGCCCAGGAGTAAAGGGACTGGGTGGCTCAACTGGTGCAACAGTCAGCTCAGCTGGTGCAACAGTAGGCTCAGCTGGTGCAACAGTAGACTCAGCTGGTGCAACAGCAAACTCAGAGGGACCAACAACTGGCACAACTGGTCCAGATGCAAAGGGATTAGACTGCCCAGCAAACAAAATTGCAGGCACAGACAGACCAGCAGCAGGTGCAACAGGCACAGAGAGATCAGCAACAGCAGGAGTTTATGAAGCAGGTGCTGCAAGCACAGGAAGAAACCGGTTCCCCATTCTAAGTCACAGACAATCCATTTTCTGTAGGACCTCACCCTGTGCTAACAAAAATGGATCCTGAGGACCCCTTATGGCATTGAGAGAGTTACCAGTACCACTGCCTGACCACAAGAAAGTTGGGCTACTCACATTTCACTGTGCCTAACTGGAGATGCCTAAGCTGCATCCAAAAGCCCGATGCCCACCACCAGAGACTATGAACATACAAAAAATGGCAGCATAAACAGGACTCACTGTCTATTGGTACTGCTCGAGTACACAGTTAGCACCTTATAATGCTGCTGCCTCTCCCTTCCCCCCCATCATATTACCACTTCCATTTCTCCTCTCCCAACCCTGCTTGAAGCTATCTACCATCTTGCAGGCCACTACCTCAACCGGCAAGGAGTTCCATTTGTTCACCACTCTTTCTGTAAAAAGAGTCACCTCGTCTCTCTCTCCTGGATCTACCCTCTCCAATCTTCGTTGGTGTCCTCGCATATCCCTCCCCTTTCCCCTATGGAAAATCCTCTCTGTATTAGTCTTGTTTATTCCCTTTAGGTACTTAAAGGTCTCAAGCATATCTCCCCTGTCATTCTTCACTTCCAGAGAGTACATATTCAACTCCCCCAGCTTTTTCTCATATAGCTTGCCCTCCAATCCCTGGATCATTTTTGTAGCTCTACGTTGTACCCTCCAACAAATTGATGTCCTTCTTCAGGAACAGGCACCAGTACTGCATGCAGTACTCCAGGTGGAGCCTGACCAGAGACTTATACAAGGGCAGGATAACCTCATACTTCTGGAGGAGATCCATCTAGCTATACACCCCAGCATTTTGTTGGCTTTTGCCACTGCTCTTTTGCATTGAGCAGAGTTGTTCATGTTCCTTGTTATGATCACCTCAGGTCTGTCTCTTCTGTGGAGCAACCCAGCTGAACCTCATTTAAGCGGTAATGCCTCAACTTGTCTTTCGTAAAGATGGCCATCTTAAATTAAGAATAACTGACCAGAGTTGCTGATGGAATTGTTACACCTTTTGGCTTAAAGGTTGGAAAATGGCTTAGAGGGCTGGCACAAAAAATACAAGATTTGGCTACTTGGTGATTAAAATCAGAGGTCTGCACTAAAGAGGAGCTTATAGATTTGATTGTACTGGAGCAATACTGGAAGTTTGCCAAATTCAGTCCATAACTGGTTAAGCCAGCATGAACAGACCACTTTAAATGAAGAATTAAAAATGATGGAACATTACCTTGAAGATGAAAAACAAGAAGCCTACAGGAGAGACAGGGAGGGCAGAAGGGGGGAGTAGCTCTGTATGTAAGGGAAGGGATAAAAGCAACTGAACAAAAGAGCAAACAGGGAGGAGAGGAGGCACTGTGAGTCACCTTAAAGACTGGAAATGACACCACAATCCGCACAGGGTTTTATATAGACTCCCATGTCAGGGGGAGGGAATGGACAAGGATATGATAGAAGGCATACTTAGGATGGCAGAGAAAGGAGGTACTGTTGATGGGGACCTTAACATGCCAGATGTTAACTGGAGCACCTTTGGCAGCCACATCCAAAAACAGGCCATTCTTGATGCCCTTTAGGTGGCATGCCTCAAACAGCTAGTTTTGGAACCAACTCATGAGGGAGCAATCTTAGACCTCGTACTCTCAAATGGGGACAGTGAGAGGATCTCAGATCTAGAAGTGGGTAGCCATTTGGGAACAAGTGACCACCAAACAGCGTGGTTCACGATAAACTCTGCTACAGAGTCAAGCCATACAAAAGTGAGGGTTCTGGACTTCAGGAGGGCTGACTTTGGCAAGATTGGAGAGTGCCTTAGAAAAGCACTAGCAAACAGGCTAGAAGGAGGGGTGGAGCAACAATGGGCAAATATCAAAACTGCCATCACAGAGGCAACAAGCCTTTGTGTGAAGCAAATAAACAAATCAAAACAAAAGAAAAAGCCACTATGGTTCTCAAAAGAGGTGGCGGTGAAGGTTAGGGAGAAAAAGATAGCATTTAGGAAGTATAAGGAAACACAGAAGGAGCAGGACAGAGAACTGTACCAGTTAAGGCAGAAGGAAGCAGGGAGGGTAGTCAGAACAGCAAAGGCACAAACTGAGGAAAAGATAACTAACTCGGTTAAGAAGGGGGATAAAACCTTTTATAAGTATATCAGGGAGAGCAGAAAGACAAAGGGAGGGATAGTGAGGCTGAATAGAATGGATGGTGGGTGGGCAGAGAGTGACAGTGATAAAGCAGGGATACTGAATGAATACTTCTGTTCAGTATTCACAAAAGAGGAAGTGGGGAGGTGACTAATCCAATTAACAGAAGCACTCTGGAGAGGGGGGTTGATCCCAGTCCTTTCACAGAAGAAAGGGTTCTGAAAGAACTCCTAAAACTGAAGGTGGACAAAGCAATGGGGCCAGATGGAATTCACCCCAGTATTCTGAAAGAATTAAGCAGAGAACTAGTGACACCACTGACTACCCTTTTTAACAAATCATGGGAGGATGGTGTGGTACCTGAGGACTGGAAGAAGGCGGATGTGATTCCCCTTCACAAAAGTGGGACCAAGATGAGGCAGGAAACTACAGACCTGTCAGTTTGACCTCTGTGGTAGGGAAAGTGATGGAATCACTTCTGAAGGAAAGAACTGCTGAGTACCTAGAGGCCAGTGGGGCACAGGACCCAAGGCAGCATGGATTCACAGTGGGAAGGTCATGTCAGATGAATCTAATTGATTTCTTTGACTGGGTGACCAAAGTAGTAGATCAGGGAGGGGCTGTGGACATGGCCTACCTAGACTTTAGCAAGGCATTTGACACAGTCCCACACAAAAGATCAGTAGTCAAATTAACCAGCCTGGGAGTGGGTCCCAAGGTGGTAGCCAAGGTAAAACATTGGCTGAACAACAGGACACAGAAGGTAATTGTAAATGGAGTCCACTCTGAAGAAAGAGGGGTTACTAGTGGGGTACCACAGGGTTCAGTACTGGTCCAGTCCTTTTTAATGTCTTTATAAGTGACATTGCAGAGGGACTGGAAGGAAAAGTATGCCTCTTTGCAGATGACACAAAGATCTGCAACAGGGTTGATACACAAGGAGGCATGGAAAGGATGAGAAGGGACTTGGCAAGGTTGGAGGAATGGTCAGAAGTATGGCAGCTTGGATTCAATGCAAAGAAGTGCAAAGTAATGCACCTGGGAAACAAAAACCCAGGGGAAGATTACACAATGGGGGGGAGGTAGTAACAACAACAAAAATGGAAAGAGACCTAGGGGTAATCATATCAGATGACCTTAAGGTTGCTAAGCAATGCGAGAAGGTGGTAGGGAGGGCTGGGGGGATACTGGGATGTATAGGGGAGAGGTATCACCAGCAGAAAATAGGAAGTTGTTATCCCCCTGTACAGACAGTTGGTGAGACCTCATCTGGAGTACTGCGTCCAGTTCTGGAGACCCCATCTCTGCAAAGACATAGACAGGATGGAGGCAGTTCAGAGAAGGGCAACTAAAATGGTGCAGAGTCTGCAAGAGAAGCCATACAAGGAGAGACTAAAGGAGCTTAATATGTATACCCTTGAGGAAAGGAGGGAGAGGGGGAACATGATAGAAATGTTTAAGCACCTCAGGGGAATCAACAAAGTCCAAGAGGGTAGCATCTTTCAGAAAAAGAGATGTGCAAGAACAAGGGGACACAATTTGAAGATGGGGGGAACGGCTCAGGGGCAATGTGAGGAAGTATTTTTTCACAGAGAGGGTGGTGGATACATGGAACAGCCTTCCTGAGGAGGTTGTGGGGTCTAAAACTGTGGGAGAATTCAAGAATGCAAGGGACATACATAAGGCAATTTTTGTGGGAGGTAAGAAGAAATAGGCTGTTGGTTAAATAGGATCTGCAGCTTATCCTCTAGGTAGGGAAATGGGCCGACTAGGTGGGCCAAGCAGTCCTTATCTGCCGTCAAAGTCTATGTTTCTATGTTTCTATAAGCCACTAAGAAGAGCGGAACCCATGATCAACCTTGGGTGGTAACCCAAGGAGAAGATCCCTGCAGAAGAGTGGAGAAAGCACTTTGGGGGAAATGGGAAAAAATTTACTGGTATGGGTAAGTGATCTAGTGATGAAATATTACTTGCCCCTCCACTTCAAAAAGGAATAACCCCAGGGCCTGGTGTAATTCCCCTAGTCCAAAAACCCAGCTCTTCAGTGACCCAAATTGGGGGATGGTGCAAGTCATAAGCCTGATAGTAACATTTTATAGTTTTGTTGTAGTAAAAGAGGGCATATCAGTAAGTTTTGTGACCACACAGAATACATTTTTGGAATGCATATCTATAGCTCACCCACATGATTTCCAGGCCAAAACCCATTTACAATTTCACTGCAAGTGGTGAGCTAAACAGTTATGGCTCTGGTGGATTCAGGCTGTGGGTAGACATTGGTGAAAGAATTGGTATTAGGATCCTGGGTGGGCCAGTGGGAAAATCCCATATTGCTTGCTGCATGGATATATCCATAACTACCTACAGTCCCAGTATGGTTAAAAGTAGGCAAATGGGCAGGAATAATAAAGGAGGGAATTTGCAAGACCATACCATGGTCAGCAGTCTTTGGCCGAGACAAGGAAGGGTTTCATACCCTGCAGAGCAATACTAAAATCGGATGCCCACAGGAGGCTATACAGACAGAAGGTGCTAGAACATGTACAGAGGTGCCAGCCAGGATGAAACACAGTAATGCTGCAGTATATCATTAAATGCTGCAATATGCTGGAAGGAACATTGTAATTTAATGGCAATTAATTTTTTACTGCAGTATTTTATGTCAAGCCATTTACTGCAAGTTTCTGCATTGCATCCTGGCTGGCTCTGCTGTATTTCCCTTTACTGACTGAACTATTTGGCCCAAAGGGAAACATAAGAAGTCCCCAGTTCTGAAGCAGAGTGAGTAAAAGAACAGGCCTTTCTATCTGAAACTGTAGTGGTTGGGGGCTGCAAGGAACCAGGATCAAGGAATGTCCATTTGACTCAGATAAGGACACAGCATCCACATCTACAGGAGGTTATGAAATCCTTCTGAAGGTCAGACAGATGATTTTCAAAACCAAGCCAATAACATTTTTGAAGAAAGGCTGCTGAGGTTTTCAAGAATGTCTACCAACACTTCACTGTGGTAAATGGTAAAGTGGAAGATGAACAAAAAAGCACAATGTTTTCCAAGATTTGAACTCAAAGATGATATTTTGTACAAGATAGAACCTGAGAAACAAACTAGGGCTTTACATTACCTGTTAGTAGTTCCCAGGTCTGCAAGAAAGGAGGTACTGAGGCTGGCCCATACTATAACAATGGAAGACTGACCTTTACCATTGCTGAATAGGCATTGCACCCTTTCCTTGCTATTTTTATCCCTCCTTATGATTGCAAGTGACATTGAACCCAGTGTATGCCTCCAACTGGCTCCCAGCTGGCAACTCCCTCCTGGCTTGTGTCACCACCCTCCTCTTTTTTTCCTTTTGTCCCCACCCTGATAAGGCATTAAGGAGCTTAAGACTGACCATATTAATATAAGCAGCCTTTCCAAAAATCTACTACTGATACTAATGCTACTAAATACTATAAACCGGATATACTTGGTATCACTGAGATCTGGCTAAAGTCACACATTTCTGATAATTTGTGTGCTCTTACAGGTTATAACTTCATTAGGTCTGACTGTCTTGCATCCAAGAGGGGTGTCCCACCATCTTGCATCTAAGAGAGGTGCTGGAACAAGGATCTACTCCAAGGATCACCTGCAAATCAGTGCATCAAATTAATTACCATACCTCCCCCATTTCCAGATCAAATTTTGTCATGCAGTTCTGGGCAACTCCAAAAAGCTACATATACAGTATTCTGTGTCTACATCCCCCTAACCGGTAGTCAGTAAGCCCTTCACCACTTATGAAATCAGTGGGTTCACTTATTCAGAATAATACATTTCTTCCACTTGATGATTTAGTGTTGATTGGCTTAATGATCACTATTAAAAAAGCTGAACTTACCCTTAACAAGCTACGGCCTATCAGCTCATCTCTCAGCCTACTAGAAGGGCAAATAATGGTCAGACCTCCACCCTAGTAGAGTGGATTCTCACACCCCAGCCAGCTAGTATTATCTCCTTTGGTATACTCCCAAATGCTATAAGTGACAACTCACTCATTTTTTTGTGTCTAGAGGGCTAAAGCCCCTAAGGCCCTCCCCTACACAAATCATTTGCTTTAGTGACTTCTCAAAGCTTGACCCCACTGAACTGAAACAGGAGGTTGGGAGTGTAGATTGTTCGCAGCTGTGGGTCTCTAATGATGTAATCGATTTATTTATTTAAATTTTGATGACTGGGTAAGCCCGCTGAAACCATTACTCCCTTTTTCAGGGGTGACCCAGAGTTAGTTACACATATGGGTCTAGATATTCAAAAGTGTGCCTGGCAATGGCACACTGGCAATGGCACAGGTGGTTGCTCTGTGCAGCTGAGTTCCACTGAAGCAACAGAGGGATATATTCAAAAGAGATGTACCATGGCCCATCTCATCTGAATATATCAAAAAATGCCCACAATGCAAATACAGTGTACCAGGAATGGGAACTGTGCCAGTGCATCAGAGATGGGCCATGCACAAATTCCTGATATTAAGATACAAAAATGCAAATGGAACCATAGTGCATGCAAAGTGCAAATGGGGTCATTTGCATGTCATTATGGTTCCATTTACATAAGTTGTGCAGGGCTGGCCAGTGAAATGCATCTGTTGCCCTGACAGCATGCAGTGCTGTTAGTGGTGGTCCAGTGCTTCCCCCCCCCTCCCTGCCCATAACTCTGATCACCTACAAATATCTAAATTCATTCCCTGGTAGTCCAGTGGTGTCCTCCTCCCCCCGCCACCTAACCCCAATCACCATAGAAATGTCCAAGTTCATTCCCTGGTAGTCTAGTGGTATTCCTCCCTGCCTGTAACCCGATCACCAGAAACAAGTGAAATATCATGCCTTGGTAGTCTAGTGGCACTTCCACCTCTCCACCCACACAGGACTCCCAGCCCACCCAGCTCCCACTGGTCATCAACAGGCAGCTAACCCACCTGCATACCTTCTGCGGCTGCCAAATGAATGACAGCTTACAGTATCTGCTGCAAGCACATTGGTCCACACTGTGGACCAATGGATTTGCAGTGCATACTGTAATAGCCATTCACAACTTTGTGAATGAATGAACTGAGAAGGGGGGAGACAATAGCTTACAAGGAGAAAAGGGTGAGTTGGGGTACAGACACGCAAGCAACAGAAAAGTAGTAGTCTTCGGAGATTCAAAAATAAAGGTTATACAGTTGGGGGGGGCATGGAATAATATGCAGGCATCTTGCATGCCAGGAATAGAGGCAGGTACAGCAACATTTAAGATTAAGGATGTGGTAAGGGAAACAGGAGAGAAGCCTGACTTGATTATACACATTGGAACCAACAATTTAGCAGGTGAGGAGGAGGGAGAAGTACAGAACAGATTCAAGAAAATACCAAGAGCTTGCAGGAATTCTGTGAAGTCACTGGCCTTTTCAGAATTAATCCTAATCCCCAGATCCAGAAGAGCTAGGAAAAGGAGAATAGCTGAACTCAGTGAGTGGCAGGGTGTTTGGTGTAAAGAGGAGGGGTACAGTCTTATAGGGGGCAGGGGACATGTAGTCAAATAAGGGTCTTTATTGCCCAGACAAATTGCATCTTAGTTGGGAGGGGAGGAAAATACAAAAGGACAGGCTAGGAGAATATATGGGAAAGAAACTTGGTTTAAACTGCAAAGGGGAGGGCAGGAGAGGGCCAAAAGAACTGCACAATTCAAAAAGGGGAGGTCAGTAGACCTACCTCCCACAAAAGCAGTAACAACAAAAGGGGATGGGGACAGGATGCAACTAAGGAGTGGGGGAGAGGAGGAGGGAAAAAGGGCAAACCAGGACAAAGTTATTGAATGAAAGAGTCAAGGTAATACAGAAACAAAGTGAAGGGTGGTGTCGCTGAATGCCTGCAGTCTTGGGAACAAGATGGCAGAAATGCATGCCCTCTTAGCAGAGGGTAAGGTGGATATAACGGTAGTTACTGAGACCTGGGCTACAGCACACCATACCAGGGCACAATCTATACAGAGATATAGGCCGGGGGGGGGTGGCAGCATACATCAGGGAGGGAATAATTTGCATGAGGGATAAAGAAAAGGAAAAGGGTAACATAGAAACATAGAAGCATAGAATTTGACGGCAGATAAGGACCGCTTGGCCCACCCAGTCTGCCCATTTCCCTACCTAATGGATAAGCTGCAGATCCTAGTTAACCAGCAGCCTACTTCTTCCTACCCCCACCCCCTAGAATTGCCTTATGACTGTCCCATGCATGCCTGAATTCCACCACTGTTTTTGACTCCACAACCTCCTCTGGAAGGCCGTTCCATGCATCCACAACCCTCTCTGTGAAAAAATACTTCCTTAAATTACCTCTGAGCTGCCCCCCTCTATCTTCAAATTGTGCCCCTTGTTCTTGCACACCTCTTATTTTGAAAGATGCTACCCTCTTGGACTTTGTTGATTCCCTTGAGGTACTTGAAAGTTTCTATCATGTCCCCCTTCTCCCTCCTTTCCTCGAGGCTATACATATTAAGCTCCTTAAGTCTCTCTTCATATGTCTTCCGGTGCAGACCCTGCACCATTTCAGTTGCCCTCCTCTGGACAGCTTCCATCCTGTCTATGTCTTTGTGGAGATTGGGTCTCCAGAACTGTACGCAGTACTCCAGATGGGGTCTCACCAGCTGTCTATACAGAGGGATAATACTTCCTGTTTTCTACTGGTGATACCTCTCGCTATGCATCCCAGTATCTCCCCAGCCCTCCTTGCTGCCCTCTCACATTGCTTGCCCACCTTTAGGTCATCTGATATGACTACCCCCAGGTCCCTTTCCATTTTTGTTGTTGTTAGTATCTCGACCCCCATTGTGTACTCTTCCCCTGGGTTTTTGTTTCTCAGGTGTATTACCTTGCACTTCTTAGCATTGAATCTAAGCTGCCATACATTTGACCATTCCTCTAACCTTTCCAAGTCCCTTCTCATCCTTTCCACCCCACCTTGTGCATCAACTCTGTTGCAGATCTTTGTGTCATTTGCAAAGAGACATACTTTTCCTTCAATCCTCTGCAATGTCAGCTTATAAAGACATTGACGAGGACCGTCTCTAATACTGAACCCTCGGTACCCCACTAGTAACCCCTTTCTTCAGAGTGACTCCATTTACTATTACTCTCTGTGTCCTATTCTCCAGCCAATTCTTTACCCAGGCTATCATCTTGGGACCCACTCCCAGACTGGCTAACTTGTATATTAATCTTTTGTGTGGGACTGTGTCAAATGCCTTGCTAAAGTCTAGGTAGGCCATGTCCACAGCCCCTCCCTGATCTACTACTTTGGTCACCCAGTCAAAGAAATCTATCAGATTCATCTGGCATGACCTTCCCGCAGTGAATCCATGCTGCCTTGGGTCCTGTGCCCCTCTGGCCTCTAGATACTCGACAATTCTTTCCTTCAGAAGTGATTCCATCATTTTCCCTATCACTGAGGTTAAGCTAACAGATCTGTAGTTTCCTGCTTCTGCCTTGCTCCCACTTTTGTGAAGGGGAATCACATCTGCCCTCCTCCAGTCCTCGGGTACCACCCCATCCTCCCATGATTTGTTAAAGTGGGTAGTCAGTGGTGTCACTAGTTCTACCCTTAGTTCTTTTAGAATTCTGGGATGAATCCCATCAGGCCCCATTGCTTTGGCCACCTTCAGTTTTAAGAGTTCTTTTGGAACCCTTTCTTCTGTAAATGGGCTGGTATCAACTTCTGTATCCAGAGTGTTTCTATTGTTTGTTTTAGGTACCTCCCCCTCTTCATTTGTAAATACTGAGTAAAAATATTTGTTTTAGTATCTCTGCCTTTCACAGTCACCCTCTGCCCACCCTCCCTTTATTAAGCCTCACTATCCTCCCTTGGTCTTCCTTCGTTCCTGAGGTACCTATAAAAGGTTTTATCCCCCTTCTTAACTGAGTTGGCTATCTTTTCCTCAGTTTGGGCCTTTGCTGTTCTGACTGCCTTCCCAGCTTCCTTTTGCTTTAACTGATACAGTTCTCTGTCCTGCTCCTTCTGTGATTCCTTGTACTTCCTGAATGCTTTCTTTTTCTCTTTAACCTTCACTGCCACTTCCTTTGAGAACCATAGTGGTTTCTTACATCGTTTTGTTTTGTTTATTTGCTTCACACAAAGGTTTGTCACCTCTGTGATGGCAGTTTTTATTATTCCCCATTGTTCTTCCACCCCTCCTTCCTGACCATTTGCTAGTGCATTCCTTAGGCACTCACCCATTTTGGCAAAGTCAGCCCTCTATTTTTTTTTTTTAAATTAATTTCACTTTATTAAGACATCCGTGCTACATGAGTATTTGTGGTCTTTATCAGACCTAGGTACATATACAACAGAGAGTCCAAAATTAGACAACGAGTGGAAAATATATATGGTCAATAAAGAGATAGTCATTAGTATAAACCAGTAACCTATACACTTAATAAAACCTTAATAAAACCTTATTATTTTAACCCACCCCACATATGTCCCTTTCCCCAAGCAGCATTTGCTGGATTGCAAGAACTATTCAGACTCTTCCCAGCTCTAGAGGTGCCCCGGGTGAGCAAGCGGTATTATGACATTTAAAGGCTTAAGTGTTCCAGGTAATTAGAGCTGCATCTAGCAGACCCCATTTGGCATTGTAAGATTGTATTCTGTTGGTCATTCTAGCTATATGTAGTTCCACCTGTAAAGCCAGCGTAATCTCCTTGTACCACTCGCGCACTGAAGGTGTTGTGTCATCTTTCAATGTCTTAAGATGACCGCTTTTGCTTGCAGCTGATACCATTGCCATATAGTATTTACCTTGTTTACCCATTTCTATAGGGAAGACATTCAGCAGACATGTTTCAGGTGTGAAGTAAGATCCTAGGCCTATCATGGGTGGCAAGGAGGCTTGAATCGTCTTCCAGTAGGGCTGGATCTTGGGACAAGCTCACAGCACATGATATAAGTCACAATCTCCAGCCTTACATCTATTACAATTGGATGATGCTAATTTGCCAAACTTATGTAATTTAGCAGGGGTATAGTACAGGTTGTGCATAATGTTGTATTGTTGTAGTTTGTATCTGTCTTCCTAACGTATTTATGATTATTTTCCCATATTTGCTCCCATGCCTTATCATCAGCAATTATCTCTAGTCTCCGCCAATAGTAACTAACATTTGAGAGCCCTTCATCACCTATCCTCTGTAACTTCACGATATAGTCTGGAGATGGAATGAGGTTGGTCTGCGACTTTTAACAGACCTGACAGTTCAATCCTGTTGTCTGCCCCTGTTTTGTGTTACGTGAGTAGGCTTTACAGAATCACAGATTTGCGAGCCTTGAAGGGCTGGTTTCTTACCCCCGGGATTTGGGAACAAAACTGTCTGTGGGGCAGAAGCTTGCCTTGTGTTATTAGGTCCCCCAACCACAGATCAGCTACCCGATCCCAGAATGTAGGGGGGATTGGTGTTTGTTGTATTAGAAAATGGCTCTTAAGCGCTATTGGCTGCTCTGGTGAATTCTGCCAGTTAACTTTTAGGAACCTTTGGGCTTGCTGTAGGGCTTTCAATGACCAACCGATGGGTGTGTCCCTAAGAGGCTTGGGGAGAGACTTTAAGGAGGCATAAGTGATGGACTTAAGGGACAGTGAGTGTTTCACAACTAAGTCATTCTCAATGTGAACCCAGAGGGGCACATATGATGAGGTATCAGTTGGGGAATTAAATCGGTTCCATAGGACTACTTTACTGAGATGTGTTGCGATATAATATATAAAGAAAGAGGGTAGTGCCAGACCCCCTGTTTTCTTTTGCCCAGTAAGCTTCCAATATGCTCTTCTGACCATCTTTCCTTTCCAGAGGAAGGTACTAAGTATTCTATTTATTGTTCCAAACCAGGTTTTGAGTAAGTAGGGCCCCAGCATATTTAAAGGATAAAGAACCCTTGGCAATATGTTCATTCTCACTATCTCTATTCTAGCCCAAAGTGAGAGTGGGAGTGAACTCCATCTAGTCAGATCTTGTTTAATTGTTTTGATTAGGTTATAGATATTTTCTCTAATCATCGTAGTCATCTCCTTAGCAGATTTGATCCCAAGGTACATTAGCACCTTTGGTTCCCAGCTGAGCCCCAGGTCTTTCGCCACTTTTGAGTAGCATCTGTTATTAAGTGGAAAGAGCTTTGTCTTGGAGATGTTAAGCTTGTAATTTGATACTTTGGAGAACCGTGCAATCACAGACATAACTACAGGAACACTTGTTTCTGGGTCTTCTAAGTGCAGGAGTAGGTCATCAGCATAGGCTGAAATTAAGTACCTTTACCTCCTACCAGCATTCCTCTAATTTCTCGCAGGTAGTCTGCAGATCAAGGGCTCCAGGTATAAGTTGAATAGGAGCGAGGGAAGTGGGCAGCCTTGTCTTGTGCCACAGGTTAGAGGAAAGGATCTGAAGGATGCCATTACACCATACTCATGCCTTTGGCGACCTGTAGAGTATCTGGACCCAATTGATGAAACCATCTGGGAGACCTAGCCTGTCTAACACTGCGAATAAAAAGTCCTATGAGACCCGGTCGAATGCTTTTTCAGCATCCAATGCAAGCAGGGCAGCCGGGATTTGTGCATTGGTGGCGTGATTTATAAGGTGATGAAGTTTGCGAATGTGGTCATTAGAAGCCCTACCGCTCATAAAGCCAACCTGCACGTCGCTTACCATTTTTCCCATTAAAAGGTTAAACCGGTTGGCTAGGACTTTGGCTAGTATCTTGATATCAGCATTCAGAAGCGATATCGGTCGATAGCTACTGGGAAGAACTGGGTTTCGGTCTGGTTTGGGAATAAGGGTTATGAGGGCCTCCAGGAAGCTCCCCTCTGAGAGGCCTGCTTGAAACCAGAAATTATATACATTTGTCAAAACCGGGCAGAGTATCTCAGCATAGGTTTTATAAATATTGATAGACAGACCATCAGGTCCCGGGGATTTATCTGAGGTCAGTTGGGCAACCGTATCTTTCACCTCTGACTCATGTATTAGTGACTCAAGCTTAGACCCCTCCTCCTTACTGATTTTAGGTAGAGTTAGTGTGCATAAAAAGTTCTGAATTTCTTCAGGTTCGGCTTTATCCGAGCTGGGGATGGTGTATAAGTTATGAAAATACTCCCTAAAGATTGTCACAATTTCTCTAGGGTCTGTGGCAGTTGAACCTTGTCTATCATTTTGCAGGGCGGCTATAAGTCTATTGGATTCAAGTTGTTTGAGTCTTAAAGCTAAAAGTTTCCCAGCTTTCTCACCGGATTCAAGATATTTAATCTTTGTTCTCTGTAGAGAGAGCTCTGCTTTTTGCATCATTATTGAGGAGTATTGAGTTTGCAACTGATGTAACTTGATCCAATCCGCTTCAGGTGAGGACTGGGTTATGTTATTTTCACTATCTCTAATAGCTTTGGAAATTTCCTTAAGCTGACATTTCTCTTTCTTGGCCTTATTGGATGCAATTCTAATACACCCCCCTCTCAGCGCGCACTTCAAGGCTGCCCCAACTATATCAATCTTAGAGACAGAGTTTATATTTTTATCAAGGAAAAGGGATATGAAATCTTTCAACTATTCTTTAATGAAGGGATCATGTAAGAGCTGGTTATTAAATCGCCACATGAAATCTCTCTTAGTGCCTACGTTGGGCTCAAATAGGACAGTTACAGGGGAGTGGTCCGAGATAACTCTGGGTTGTACTTTTGCATCTATAAAATGGCTGAGTGATTTCATACTGACGAGGAAATAATCTATCCTTGAGCATGTCCTATGTGGTGCTGAGAAGAAAGTGTATTGCCTGACTCCCATGTTATTCGTTCTCCATATGTCTACCAAGCTTAAGCCTTCCATTAACTCCTTCAAGGCTCTTTGGGTGGGGGACAAGCACACTCGTCTATTGTCTGATCTATCTAATTGTAATTGGGGAGTTATGTTCCAATCCCCTCCGATGAGGACTGTTCTAGTGGCATAGATATTTAGTAGGTCTAGGAACTGCATATAAAAGTGCGGGAGTCTACATTGGGGCCATAGATCGAACCAATAACCACCTGTTGTATTCCCAGATTTCCAACCAGAAAGAGATATCGGCCTTGCGCATCCCAGATTTCTTTTTCCAACTGGAACCTCACTTTTTTATGTATTAGGATGGCA
The DNA here is from genome assembly GCA_016271365.2 of Neoceratodus forsteri. Taxonomy (NCBI): domain Eukaryota; kingdom Metazoa; phylum Chordata; order Ceratodontiformes; family Ceratodontidae; genus Neoceratodus; species Neoceratodus forsteri. The sequence goes on along the minus strand of JADMNL010000026.1, from coordinate 265,712,324 downwards.
ACTCCACTCCTATTCGAGGATATGCCCACACCAAACACCTGTCCCACCCAGTACTTCTTAAATAGTAGGATGTCTTCCCTAAGAAGATGGGTCTCTTGTAGACATGCTATATCACATTTTAAAACCGCTAAATGTTTCAATACAACTTGTCTTTTGCATCTATCCTGGGCATCTTTAATGTTCCAAGACAACAGATTAATACCCCCTGTTGTCATTCTCTAAAGCATTCAAACAAAGTATTTCCCATTTAGTCATGTAAGCATTTGCAACTGCACTAGCTATGATTGTTCTTGCTGTAATAGACTCTGGCACTTGTATGCTGCATCCCCCCACCCCCCTTACCCATATATCGCCCCACTTCCCCTGCTAACCAATCACTACCCCCCAGTTCTAATAACTGTACCACCATTCCAACACGTCATGTGATATTAATGCAAGCCCAAGTGAGCTAGGGCCACCATTTCCAGCTATGGCTATAAAACTTACAATTTATATTAAATTGTGAGCATCATTTCCTCACCTATCTTAACTCCTAATTATAAAGAATCATTATTTAACTAACTATTTCCCTTCTAACTAGACTCTGAGTTTTCCTAGCATGACAGTATTTCCGATTAGGATAACTTATTACTCTATCTCAAACCTTGACTCATAATGCAAGGGTTACCTATGAAATGCAATTGGAAGAGATCATGAAGCCTCTTTATACTAGCCTCTGCTCCCCTCTAGTGGAGAAAAGAGAGTATGATGCACGATGACAAAGAATACAACTGCAACCTTATAATTGCATCCCCCCCGAAATACAAACGTTAACTTTATACTTAAACTAAATAACAGAGGCTAACTTATAGAAGAACTCGTACGCATTTCTATGTTAAATGCTGCCTCAAAACCTAGAATGTGAGATAAAGAACTCTATATCAGAACATGATTGGCTGATCAGTGTTGTAATCAAGCCTTTCCCAAAAGCTGTTTATTGGCTCCAATCACAGTTAGCTTGGTAGAATTTAAAGCTGCTATTTGTTCTACCCTTGTCGCCAATTACATGGCTGTATAGTGGAGCCAAGTCGATTACTCCCCACTTAATTTCACTAATGTTGAACTGGATATCGAGACTGGTCCTGCAGTGACGAATTCCTGTACTCGATTCATTGGTGTTGCATCCCCCTCCATTCCCAAGCAAACATGAATCAGGCAGGAGCTGACCTTGACAGGAATGTTTTTACCTCTGTAGCGGTACTTGTATGGAGCAAAACGACTTCCTTTCGGTGTCCCAAGGTTATCTCTAGGTTTTGTACATCGCACCGCAATGGTGTTTCTGGCTCAGCATAGCGGCGTATTCTGCGGGTAGGAACATGGTCGCCGGAATTTGGGAAGAGATCTGGATACACTGCTGGATCCCCAAGAAGCAGCGAATCTTATTGTGCTCCCGTGACCCCTTACTTAATCTACTTTTGCAGGGAATGGGTGTGATTCATGCCTTGAATATTAAAGAAGGAAGGAGAGTGCAAGCTTAAGTTGCCATGCCCTGGGGGGGAGCTGCTAATGCATCCGAGAGGACCTTCGATGGGATTATTTAGCCTGACAGCAAGCAGGTCAACAAGCAAGGTTGGTGAGATGTGAGTTAGTAAATATTTCAGCACTTGGGAAATGATTAGACTGCAGCTCTTCTTACACTTAGTCCACAATTTTACAGCCGTGGGGTTGTCATTTGAATAACTCTTGCAGTAGCTTGGTTAATCCCTGTCTCGCCATTTCTGCATTGTCGTAGGAGTGCCATTGGTCTTTAACTTTTACTTGTAAGATCGCCGGATATTTAACCCGGTATTGGATACTCGCAGCAATCAGTTTTGTAACAATTGGGTGCAGTTCTTGACGTTTGAGCCGCGACCGACCTGCGGTAGATCGTGGGTGATTCGATTCGCTTCCATTCCATGAGATTTCTTGTAGGGACCTTGTTTTACTTAGAATGTATTGTTTATCTAAAAAGTTCAGGAGTTTGTAAATTATTGGTCTTGGTTGCGCTCCGGGCATGGGTGGCGGGCGGAGAGATCTGTGTGCTCTTTCTACTATGTAGCTTGTGTTGTTTGGAGAAGAACCAGCAACCTTTTCAAGCAATTTCTGCACAAACTGGATGGGTGCCGTACCCTCCTCTCTCTCCGGAATTCCAATCATAACTAAGTTATTCCGCCTGCTTCTCCCCTCCAAGTCCTCGTGCTTGTCTTCAGTCCTTTTCAGCTTTTTGTTGATTGACACATTTACTAACTCGTTGTTATCATGCTTAGCCTCCAAGGACTTAATTCTAACTTCGTTATCTCCAACTCGAGCACTGAGTGATTCCAGAGTTGTTTTAAAACTGTGGACTTCAACAGAGACCTCCTCGATTGAGTTTTGTAAAGGTCCGGTTATTTCAAGGAAGCGTTCCTCTGTTAGAGCTGTAGGCCCCGGCGTTACTTTACTGGATCCTTGCCGAGGATGTTTTGTGGCCTGCTCTTTCTCCTGGGAGGGAGGTGGCGTGTGCTTAACAGGCTGTTTTTTGACAAAAGCCTCCATTCTGTAGCGATCTAAATAGCTGGATGGTTTCCCGTTAGCTTAATTAAGAGTTGCCGGTTGATATTTACTGTAATTTCTTGCGTTGAGGGTGGAAAGCCAGGCTGGAGATGGAGCTAACCAAAAAAGGCTGCTTTCACTTAGGCTGCCATCATGTGACCTCAAAGTCAGCCCTCTTAAAGTCCAGTACTTTTGCCTTTGTATGGCTTGACTCTACTTCTGTGTTTATTGTGAACCATACTGTTTGATGGTCGCTAGTTCCCAGATGGCTACCCACTTCTACATCTGTGATCCTCTCTCCATCTCCATTCGAGAGAACCAGGTCTAAGATTGCTTCCTCTCGAGTGGGTTCAAATACTAGTTGTCTAAGGCATGCCCCCTGTAGGGCATATAGAATAACCCCACTCTTCGAAGTGGCTGCTGCAACTGCACTCCAGTTAACATCTGGCATATTCAGATCACCCATCAGCAATAGCTCCCTTTTTTCTGCCATTCTAAGTATACTTTCTATCATTTCCTTGTCCATTTCCTTCCCCTGAGAGGGGGGTCTGTATTCAACCCCTGTGCAGATTGTGGTGCCATTGCCTGTCTCCAAATTGACCCACAGTGCTTCTTCTCCTCCTCCCTGTTTACCCTTTTGTTCTGTTGCTTTGATTCCTTCCCTTATGAATAGAGCTACTCCTCCTCCTCTTTTACCCTCCCTGTCCCTCCTCTAGATAGTGTATCCTGGTATGTTTACGTCCCAGTCATGGTTTTGTGTGTACCATGTTTCTGTGACTGCCACGATATCCAGATGTTCCTCCTCTATCAAGGCCACTAATTCAGGAAGCTTGTTACCCAGACTACGGGCATTGGTACTCATTGCTCTCCATTTTTTGATGGCTTTACCTTCTGTTGCAACATCCCCCACTGACCTTTCTACCTCGGTCTTTTTCTCATTTAGTACCCTGTTTTGTAGGGAGAGGCTGGGATTTTCCTGCTCCTTATCAGTGCCTCCCCCCTTGACTAGTTTAAAAGCTTGCCAATGAAGCATTTAAACTGATTGCTCAAAAGACTTGTTCCCTTCCTGGACAGATGCAGACCATCCTGCCAGTATAGGCTGGTGTCCCTCCAGGTGGAACCCCAGTCCCCAATTAAGCCAAGCCTCTGTGCTCAACACCATTTTTTCAACCATTCATTAAACTGCATGGTGCAAAGTACCCTCGCCTCACCCATGCCATTGACAGGCAGCACCTCTGAGAAGGATACTGTGTGTGCTACTTGTCTTAGGCCCCTCCCCAACTCTACAAAGTCCTCCTGCACTGCTCTAATCTCATGATGAGTCAAGTCATTTGTCCCTAGGTGGACAATGACGTCCAGCTCTGACTCCCATGCAGCTGTTCTCGTGATCCTGAGGATGCGCTTCCTGTCCCTCCAAGCCATGGCACCAGGCAGGCACCTTACTTCAGTTTTCCCTGCTCCCCCCAGTTCTATCCCCCTAATAATTGAGTCCCCCACCAGGAGCTGCTTCCTTTCCCTGTGGTGTCCTCTGCCTCCTTCCTGTGGGCCTCCCTTGTGACAGTTGTCCTCAGCCTCCTTAGTCTCCTCTGCGGGTGCATCCATAGGGGAACTATGCTCCCCCAGAATGGCGTATGGATTGTGGAGTAGAACAACTGACTGGGTGTGCCTCTGTTCCACCATCCTCACCTTCCCTGAGCCCACTGTGGTCCAACTGCTGTGCTTTCTTCTCAACCTCTGAGGTAGTGGTGGTGGCTCTGGTGCTCCCTGGATGGGGGAGGTTCCCTTCCTACTGTCCAGTGTGGCCTGAGGCAAGGTTTCCTTAGAACTTAGAAGCACTGTGGTTCTGGTTGCAGGCTAGTAGAGGAAGGAAGATCAGGATGGGGGTTCTATACAGACTGTCTAACCAGGCTGAGGACAAGGACAGAGAGCTGTGTTCCCAGTTGAGGATAGTAGTCAGAAAAGGGGAGATGGTAGTGGTAGGGGATTTTAACCTGCCTAAAGTGAACTGGGCTACTCCCACCACATCCTGTGCCAGAAGTCAGGAAATCTTAAATGCAATCCAAGACAACTTAATGTCTCAGTGCATGATTGATGCCACCAGGGAGAAGGCAATCCTGGACCTAGTGATCATCAGTGGGGAGCATGTACAGGAGACTGAAGTTAGGGAACCCCTGGGTGGAAGCGACCACAATACAGTGTGGTTCAGTTTGGACCTGGGCAAGGATGACATCCCCACTAAGGCCAGAACATTGGATTTTAAGAGGGCAAATTTTAAAAAGATGACAAAAGTGATAAGGAAAAACCTGGAGAGTGCTGGCTCAGTGGCACTGGAGGCTGAGGCACTGGTCACTACACCTCACACCACACCACACCGACAACCCTGGTTTGGGGATGAGCATGGGCCACTGGGGGGTGGCAGGGTGGAAGAGGATTGGTCATCTGGAGGACTGCTCTCCTCTCTTGGGGGGAGGGATACTTGTCATCTTACTCATTGATTGCAATCTGGTGGTGGCTGGAGAGCAGTATGGGTCAGGAGGCTCAATCTGACATCCTGACATTGGTCAGGGAGGGGGAATGGAGAAAATGGAGGAAAATGAGCTTTCAGGCTTGGTGATGATGTGCCGCTGCTGAGGGCCATTCCCAGAATCAGAATTGGGTCTCCAGGATGGAGGAGAAGCTGGCAACCTCCTTCCTGGCCCCTCCACAGGAGGCAATCTGTGGGGGAACTCTCAGGGATTGGCAGGTGCAGGAGCTGTGGGACAAGAGAGAGAGTCCCTCCATCATGAGGGCCAAAGTCACCTGCCAGGGCTCTTGTGGATAAGAACCTCTATGGAAATAAATACCTGGATAGCACGGAGGAGGGCATGGGGTGGACTGATTATGGGCCATCATTGTAGGACCATTCAAAAGGCCACAAGCAGCTGTATCAAAATGAGGAGAAAGAAATCAAAAGCCAGACCACCAAGCTTGTTTAATGGAGAGGTGGCCAGAGTGGTAAGGGAACAGAAGGCAGCCTATAGACAATCCAAAACAACAGCAAAGGAAGAGGAAGAGGATGAGGATGAATACTGGAGGCTAGCTAATGTGGCAAGAAACAAGGTGCAGAAGGCAAAGGCACAGAAAGCACTCCAAATCAAATAACTGAAGGAATAAAGAATGGGGAGAAGGCCTTTTTTTGCTACATAAGTGAAAGGAGGGACAAGAAGGATGGCATTGTTAGGCTAAGGAAAGGGGGTTGTTGGGTTGATGAAGACAGGAGCAAAGCAGAGGTATTAAGCAAATACTTCTGCTCTGTCTTTACAAAGGAAAAGGATGGACCAATGCCATGGGTAGAGAGAAAGAGGGAGGGAAAGGAGGGAGGCATATGGGTAATTGAGATTGAAAGAGTGAGGGAGGGGCTGATGGCCCTGAGTGTGGAAAAATCCCCAGGGCCAGATGACATACACCCCAGGGTGCTGAAAAGTTAGAGGAGGGTGTGTCAGCGCCACTGGCTATTCTCTTTAATAGATCTCTGGAGTCAGGAGTGGTGGTGTTGCTGGAGTGTACAGTGGCACATGTGATGCCACTCCACAAGAGCAGACCCAAGGATGACCAAGGTGAGAACACGACAATTCACTCCCGACAATCAAAACAGCATTGATTTGCTCCTGACATTGCACTCCTGTGGCAATTCACCCCTGTGACACTCACTGCCCTACGACAATTCGCTCCTGCTCCCGCTCCAACTTAAATTAAACACTCCAACAATAATTACATTTGCTCTTACCAGGTCAGTGTTCAATGTTCACTCATGCAGGCTCCATATTGCTGTCCACGTCAGCGTATGACGTTCTGTCTGTAGCCATGGTTACCAGCATCTGACGTTCTGCCTGTAGCCACGGTTACTATCTGGTTCAGTTTCTGATGCAAGCGAAAGAGTGCAGTCGGGTATAGGGTACAGGGTGAGTTAAAATGCAATACTTTATTTCAAAAGTTTAAAATTAGTATGTCCTCAATACTCAGTACTCAAAGCTGTGAGCAACTCCACGGAGAAACTCCTCAGTAGTGCGGTCTGCACATTTTTCTAAAATGCAGGCGAGCCGCACAACATTATCTCTTTATACTCACCTGGTTGCAGTTGGTGGGTTCCCAGCTATTATCTGCTCCACTTCAGAATCCCTTTTCCGCTGTACCCCCCTCAGCCCATCTATAAATTTCCACACCGTGGGATGCGACATACAAAGTACACTCTGCATCCCACGGTGAAAGACCTCCATGACATTATTAGTTTTTGCTCGTCCATTTGACACACTGTCTGAATGGTTCCACAGTTTTATTTCATAATGTGGCTGTCTACGTCCATTTCCTCTTCTGTTTCTCCTGCCCAACCATGTCTTCAAAATAGTCTACGATAGGCTGTAATTCATCTGGGAAAATGTGTGCTGCTTCCTCAGTGATTTCCTTGAATCTAGCAATGACTTGGTCAGGGGGATAAAAAGCCAGTGCTGGCAGATATTTACTCTTTAAGGCAAATTCAGGGTCCTGGGCATATTTTACAGCTAGTCCTTCACTTTGTATTTTCCAGTAGATGCATTGAGTAAAATGAAAGAAACAACCTACTTGATTTGATTGTGGGAAGACAGACATAAATGCATTTATTGTTGCCCTCTCAAAGTCAGTCATGACCAGAGCAGGGCTCAAGTTAGGACACATTTCTTTCAGTGCAGGCAGCAGATGTTCATAACATTCTCTTGATTTACCAGGTAGCAATGCATAAATTGCTGGCTGCACATTTCCAAAGTGTTCCCCCATTATAACATATAATTGTGTGAACAGTGGTGGGGAAACACTGAATGTGCCGTCTGCATACCAATGTGTGCATCGCTCAAGGAAAGTTAAATTGGTATGTGTGCCTAACACTAAGATTCTATTGTATCCAGGGCCACTGTCATACAATAAGAATGGGACTGTCTCACCGCATTCTGATGTTTTATAGATGCACTAAGATTCAGGGATTTGCAATTCAGTGAAGTCCTTCAGCTTGGGTGGTGCACCATGCACTCGCACCCATTGTATTGTCCTTTTTAGATTTTTATCACATATTTTCCCCTAGGATGCAAGCGAAATGTTTGCTTTTGAATGAAGTAGCACCTGTGCTGTGGTATCTTGTGTTGCGGCCACTCTTTCTTTGACTGCATTTACTGCCTCTACTTTTTCCACCTCACAGGCATCAAGTGCATGGGAATGCATGGAAAACCGATGTATAATCGTTGGGTCCTCATAGCTTTTGGTATGGATTCTGGCATTGCAAAGCTTGACTTTGCATACAGCAAGCTCACACTGCCAAATCACCTTGTTCATGTAGCAAAGTTTGTGGAAGGTATATATATATATATATATATATATATATATATATATATATATATTAAAATCATCCACAAGCTTTTTGTTTACCCTCTCTGATAAAATGAAGTGACCAGTCATCGTGGAAATAGATACAGAGATGTACTGTCGATCTACTACATGCGGGGGTAAGCTGTACTGATTAATTATAAACTTTTAATTACCCAGAAGTACCCACTCCAAGCTGTAATTACTATGTAACAGTGACCAGCAATTAGCAAGCATTAATAAACTGAATTTTTCAGTACTTTGCAATTAACATAAATTGTGATCGTCTGGAGCGATTTGACACAACAAAACTTGTCGGAGGAGACATCAGAGTGTACTGCCAGGAGTCAATAGTCGCGATATGAATTCTTGGGAGTGAATTGTCATGTACCCGACCCAGGTAACTATAGGTCAGTCAGCCTGATCTCGATAGTATGTAAACTCATGGAGACCATACTAAAGGAAAGGCTGGTGAGGTGTTAAATACATAGAGGAGAATGTTCTACAGGATGAAAGACAGCATGGGTTTTGTGGTAGGCAGAGCATGTTAAATGAACTTGACTGAGTTCTTCAATTGGGTCATGAGGGCAGTGGACAAAGGCCAGGTGGTGGACATCATACACCTGTACTTTAGCAAGGCCTTTGATTCTGTACCACACAAAAGATTGATAATGAGACTGAGAGATCTAGGGGTGGGAAAGAATATGATAAGATGGGTTGAAAACAGGTTTGGGGGTAGAAAACTGAGAGTTGTGATTGAGGATGAGTTCTTCAGAACCAATGAGGTCACCAGCAGGGTCCTGCAGGGTTCAGTGCTGTGGCCAGCATTGTTCAATGTCTTCATAAATGACATTGGGGAAGACATTAAGGCAAATGTTGCCTGTTTGTGGATGACACCAAACTCAGTGGGAGAGTGGACACCAAGGAGGGGATACAGGACCTGAAGGAGGACCTCACCAGACTAGAGAGATGGTCAGGAATCTGGTAACTTAGTTTCAATGTCAAAAAGTGTAAAGTGATGCACATAGGGGCCAAGAAACCTAGGGCAGAGTATTACATAGGAAGGGTTAAGGTAACTACTTCTGAAGAGGAAAACGATCTAAGGGTAGTGACTATGAGTGACCTGAAACACACCTCTCAGTGCAAAAAGGCAGTGGTGAAGGATAACATGATGCTGGGGTGTATTGCAAGATGATTCAGTAGTAGGTGGAGCAAAGTTATTTTACCATTGTACAGGTTGTTAGTGAGACCTCATTTAGAATATGGGGTGAAGTTCTGGCATCTTTACCTTAAGAATGACATCAGCATGTTGGAGGGGGATCAAGGGGAGAGCAACCAAGATGAATGAGGGGTTCAGGATAGGTCCTATGAGGAGAGGCTGGGAGCCCTGGGGATGTACTCCCTGGAAGAGAAGAGAAGAGGCAGAGGTATGATATGATAGAGACCTTCAAGTACATGAAGGGAATTAGAGTGAAAAAGGGAGGATCTCTTTAAAATGAATGACAACAGCACCATTATGGGTCACAGCCTAAAACTGATGGTGTGGGAGATTCAGAAGGGGCATGAGGAAGCATTTCTATGCATAGAGGGTGGTGCCTGCCTAGAATGAGCTCCCAGAGGATGCAGCATCAGCAAGGATGGTGGGAGTATTCAAGAGAACCTGGGACAAGCACAAAGGGAACCTTAGGGACCAAAGAAGGGGGAGAATGGGTAGAGGGAGGAACTGTTGGGGGAGCAGGGTCATTGGTATAAATTGTAAGGCTGGAACCTGCGTCACTTATTGAGAAGACATGATAGACTCGGCAGTCTTCTTCTGATGGCTCTTTTCATATGTTCATATTCTAGCTGGTTCTCTGCATAACTTCTATACTTTAACTCCTGTCTGTCCGTCACAGAGTACAAGACAAAATTAATAAAAAAAATGCACACAGTATGAGCAGACATATAAATTTATATGTACAGTATTGAGCTGTAGTCAACAATATGTTAGGCAGAAGTATGAGTGTGTAAGTGCAAAAGATGTCCAAGAAATGACATTTTAAGTGTATAAATAAACCACTTCTGATCTAACCGCTGCCCCAGTCCAACCACCAACTCAACAGACTTGCCTTCTAACATTAATTAACATTCTTCAGATCTACCCTCTGTCCCCACAGTACCTCCTACCCAGCAGACTTGCCCTGTACCTCTGATATCAATAACCCCATCTTACTTTGTTCTCAACCTTAACCCTTCCAACCACCAACCCAGCCTCATGCTTAGCTTTAACTGGAATCACAAATTAAATAAAGCACTGTACTGTACTGATGCATTACATCAGTCATTCAGTCATTTGTCAGTGTCAGTGGCTCAGTAGGTAGCACACTCGCCTCTGAGGCTGGGAGATCAGAGGGCTGTGGGTTCAGTTCCCATATCTGGCACTTGGATTAATATCCCAGTACTGACACTGCAGTGCAGCATGAGAGGGGTGCTGCACTTCTGAGGTGCCGTCTTTCGCATGAGACGTTAAACTGAGGTCCCATCTGCCTGGATTGGTGGTAGTTCAGGTGGATGTTAAAGATCCCATGGCACTTATCGAAAAGAGTAGGGGAATTTCCCCAGTGTCCTGGCCAAATTTCCCTCATTCACTAAAAATACCATCAACAGCTTAATCTGGTTCAAAGTCAGTTGGCATTCATCTGTATCCCCCACCCCCGGGTTGTGCCTGAAAATAGGCAGGATTTGTCTAGTGCACTTACCCGGTCAACAAAAGCTAAATAAATAAATAAATAAATCAGCACCTTCCTTCCTTCTACACCATGGGACATCATGGGAGATGGTGCAAGAGCTGAGGGTCCTGCTTTGTTTGTTGTCTGCCTCCACCCCTTACTATCATCAAAGCAGCTTTACTGTTAGCTTTTATTTTAATTACAAATTAGATAAAGTATGGCAGCACATCAGCATCTTCCTTCTATACTGCGGGACATTGCGGCAGATGGCACAAGAGCTGCGGGTCCTAGCTGCACTGAGTGGGAAACTTGCAGTCTGAGAGTCTTCCAGCCCCCAACAGCTGCTGTAAAATCTCTAAACAAATCTGAATAAGTAGCTGGCATGTTTATTTTCATAATTTTTTTATTTGCCATTGGTGCTGCTGTGCTTTGAAATAGCTTAGCAAGTCTATACAGCTGGTGCTGTATATTCCAGCTGGTTCTCTGAATACCGTATGTAACCCCCTCATTACCCGGGGTTACTAGAATCCCAGTAAGACCTAGTGGTAGGCAGGGAAGGCAGCTTGTAAAACTCCAGTTAAATGGGTTTAACACTGTCTCACTCTGTTCTCAGTCTCAGCTGAGACTGAGGGATGACATCACCAATAGAACTATCGCAGCTGCATGAGCCACAATGGAATCTGCAGCAAGGGAGTTGGTATAGAATGTTGGGAGATTTTTAAACAGATTCAGTCAGTTCAGTGTGGAGTTGGTGTTGGGAGCTTGCTGTGAAAGCAGCACAGCAGCTCAGTGTATGCTCTAGGAGCCTCTGCCCTGACAGAGGGCTACTTTTAAGTAAAAGGGTGTGTGTCTCCACCAAAAGAGAGACACAGAAGATAATTGAAGTGGTGGAGACCGCTGTTTTCAGGTCTCAGTGCCCCCTCCCTTTGGGGAAGGGGGGCAGGAAAGAGTTCCCTGCAGATTCCTGGGGCAACCTCCTAGTTCTGCTTGTAAAGGAAAAGCTGCCTATGTGTTCCAGAGTTTATTTGGGAGAACAAGAAGACTTGTGAGTCACCTGTGGGGCACCTGCAACCGGAGGGTGAGTGTCTGCTCTTCCTGAAAGGGCCTATGTTTTTCACCCTGGGACTTGTGTGACAATGTGGGGATTGAACTACTAAAATAGTGGAAGCCTAGAGTAATGGGCTAAACAACAAGTAAAAGTAGGTTCAAGTCCAGAGCTTGTTGGGATGAAAATGATATGTAGAGGAGATGTGACAGACGTCTACCCAGAATCTACATTTGCAAGTTTTCAGTAAAGGAATTGTTTAGTTTCCAGAGAAATGGCCAGGTATGGGCTGTGGGAGCTGGAGGTGGGAGGCCCCCCATCTTTAGTGACCAGGTCCATCTCTACGGATTTGCTCTGTGGATTTCTACTTTACCTCAGGCACTTGGCCAGTGATGAGGGAAGTACCCAGACGTGGGATTGGAAATAAAATTCTCTCTAGGAGTCGAAGGCTCTAGTGTGGTTTGGGGAGCCACAACAGGATAATTGGTTCATTCCCAAAATGGACCGTGGATCAAGTTGCCGGCGGGGGAGCTGGGCCAGTGGGGAAAACCCAAGTAGTGTACAAGTCGGGCTGTGTACCCAAAGCTGCATGCAAGTCCGGGCTTCAGAAATTGGGTCAAGCCACTGCGCACCTGATTTACACAAACTACTGATAACTTTTGCTCAAACTGCACAAACTTGCACTGTTCTTGCTTTAAACACATTTACAGGATTTTCCACTGACTTTTTACTTGCTGGAAACATTTATTTGATTCACAGTCCCTTACAGCTTCAGGTTTTTAAGCACAGGATTGCCTGTATAACTAGTGCTGCACATTTGGCTACACCTCAGTCTCTCTCTGGCTTCAAACTTTAAACTGAGTCTGAATTTATTACTATGCACACAGTCAATGGCTTAACAGACTTGCACTTGCTGGCAGGACTTGACACAATCGTTACTTGCAAAGCGACGACACTGCTGCACACACATTTATATGGCGTAGGGCAGAAAATCATTGTTTGAGCAGTTTTTAGGTTGTTACTTACTGTTATCAGTAGCAGTTTGCTGTGATGGGAAAAAACGGCCTGCAGCCAGTTCTTGGAGGCCTCAGAACAGTCTGCAAGTCCGGGCTGTGTGCCTGGTGGGTTTAGAGCCTGAGGGCTGGAAATAGTGATAAAGTGTTCTGCTGTCTCTAATCTGCATTACCAGGAATGTAGCCTCATGGGGGTCCGTCTATGCTTTGTTTGTTCAGCTTGGATGTGAATAAAAGCCACACTGGAGAATCCCATTCCTGGTTCTGGACATTACAGTTATTGCTTCCTGTGTTCGGATTTTCTTGGGTGCCCCTGTGCAGAGTAGCCAAACCTAGGTCCCCTGTGCTGAGTAACCTCATCCTCCCCGAACCCAGTCCCCACCAGGTACTGCTGTCAGCTTCAACAGCATGCCACCTGTCATTTTGCTAAAAGGCAGGGGTGAGGGGTTACATGTACCTTCTATATTGTAACTTCTGTCCATGCATTACAGTCACTACATTTTAAATCTTCTGATTTTAGCTTGTGTCTCCATATTTTAGCTTGTGACTTAATTTGGCATGTGCATCTCTGTTTGCATAAATTTAGCTTGTGATTTAATTTGATGTGTGCCATCTATGCTAGTATCAGTTTTGCTTGGCATGTTCATCTCTGCATGAATTTAGCTTGTGATTTAATTTGGCTTGTGCATCTCTGTTTGTATAAATTTAGCTTGTGATTTAATTTGGTGTGTGCCATCTATGCTAGAATGAATTTTGCTTGGCGTGTTCATCTCTGCATGAATTTAGCTTGTGATTTAATTTGGCATGTGCCATCTCTGTTAGCGTGAATTTAGCTTGTGATTTCTCTGTTAGCGTAAAGTTAGCTTGTGATTTAATTTAGCATTTGCATCTCTGTTAGTGGGAAGTTAGCTTGTGATTCAATTTAGCATTTGTGTCTCAGAGTGAATTTAGCTTGTGATTTAGTTTGGAGTGTGCATGCCTGCATGAATTTAGCTTGTGATTTAATTTAGTGTGAGCCTTCACTGTTCGCATGAATTTAGCTTGTGATTTAATTTGGCATTTGCATCTCTGTTAGCATGAATTTAGCTTGTGATTTATAATTTGGCATGTGCATCTCTATTAGTGTGAATTTAGCTTGTGATTTAATTTAGTGTGTGCATCTCTGTTAGCATGAATTTTTTTTTTTTGCCATGTGTCCCTCACTCTTCAATTACCATTTCTGTCAATTTAGATAGAAAACCTTCTTCATAGTGCATGAGATGAAATAATTTAAAAAATGCACACACAGGATATGCTGGCATATACATTTAATGTACATGTGTTGAGCTGTACAGTAGTCAGCAACATGTTAGGCAGATGTGCGAATGTGTGAGTGTGTGTAATAAGTGTCTATTGCTGGACTATAAAAGTCTTTACAACAATTAAAAAAATACAAAAATAAGTAAACATTTAAATATAAATATACATATATACTGTGCATTTGAGACACCATTTGCATTACTATATTCAAGTGGATTTTTAAAAAATGCATTAGTTGAAACTTCAAGCCCGCATTCTGAGTAAGCGCCTTCTAATGCTCCCTATAAATAACAATTCTTTAGTTACATTGAGGTACTAGAAAATACAAATGACAGTAAAATTTTCTTTTAAGTTATTTCATGCTGATTCAGTGGCTCTTAAAAGAGGACAATAGATTCACAAGAACCTTTATCAATTGTTCATCTCAACTACCAAAGCAGTGTTCGGTAGTCAACTTTTAGGCGCCAAAGAGTATTACAAAACCTGGCTGTATTTCATTTCTGACCCACAGGCTTTCAACTCTGTATTATGTATAAGTAATGCTTTAAAGTACATTGCATCGAGGACCAAGAGGTTTGTCTACAAGTCCTCCTCATGTCGACAAATAACACTTAGCCATATTTAAGCTTGCATACTTAACAAAACATTTTCTGTATCTGCAAAATACCATCTAACATACCTGAGAATCATTTTTCTGCTTTAGCTACATCCAGCACCTGGAAGTTTCAGTCATTTAGAGGAGACTCAATATAGACAATATCTCTGTAACCAGTAGTACACAACTAGACCCAATTTCTCACCAAAGCAAACTGTGCTTAATTATCTTCTAGGGCTAAAATGAATAACTGTCTGACTTGGGTAACACCAAACATAGGGACACACCAAACATACGGACAAATGAGTCAGCCATATGTATTCTCCTTATATGGCTCATAAATGTAAAATGATTAAAATGCATTTATCAGAGTTGAAAGCAGCGAGATTTTATACCACGACAATTTCCACATTCCATATAAACAAGATTTTCTTCTATGGGAGGTTAACAGGCCATGAGCACCGAACTTCCCAGAGGATTAATGTAAAATTCAAATCAGATAAAAATATACTTTCTATGGTAATGATTACCCAATATGCAGTATAAAAGCACAGTTCTTTTCATTATAGTTATTAGACCAGGCTCATACACAACCCTTGCAACACAGTTTAAAGTGACTAGCACACTAAGCATTAACAGTTATTACTTGATATGAATCAATGTTTCCAAAACTTATATTAGGTAAAGTTATTTGCTAGAACGATTTGCTTGAGGACTCCCAGTATCATTTGCTGTTCTATATTATACATCGAGAAGCAGAACTGAAATGTTCTCCATTAGGGCATGAGAAACATGAATGAATCTTATAAGTCTCCGTAAAGGGAGTCCTTAATTGTCAAACTCATTAACAAGCAAAACTAGGGTCAGTAAACTGGGACTGAATTTTTGCTTATGTTCCATATTTCCTCAATGAAGTTTAAACTTTCCAAGAGGTTAGGTAAAACATCCATGAGTTCACCTTTAATAAAAAGTTCCTTCAAACTTAACTCCTGTTTCAAATTTGAAGATGTAAAACCAAAGTATCCTAAAGGGGGAAGAGGGTAGAAATGGGGGTGGTTTACAGGTCCCCCATGCTGGCAAATGACCAGGAAGAGAGTCTGGTGGCAAATGGGGAACTATGACTTCCCCACTGGCCAAGGAGCAGAGGCTGCTGAATGTCTTCCAGGACACATTCATAAATCAGCAGGAGGTTGACCAGCCAAGGGAGGGCTGTACCCTGGATGTGGTCCTGGTGGACTGTGACTTGGTTAGAGATCTGGAAGTGGGGGATCCACTGGCTGGGAGTGACTATGCCACAGTCTGGTTATCACTCGACCTGGGGAAAGGGGGAAATTGCACACAAATGGTAGTAATTGATCTTAGAGGTGCGGATTTTGAAGGCATGGAGAAAATCCTCAAGGATCATTTGGGGGGGGATAAGGCTGGGCATGGATGCTGAAAGCAGGTGGACAGTTCTTAAAAGAAGAATACAGGAGGCCACCAGGGCCTGTGCAAGAGTGAGATGCAAGTTTGGCAGGTCCAGGAAGCCATGCTGGTGGTATCAGGAGGTCCAGGAGGCAGTGAGGGAGAAGAGGGCTGCTTACAGTAGGTACAAGTGATCGTGTGTGGTTATGGACAGGGATGTGTATGAGATAATGGCCAGAAGGTCACCAGGGTGATGGGATCAGCCAAGGCAAGGACCTAGCAGAGGCTGGCACAAGGGATCGGGTGGGAGTTTTTTTTTAGGTATATCAGGGAGAGAAGGAAAGTGAAAAGCCAGATTAGTAGGTTGAGGTCAGGGAGGGTGTGGGTAGAGGAGGCTGGGGAACAGGCAAAGGTACTCAATGAGTACTTTGCATCCATCTTCACTAGGGAGAATGCTGGGGCCACACAGCATGGGTGGGAGCAGGGTGCTGAAGCGACTGGGGTCCTGAATGTTGAAATACCTATTAGTACTAGTGGGGATGAGGGGCTGCACAGTATGGGGAGGGGCAGGCTGGATCTGCTGAAGAGGAGGGGGTCACAGATGTTAAAATCCCTGTCAGCAGGTTGTGGGAATCACTCAAGTCCCTTAAAAAGGAAAAAGCTCCAGGTCCAGATGGAACACATCCCAGGGTGCTATGGGAATTGGCCGATGTCCTGGATGCCGCCCTGGTGGCCCTTTTTAACACTTTTAACATGGGAAGGTTGCCTCAGGATTGGAGGGTGGCACACATTGTGCCCATCCACAAAGGTGGCTTGTGGGAGGTACCGGGCAATTACAGGCCTGTCAGCCTGACGTTGATGGTGGGCAAATTGATGGAGGTCATCCTAAAGGAGAGGCTGTGGGTGTTCTTGGAGGAAAGGGGACACCTGGATGATTGCCAGCATGGCTTCATCCCAGGCAGATCATGTCAGACTAACCTAGTGGAGTTCTACGACTGGGTGACAATGGCACTGGATCAGGGTAGGCCGATGGATGTCCTCTTTCTGTACTTCAGGAAGGCGTTTGACTCGGTACCCCAATCTGGACAGCTAGAAAAGTTCGGGGGAATGGGGTGGGGACTCTGTTGGTTAAGTGGATTGGGAACTGGCTATCTGGATGTATTCAGAAGGTCATGGTGGGGGGGGAGTCTCATCTCCCTGAAGGGTCATTAGTGGGGCTCCACAAGGATCAGCTCTGGGCCTGCTCCTGTTCAACGCTTACACCTCAGACATCAGAAAAGATATCAGGTGTGCCAGCCCGGTGGCACTGAGGGTTGAGGCCCTGGTGCCACACCTCGCATCACACTGGGACTTAGGTTCGGGAACAGACTCGGGTAGCTCAGGGGCCGGTGGGGGATGTAAGGATTGAGCGTCACAGCTCTCCTTCCTCAGGGTGAGGGGGTCTGTGTTGCGAATGGCACAGCTAGAGGGGCTTGCCTGTGCCCAGGGTGCTTGGCTGCCTCTGCAGAGATGGAGACAGCTGCTGCACCCATTGCATAGTGCGCGGGGATAGCGGGGTGAAAAGGATAAAAAAAAAACCCAGTGGCAGGATGACGCCCTACTCCCCACAGGCACCGCTCCCAGGCTGGGCAAAAGGTAAGTCCTGGTAATTCTGGGGGATGAAGCTGGCGGGTTGGGCAGAAGGGGGCTGTCTGGGGGGGGCATAGAAACAGCAGCTGTGACAAAAGAAGAAAAGGTATCAGGTGTGAGTCTCTTTACAGATGACACGAAGCTGGGGGCAGTGGTGGATGTGAAAGAGGGTAGAGAAGCCCTGCAGGGGTACCTGAAGACTCTGGAGAGGTGGTCTTATATCTGGAAACTGAAATTTAACACTGGAAAATGCAGGGTTTCTTCACATGGGGCCTAGAAATCAGGCCATGTGCACACCCTGGAAGGGGAGACACTGCAGGCTTCAAGCAAGGAAAGGGATCTGGGGGTGGTAGTGGACACCAAAATGAATAGCTCTGAGCAATGTAGGAGGGCTGTGGACAAGGCAAATAAAATGCTATTGCCAGGGGAATTACCTCAAGAAGCAGGAAAGTGATTGTTCCGCTGTATAATGTCCTCATTAGACCACACTTTGAATACTGCATGCAGTTTTGGCGTCCACACTTAAAAAAAGACATCGCACTTCTGGAGAGAATTCAGAGAAGGGCAACTAAAATGATTTGGGTTTTGAGTGATAGGTTCAATAGGTAGAGACTTGAGGAGCTCAACCTGTACTCAGCGGAGGAGAGGAGAGAGAGGTCTTCAAGTATCTAAAAGGGTTAAATGGGGAAGGACTAGATAAGGTTTTTCAGAGGAAGGGGCTACCAGAGGGCAAAGTTGGTGGCTGGAGGGTGGGAGACTCAGGGGAGAGAGAATGAGGTGCTACTTCACTGAAAGGGTGGCAGAACTGTGGAATGCACTGCCTGAAGAGCTGGTGAAGGTAGTCATGGTGGAGCGCTTCAAGAGGGGCTGGGACAGGTATAGGAGAAGGGAAAAGCTGAGTAATGTCAGCTCCGGGGGGGGGTGGACTCTGTCAGGGGTGGTGGGATCATGGTGGGGAGCAAAGAGGGAGGCAATGGTACCCATCATGGGTACTGACCATGAGCAGACTAATTAGACCATGAGGCCTAATCTGCTGGCATTTTAGTATGTTAGTATGTTAAAGTTTCTGGTGCCAATGAAGCAGGAAATGTATCTGTATGGATCAAATAATGGGCATGGTCACGCATCTAGAAATTATAAGAAGATGAAATGCCATTTAGCTCCTGCTAACACCGTTTAATATGCATGGGCCAAACAAGGTTTTATGGTCTCTTACAGGCATCTTATGGACATCTACATTATCTTGACATACTCAAAGTATGTAGAAAAAGGGCCATACCTATGGCAAGTCTTTAGGGACATAATTCACAATCTCTGGCTGTATAGTAAAACACATACACTACATAGTGAAATACATATATCATATAGTGAAATATATGCATCATATAGTGAAATGCATACACAACGTAGTGAACCACATACACTATCTATTGAAATACATACATCATATAGTGAAATACATATACTGTATACTGAAATGCATATATCATATAGTGAAACACATACACTATATAGTGAAATGATTACATTATGTAGTGAAATACATACACTATCTACTGAAATCCACATACTGAGTACTGAAAATCCACATACACTATATACTGAAACAAATGTACTATGTACTGAAACATACACACTACCTACTGAGATACATACACTACAGACTGAAACATCCATATAAACTATCTACTGAAACAAATATTCTATACATTGTAACACGTACACTATATATTGAAAAAATATGCATACACTATATACTGAAACAAATATACTATATATTGAAATGCATACACTATCTATTGAAATGCATACACTACACGTTGAAAAAAGCACATACATTGTCTACTGAAACAAATACATTATATATTGAAACATCTACACTTTATATTGAAATACATACACTATATATTTAAATAAATACACTGTGCATTGAAAAATCTGCATACACTATATACTGAAACAAATACACTATATATTAAAAACACTTACCCTCTCTATTGAAAACTTTTGCATACTCTATATACTGAGAGAAACATATTACATATTGAAATACATACACAGTATATTTAAACAAGCATTTGTCAATGCCGAACGTTCACTTGCAGGTATTTGCAGTGGTGTTTGGCACGTGTGGTGCTTTACCCTAATGCCCTGTGCGATTGCTGGTATTTGCACAATAAATTTTCAGCATGACCTTTTTGTTACCCCCATTGTGTGCTACATAGGCGGAAACACGTTTTGGGCAGGATGTGAAAAATGACAGCTGTACTGCTTATAAGGAGTTGTGGTAAAATGGCAATGTTAAAAATCTGGAGTGAAAATATTGAAAATTCGAAAACTTACGAGAGTGCGTAGGAACTGCACAACGCACGCTTGTAAAACAGTTATTTTTAGGAATTTTTTCACCAAATTTTCAACATAGCCATTTTAAGATCTCTGCTCATGAACAGTGACACTGTGATTTTCTTAATGTGTCCCATACATTGAGTTCGCACACCGACTGTGCCATTGTGCACCACATGAGCGGAAACATGTTTTGGGCAGGATGTGAAAAATGACAGCTATACTTCTCATGAGGAGGTGTGGTAAAATGCCAATGTTGAAAATCTGGAGTGGAAATATTGAAAATTCGCAAACTTACGAGCGTGTGTAGGAACTGCACAATGCACGCTCGTAAAACAGTTATTTTTAGGAATTTTTTCACCAAATTTTCAACATTGCCATTTTAAGATCTCTGCTCATGAACAGTGACACTGTGATTTTCTTAATGTGTCCCAAACACTGAGTTCACACACCGACTGCGCCATTGTGCGCTACATGGGCAGAAACATGTTTTGGATAGGATGTGAAAAATGACAGCTGTACTGCTCATGAGGAGGTGTGGTAAAATGGCAATGTTGAAAATCTGAAGTGAAAATATTGAAAATTTGCAAACTTACAAGCGTGCATAGGAACTGCGCATCACAGACTCGTAAAACAGTCATTTTTAGGAATTTTTTCACCAAATTTTCAACACAGCCATTTTAAGACCTCTGCTCATGAACAGTGTCACTGTAATTTTCTTAATGTGTCCCATACATTGATTTCTCACACTGACTGCGCCATTGTGCGCTACATGGGCGGAAACACATTTTGGGTGAGATGTGAAAAATGACAGCTGTACTACTCATAAGAAGGTGTGGTAAAATGGCAGTGTTGAAAATCTGGAGTGGAAATATTGAAAATTCACAAACCTACGAGCGTGCGTAGGAACTGCGCAACACACGCTCGTAAAACAGTCATTTTTAGAAATTTTTTTACCAAGTTTTCAACATAGCCATTTTAAGACCTCTGCTAATGAATAATATCATGGTGATTTTCTTAATCTGTCTCATACATTGATTTCGCACACCAACTGCGCCATTGTGCGCTACATGGGCGGAAACACGTTTTGGGCAGGATGTGAAAAATGAAAGCTGTACTGCTCATAAGGAGGTGTGGTAAATGGCAATGTTGAAAATCTGGGTGAAAATGAAAGTGTGAACTTACGAGCCTGTGTAGGAACTGCTAACGCATACTGTAAAACAGTCATTTTAGGAATTTTGCACCAAATTTTCATGAGATTTTGGGACCCCTTCTCATGAATATTTGTCACTGTCATGGCTATTCAGGCCCAAAGGGTGATTTCACGCAGTGACTGCGCAGTGACTGTGAAATCACCCTTCCAGCCCGAATAACGCCATGACAGTGACATCATTTATGAGAAGGGGTCCCAAAAACGCCATGTTGAAAATTTGGTGCAAAAATTCCAAAAAATGCCTGAGATATGCAATAAAGTTGAAACCCCCCTATCTAGTCCATTATACAGCTTACCGGCATTTCCTCAGTTCGCGGTCGGCTTTGAAGAGTGCAGACGTGTTCCTGGTCCAGCGATGATCATCGCGCCAAGCTCCGGAGGTAAGTATGGGGTGAGTGGGGTGTGGGGAGGCAGGATGCGCAGTGGGTGGGTGCAGGTTGTGGGAAGGGGTTCAAGGAGAAGCGCCTGGGATCGTTTTATTTCTAGGTAACAAAAAAAAACGACGCGGGATGTTTGCCACGCTGGGGTGGGCTCCCAGCGTGGCACTAACAGCGGGGGTGTTTGGGGGACGTGGCGCCGACGGGTTGGGCACCCCTGGCCGGCGAGGCACAGCGCGGGACGCTTGCCACGCTGGGGTGGGCTCCCAGTGTGGCACCAAAGCTTTGGGGGCCTTTTGGGGAACGCCGAGCTGACAGGGGATTGGGCACCCCATCGGCAGAGGACGAGGACGCTTGCCACGCTGGGTGGGCTCCAGCATGGCACCAAAACTTTGGGGTGAGGTCATTAGCTGTGTATGACAGCGGTGTTTTTGAAGTAAGACCATCGCTGTTACATACAGCTCCTGCACCCATTGGTGCAGGACCACCACGCCTGCTCAACGGAGCAGTGGATTGAACAGGAGAGGCACACCTCCAAAGTGTGCTACTCTCCCAAAACATTCCTTGAGCATGCGCGCAAGCGAACGTAAAAAACACATACATTATATACTGAAACAAATACACTACATGGTGAAACACATACACTATGTATTGAAATGCATACACTCTAGACCAGTGGTTCTCAAATGGTGAGGCCAGCCTCCCAAGGGAGGCCCCACACTGTTCCAGGGGAGACCCAGTGAAGTCTGAGAATGTACAGTACTTAAATTTTAAGTTTTGAATGTTTTGTGTGAAAGGAACAAGCAAACTAAATATGGATAATAGAGGGGAATTTCTTTACTTATGCATAGACCTGTGACCAGGAAATGCCCTGAGCCAAAGCTTATTTATACTGTAGGCATATATTTACATGCAAATTGGTGACTAAGAAGGCACACCAAGTCAAGGCTCGTTTCTACAATAGGTGTTTTATATGCAAATTAGTGACTGGGAAATGCACACTGAGTTGAGGCTTGTTTCTACAGTAGGTATTTATTTTATATGTAAATTGGTGTCTGGAAAAGGCAATCTGAGCCAATGCATGTTTCAGGTGTGACCTCGGTAAAGGTACAAGAAGTTGCTTAACAGGGTAAGGGGGGAAGAGATGATGTGGCTAGGTTAGTTGCTCTAGATAGAGAGGAAGAAGCATAATAAGGGTCCAAGAGTTAGAATAGTGGAGTGACAAGGATAACCTGGGGTGTGGGGTCTTGGGTGGAGAACAATAAGTCAAATAAAAAGAGAATATACTCTGTCAACATTATTAGTCTCGCTTGATTCCTGGTGTACTGTGCAAAAGTATAATAATTTTTTTCTAAGGGAGGCCCAAGATTTTTTCCAAATTTGAGGGAGGCTCGAAATCTGTTCCATGGCTTGGGGGAGGCTCACTATCACAAAGTGTGAGAACTAATGCTCTAGACTGACAAATTCACATACTCTATATACTGAAACAAATAAACTATATACTGAAATGGACTACATTCTGAAATGACCCCTCCCCCCTTGCATGGTCTGGCTTTGCACTCATACCCTGTTGCATTCAGGGAGCTGCTGGCTTCATGAGAGGATGTCTGCTGCAGAGCAGAAGCTAAACAAAACAGGGCTATCTGTTATTCTACTTCTTTATGGGGTTTTACATCTTGTTTTGCTTGCACACCTTTAATCAAATTTCAGAACATTGTGATGTGACAAGAAACCTTTAGAATTAATGTAAAATGATGTAGTTTATTCTTTTAAATAAAGTGCTGCCTTCATTTACTGTCAAGACACATTTATATAGGAAGCTAATGCTGGATATTGGTAACATATACATAGGGGGCTGCATGCGTTTTTCCAAGTTAAATGTTTGATCAGATTTATGTGTAATTAATTACTGTGCTAGTCCAGCAACTTATCTGAGCTGAATGCTTGGGAAGCACTTCAGCTGTGATAGTGTAAGCCAAAAGCTTTGCTAGTTTGTACTCTATGGACTATGTTTTGATTTAGTTTTTGTTTTTATTTTAATGTTTTGTTTAACAAAAGTTTCTTGGTTAAGAAACAAAAATATATATTTTTGCTGCAACCCCTCAGTGTCCAGTTCTCATCAGGAGTTTAGCTGGCATATGCATATAATTTGCATTGTTTCTATACTAAATAACCTTACTGTGATGCCTCACTGGAGACTTTCACAGTCTGTTTTGGGGTTTGAGCTTCTTGGACTGAACTGTGTTTCATTTCTTTTTTATTTCCCATAGAGATTTTTATCTCCTTAGTCAACCTGAGACTCCTTTGCCCACTGACATCTCCAGCTCAATCACCCACCATCCCCAGGATGTACTTGCTCTCAGATTCTCACTCCCCCACACACACACACACACACACATATCCCCCGTGTTGGGGCCAGGAGGGGGAGGGCCATTGACAATGAGACACATATTCAGACAGGAGTAGAGCCTGGATAGTAGTGCAGATTGATTGCCATGGGGGGGGTCTACCTTTGGTTTCATCCCCTGTGCAGCCAAGCATGCAATGATGCAATTGCATATAAAGACACATGCTTGCTTTGTGCCTGCCTGAGCCCTCCCCCGTATGCAACTCCACTGCCCTGCCAGCCCTCCTCAGCTATGTGGATATTGAAGAGCGGGGTGGTCAGACTTCCCATCACTGAGAGGAGAGCATTCGCCGAGATGCTCAATCATATCTCCCCCCAGCTAACCCCTGTGCAACCCAGGTCCACCCCCAAAACTGGGCCACTGGCAGGGGAGGCAGTGCAATCACCACCAAGCTGCTTGGCCAGCCCACCAGACTGTGTTTTAATAATTAAATAAAGACAGCATTTAAATAAAAAAATGTATTTTAACTAGTTTGTTATAATAGTTTTAAGTCACATCATAATGTTTTGAAATCGGATAAAGGTTTTGCAAGCAAAATACAATGAAACAATACATAAAGAGATAGATAAGATAACCCTTTTATGTTTACCTTCTGCATCTTAAGAGGCATCGGCCAGGATTTTTAGTCAATTAGGGCCCCATTTTCAGAAGGTTAGCGTGAAGAGCTACATTACTCTATGTGGGAACAGCATGGTTGGATGGGTGTCATATTCAGCATCAGCTGATGCTAACCTGATCGTGTGCATGTGCATATGTACTACTACGGCCATGCAAATGAGTAATCCTCTCCTGCATACAGAGCACGGTGCTATATAAAAGGTTTCCTTAGTGAACGTATGTACCTCCCCCTACATTTTATACTCGGCCTCTAGGTTTCTATTCCCTAGATGCTTGATTTTGCACTTTTTGACTTTGAACCCGAGCTGCCATGTCCTGTACCACTCTTCAAGTTTTCTAAGGTCCCTACTCATTCTTTCCATCTGCACCTATCAATGCTTTTACAGATTGTGGTGTCATCTGCAAAAAGGCATAGCTCCCCTTCCAGTTCTTCTGTCATGCCACTTATAAAGACACTGAAGAGGACTTGTCCCATTACTGAGGCCTCCGACACCCTACTGTTCACTTTCTCCTCATTGTAGTGAGTGCCACTTACCACCACCTTCTGTGGCTGTGCACTATCTCAGGTGCAGCACTTAGGAGTGCACTACACTAATCTGAAAATGGGAGCCCACGTACCACTGTAACAGGTTTAGCACTGCGCTGTGATAAGCATGGCTGGTACTGTTTTAAAAAGCATTCTTCTGTGCAGTGCTAACCTGTTAGCGTGGCACTATTTTTTTTTTTTGCACAAGATTACTAACTGCAAACAGGTGCCCATACAACTGGGGGTTACTCTAATGCATATAAAGTGTACAGGTATATTAAATGCTTTCTGGAAGTGCTAAGACACTGCCTGGTTAGTGCTAGTTAATGATTTTGGGAATTGTTTTAACTGTACACACACAGCCTTCCAACAAACCCCCCACCCCACCCCACACACACACTGTCAGTCCTGGACACAACAAAATAATAATTCCTTGGTAGTCTGGTGGTCCCCCACTCACCTAATCCAGGTACAGCTAGAACATTTATTCCTCATTCCTGCTGCTGATATACTGCACATATTTCTCAGCCTGTCTGGTGCTGAGGAAAACAAGTTTCAGCATTAGTGACCAGCTGGAAAATAACTAAAAATGCTAAATCTTGTGTTGGGCCATCAGAGGGAAGAGGCTGCTAAAGAGTAAAACTTCAAGTGAAGACTCTTGGGGAAAAATACCGGGGACAATTTGGGCGTTTTTTTCAGCAACTAGTTAATTTTGGTTGACACTGGCTCCTTCCAAAGGGGAGCTGCCAGAAAGCTCCCAAGGGAAAAGAACTTTTAGTTTCTAAGTTCAGTTTGATGGAAGCCCCTCCACAGGGAGGGGGTCTCCAGCCTCTAGGGAGAAGGTGGGGTTGTAGGGCTGTGGGGGGGCTGCCAGCCATCTGTCCCCCATAGCTGGTTGTGCCTTTCCCCATCTAGAGAGAAAAGATTTGCAGGCAGCTCTGCAGAGATGGAGATCTGCAGTATTCTGTTGCTGCCAGAGAAATTGTACCACAGCGGTGAAATTGTTCAGAGTCAAGGTTAAATGGACTGAGAAAGGGGATTAAGAAAATGGATTTGTGTCAAGAGGATGGGGAGAAAGCCTCTTCAGTTTTATCTGTGCCAAATCAATGAGACACGGATGATCAAAGATTTTTGATGAGAGAAGTAAGAAAAAGTGTAAAAGAGCCAGCCCGGTGGTGCTGAGGGTTGAGGCGCTGGACACTACACCTTGCGCTATGCCAGCAACCCGTAGTAGGCAATGAGCCTGGGTTGTTGGGGGTCAGTAGGGGAGGAATAGGATTGAGTGTCCGTAAGACTCTGTCCTATCCCTGGGGTGAGTGAAGGGAGTTCACCGTGCTGTAGCAGCCCCTGGTGATGACTGGGGGGCACTATCAGCACTGGTGTACATGGGGTGAGTGCGGTGCATGTTGGCATGTTGTGCCCGGACATCATATCCACAGTCCCATGGGCAATGGAGGAAAAAGGCTGGGCGAGAACGAGAAGCATGATGGCCACGCTTGACCCGCCTGGAGGTCTGTCATGGAATTGCACTGGGGGGTCTCGGCCCAGCTGGGTAGGCATAGGGAGCCTCCCAGCAGGTCGGGAACAGCTGTACCGATCCCCCATCAGCTGAGTGAGCCTGCTGCCCTCCAGGCAGGTCAAGCTGGTGGCTGGATGCCTCCACTGCTCGCTCTGCAGCAAGGCAGAAAAAAACATTCGATGATTAAAAAGAAAAAGTATAAAAGGTTCTGTCTGACCCTGGTAATGACAAGGCATCAACAGGAAAAGGGAAAGACAAGGTTAAAGGATTGTTTTTTTGGCAGAGGAAACCGGATTGTAGAAAATGGACATGAAACCTGGATTTGAATCCAGGTTTTAAGAAGCTGACAAGAGAGCCTCTTCTGTCTGGAGTCGACTAGCACCTGCATGGTGAGAAAAGGGACTTTATTGATGTATTTCTGAAAAAGAATTGCTGAACTTGTGTGTGAGCCAGAACACAAGAGTGGCCACTGTGTTGGAACTGAAAGGCTGTGGGGGCAGGGGGATGAGCGGGTGTTGTCTGGGTGGGTGCCTGCAGTCTGCTTCTGAGATGCAGCAAGACAGGAGACTGTTGTGTTAAAGCCCTGGATTTTCAGACCCTGCACAGTCCCCCCCAAGCCTGATATTCGAGATGGTAACTGAGACTGCTTGACTACACACTGTAGCAGGTAATTGAGAAAGAATGGAAATGATCTAAAGAATCCATCCTAAATGTGCCAGGTGGGCAGCTCGCTGACCCCCATCAAGTGGGGCTGCTGGTGACAAGGGATTGTGAGTTTGTACCTGGGTGCTGGGGTGCTCTGACCTGTGGGGAGCTGGACCGTGGGGACTCTCCCATGTCTGGATCCCTTGCGGCTGGTGAGTTTTGTGTGATACCCTGCAGTGGGCCGGGGGCAGGCTGCAAAACCTTGGGTCACACTGAAGATCCATGCTGCAGCTTCTACACCTTCAAGTGTTAAGCATCAGGTCTGGTTCTGCATCTACTGATCCATCTACTGATCCATCTACCCCAGGACTTCAGTCATGTGCGCCATCCTAGGACTAATACAGCAGAACTGTGAGTGAGGACAAGAATTGGCCTGCACCTGGGGAATATATATACTGTATGTAGTTATCTGCATTCAAGTCCACTGGCACTGACAGCCAGTTCAAGATTTAAAGCAATCAAGGGGAACATGTAGGGGTTGTTTGGTTCAGGAGGGTGTGCCAATGCTGTCCGACCAGCTGCACCTCAGGCCTGCAGCTTTGCATTCAGAAACCCAGGGACAAAAGTCAGGGCATCTTTCTGAACTGATACCAGTGGGTTTGGGTTTGGTAATACTTGCAGCAGTTTAGTCAGGTACTTTGGTGGCTGCATTATGAAAAGGTGATTTGAGTTAAAATCAAAAGGGGGAATGCTGTTTTGGAAATTTAATTTCTTTTTTTACTGACTCTTTTTCCTCCGATCACCAAAGATGTGGCCTCTCTCAGGCGTCATTCCCAGTGCCCCCCCCCCACTCTGGGTTCCCTTTCCGAGGCTCCATTAATGCCTACCTCTGCCTGGCGAGAGATCTCCCTGTCTTACCCATAGGGCGGGGCCACCACTCCTTCTGGCACCCAAGATATCCAGTATCATCCAGGTAGAAAAGGCATGCAGAGGTCCGAGACCCAGGTGGGCGAGGTCTGGCAGTGGGCAAGGGACTGAGGTGTATTGTCACCAACCACAACTCTGGGGTGTTTCCTTATTCATTTAACAGTTACAATGGTTTTAAAAAGCTCTAAGGCAAAATATTCAAGCTTTTTTGCAAGTGCTAGACAGGTTATCAACTTGCTAATCCCAATTTGCACCTCTAAAACAGGATAGTACTGCACAGGGTCATATGATTGCTTGGTTACCTAGTCACTAGCCCATTTGTAAGTGGCCCTAATCCATCCTTGTGCACCTATGTAAAGCAGCTGACAGCACCTTGAACATAGGCACATTGGCATGCTGGGAGGTTTGAGGAGGTATAGCTATCCATTAGTGCAATACTAGTTACTGGTTCCCCAAACCAGGTGTTATGGACTGTGCATTCCTACACTCCCAACACCTGGCCATGTCAGGCTACCACTAGCCCTCGTCCCTCCACTGGTACATGGCATAACTGTCCAGGTGTCCAGTGCCCCACCCCCAAATTGCATGCCTGTGTAATAAAATATCTGTCTCATGTGTCCAGCAGACAGCAGACTCCCCACCACTGATCAACTGGACCCCAATCAGACACTTTATAAGATCAGTAATTACTTTGTACCATTTGCCTGATATCCCAGACCAGGGTTCCCCACGTGCCCCAATTAGCAGTCTGGCAAGAGCTGTAATTCTTCCATACCACATCTTTGGTGTTGATTGATTCGCCTGCCCCATAAGTATAATATCTACCCCACGACCAGCCCACCCAGTACCACTACCACTGCCCCCACTTGCCCCAACCTATGGTGTACGGCGACCAGCACAGACCCTCCACTCACATCCATAGCAGTCACCAACTGAATGACACTTCACAGTCAGATGCCTACTGTAGTAAAAGCTGTTTCTATAGTAGGTGTGTGATCATAAACATAGAAATATAGAAACACTGAATTTGTCATCAGAAAAGGACCACTTGGCCTATCTAATCTGCCTAGATGTTTCCTGCCTCACCTTTCTCCTCACATGCTGTCTGATCTCCATCGACCCTCCCACCTCTTCTCTAATATACCGCTATGTCTACACCAGACATGCTTGAAGCCCCCTACTGTTTTAGCCTCCACCACTTCAGCTGACAATCTGTTCCAGGCATCTACCAATATTTTCTCACATCTCTCTTGACCCCCGCCCCCAGCTTCATTGCATTCCCCCTGGTCCTGGTGCTCTTTCACATTTGAAAGAGACTACCCTGGACTCTGTTCACTCCTGTAAGATACTTGTAGGCCTGTATCATGTCACTTTTCTCTTTCCCCTCTTCTAGGGTGTACATGCTGAGATCACTCTGTCTCTCCTCTTAGGGCTTCTCATATAAATCCTGCACAATTTTAGTTGCCCTCCTCTGGACTTCCTCCACCCTGTTAATGTTCTTTCTGAGGTTTGTTCTCCATAATTCAATTGCATTCCAGGTGGGGTCTGGCAACACCACCTCCATCCTCCTCATGGAGATACCTTCCCTACACACCCCAGCATCCCACTAGCCCTACCCACTGCTTTGTCACAGTGCCACTTTGAGGTCCTCAGACATAATAACCCCAAGATCCCTTTCCTGTTTATTGACTGTCAATACCCCCCAATCCTATACTCAGCTCATGGGTTCCTACCATAGGTACATGACTTTGCACTTTTTGGCATTGACTCCAACTGCCATACTTTCACCACTCCTCAAAATTCACAAGATCCCCTGATCATTCTCTCCACCACTTCTGGGTGCCCATCTTATTGCAATTTTGATATCATCTGCAAAAAGGCATACCTTCCCTTCAGTTGTCCTGCAGTATCACCTACATTCAAAAGGACTGACCCCAGTACTGAGCCCTGTGGTACCTCACTGCTCACTCTCCCATCATTAGAGTGAGTGCTGTTAACCACCACCCTCTGTCTCTTATCTATTAACTAGCTACTGTACAAATTGGAAGGCTACAGTCTGTAGTTCAAGGGGGCGGTACAACAGGACACACCCCCATTCAGCCCATTAAGAGCTGCTCTCCTCACTCCACTCACAAGCATTTTTTCTTTGCCCCTCTATCCATCCTTCCTCCTCCAGCGGCATGCCTCTCTTTCCCATGGGCTTCATCCTAAGGTACCTCTAGCCAAGGGAATCACTCCTGTGGCACCTCAAGGAGTAGCACCCTCCTTTAGGGTTCCTTCCCTTCATACCCATATAGGGTGGTTATCCCATGGATAGAGAGGTGAACAGCCAAAGATTATCTGTTACACAAGCACAAAACCAGTTGCACAGGCACATTGAACCCAATTAACCATTTTGGATCTCACTCCTAGGCCATTCAGCTCCTTTATCAGCCTCCTGTGTGGCACAGAGCTGAAGGCCTAGCTAAACTCCAGATCAATCATGTCCACTGCTCTCCCCTTACCTATTTCCCTGTCCATCCAGTCAAAGAAATCTACCAGATTCATTTGGCATGACCTTCCCCCTGTGAATCTGTGCTGCCTGTGGTCTTGCAGCTCACTGGATTCAAGATACTTTGACAGTCTCTCTTTTAGTACGGATTCCATTAATTTCCCCATGACTCAAGTAAGACAGACCAGACTATATTTGCTAGCCTCCCCTGCTGATGCTCTTACAAATGGGGCTATGTCTGCTCTCCTCTAGTCCTCTGGAACCACTCCTGTTTCCAGTGAGTTGTTGAATAAGGCCATGAATAGTGCAGCAAGCAACACTCCTGCCTAGTCCCTTAATACCCTTGGATGTATCCATCCGGTCCTATGGCCTTGTTCACCCTAAAATTTGAAGTCCCTTCAATACTCTCTCCTTTGAAAATGGATCAGGTCCACTTCCCCTGCAGTATTTGTGCTGCTCCTTGGTGGACTGTCCCTGCCTCTTTCCACTGTGAAAACAGTAGAATTATCTGTTAAGGATGTACATTTTTTTCTGATTCCCTATGTGCAATGTCCCTTTGTCGTCATCCTTATCTTCAGAATCCCTTCCCTTGCCTTCCTTTCCTTGCTTATGTACCTGAAGAAAGTCTAGTCTTCTTTTGATACCCTTTGGCTATGCTTTCTGTCTGAGCCGTTGATCCCTTCATTACCTTACCTGATACACCTCTCTATCCTCATTCTTCTGTGTTTCTTTATACCTCCTGAATGCCACCCTTTTACAAGCTTCCAAAGATGGCTATTGTAGTGCATCTCCCCATGTCAGTGAAGTCTGCCTTCTTGAAATCCAAAGCATTTGCCCTCGTGTGACTGGACTGGATCCCGGGTCCCAGGTCCCATGCTAAACCACACTATGTAGTGGTCACTGGATCCCAGTTGCCCCTCCACACAGACATCTGAGTTCTATCCCAATTGGTCAGTATCAGGTCAAGAATTACATTTTCTCTGGATCAAGCACAAGCTGCCTGAGACCTGTCCCCTGTGGGGAATCCAGGATGCTTCTGCTTCTGGCTGAAGCAGCTGCCAGGGTGGACCAATCCACGTCTAGCATACTGAAATCCCCCGGCAGCAGGACTTCACCTTTTGTTGCCATATTGTGTATTCATCCACAAGCTCCCTGTCCACTTCTTCCCCCTGTGCCGAAGGCCTGAAGATCACCCCATTTATATTGCTGAGCCTTTGCCAGGTTCAAGGGTGACCCACAGTGCCTCAGCCTCCCATCTACCCTGCACCTCTGTCGCCTTTATAGCCTCTCTGATGTACAGGGCCACACTCCCTCCTTTTTTAATCCCCATCCCTCCTGAACAGAGCATAACCTGGTACATCAATGTCCCATGATTAACAGTGTACCATGTCTTAGTTATTGCTACTATGTCCAGGTCTGCCTCTACTATCAATGCCTCCAGGTCTGGGATTTTATTTCCCAGGCTGCGGGCATTTGTTACCATGCCTTCCATGTTTTATATCTTATCCCCCTCCTTCTCTTGCTGCTGCTCTCCTGCTTCTTTCCCCCTCCCTTCCTCTGCTTCATCCTCCCTCCCCAGTTTCTCGTGTGGCCTAAAATTCACTGCTTCCCACCCTCCTTCTGCTCTCAGTGTCCCAGACTTCAACTCGTTTTCCTTCATGTTTTATTTTTTATTTATTAGTTTTTTTATTTATTTGTGTCTAGGATTACAAGTACCTTGTGCCCCGGGGGAGGGGATACTAAGTCACCTGTCTTTCCTGACTCCCCCCTTCCCCTGCCATTTTAAATGTTTGTCACTGAAGCATTCATACTTCTTACTTGGGTCACCTTCCCTGACAGATGCAGGCCATTATCTTTATACAGGCTTGCATCTTTCCAGGTGGGGCCCCAGTCCCCCATGAAGCCATAACCCTCCCTTCCACACCATTCCTTCAACCAGGAGTTGAATTACTGGATGTGGAGTGCCCTAGCCTTTCCCCTGCATATGGACAGGTGGCACCTCCAAGAAGGAGACGGAGTGTTTTGGGGTTTTTTACCTGAAGAGACACACTAAGCAGAAGCTTGTTTACAGATGTGACCTGGGAGCACAAGGAAGTTAAGTGACTTGCTCAGGGTCACACAATATGCAAGTGGGGGCTGTGGGATTCAAACCCATGTCTCCAGGTTTGCAGCTCAGTGCCTTAAACCACTGTGCTATACTGCCTCCTTGAAGTGTTCTGCTTGCTTTAGGCTGCCCCCAACTTCCTGAAATCCTTTTGGATTCTAGCTACTTTCACTTTGTCTCCTGCCAGGTCATTCATCCCCATGTGGATGATAACATCCAGTTCCTCCCTCCTTGCCATTACCCTTGTGATCCTATTGACCCCCTTCTCATCCCACCATGCAGTGCCTTCTGAAATGCACTTTACCTCCCTGTCCTTCCTGCTAGGTTCCCCTAACTTCACTCCTCAGACAACTGAGTCCCCCACCAGGAGAAGCCTCCTCCTCCTCTGGGGTTTTCTTCCCCCCTTTCCTGGTGCTGCATCCTGGATGATCTGCCCATCCACCTTGGTCTCAGCTGTGGATGCCATTGTGGGGCTATCCCACTCCTCCAAAACAGTGTAGGAATTGCTTAACCAGACCAGTTGGGGGATGTGCTTCAGACACCTTCATGGCTACTTCTCTACAGTACCATAATGGTCCTTTTTATGTTGTCTTGTACGCACAGCTCAGACATCATATTGTGGTGGCAGGTTTTGGAGGTGCAGTCATGTTGTGGCCAGTGCCGACACTGCTTTTTTGGGATGGGCTCTGTGGCATGAATGAAATAGCACGCTGTCTAACCAACACTGCAAAGCATGCCACCAACCTGAAACATTCTTGCACCTTCAACGAGAGTGCTCCCTGTCATTGCAGGGCATGCCTTGCCTGGTGTAACATTTCAATAAACATGGTTGCAGCTGTCACCGTCCACCTCTCACAATTCCCAGCAAGTCGACTTCGGGGGTGCCCAGTCCCCCTGTCGGCATAGTTAACCCCCCCAAGATTGTGTGGTACACTGGGAGCCGACCCCAGTGTGCCTCCGTCTTCAAAAGCCAATTGCATCAGCATTTTCCTGCCCCTTCTCACCACAGTGTGGCTTATATCACACCGCAAACTCATGGGACACATTGGGAACCACTCCAGTATGCCCAACATTTTCCTTACACCTGTAAAAAAAAGAAAATGTTCCACGGTGTTCTTTCTTTTTTATTATAACCTGAAACAAAGAAAATGGTCCATCGCCATTGGGTTCCCTCCCCCAACCTGCACTCACCCTCTGCTCACCCCACCTCCCAACAAACACCCCTCACCCAATACTTACCTCTGGAGTCCAGCGCTGTGATCTTCAGTGGAGCGGGAACAAGTCTGCACTCTTGAAAGCTGACCACGAACTGAAGAAATCCTGGTAAGCTGTATAATGGCATCAATGTGGGGGGGGTCAACTTAGGTGAATATCACAACAATTTTTGCAAGTTTTGGCTCCAAATTTTCAACATGGGGTTCTTGGGACCCCACCTCACGAACTCAGTCACTGTCATTTTGTTATTCGGTCCAGACAGGTGATTTCACTGTCATTGCACAGAATCACCTTTTGGGACAGAGTAATGAAACTGTGCCACTTTTCATAAGATGGGCTATCAAAATGCCTATGTTGAAAATTTGGTGAATAAATTCCACAAAATGACTGTGTTATGAGCATGCATTGCGGAGCTTCCATGCACACTCGTAACTTCAAGAATTTTTAATATTTTCACTCCAGATTTCCAACATTGCCATTTTTTCACACGTCCTTATAAACAGTAGAGCTGTCATTTTTTAAATTCTACCCAAAATGTGTTTCTGCACATCTGGCGTAGAATGCCACAGTTGCTATGGGAAATCAACATTCAGGACACATTAACAAAATCACAGTGCCACTGTTCATGAGCAGAGGTCCCAAATGCTTTTATGAGGTGGGGTCACAAAAAGCCCATGTTGAAAACTGGGAGTGCAAATACCAACAAAAGCCCAGGTCATTAAGAGAATGGAAGCTGTTCAGAGGAGGGCAACTAAAATGGTGCAGGGTCTGCACCAGAAGACATATGAAGAGAGACTTAAGGAGCTTGATATGTATAGCCTCGAGGAAAGGAGGGAGAGGGGGGACATGATAGAAACTTTCAAGTACCTCAAGGGAATCAACAAAGTCCAAGAGGGTAGCATCTTTCAAAAAAAGAGGTGTGCAAGAACAAGGGGGCACAATTTGAAGATAGAGGTGGGGCAGCTCAGAGGTAATTTAAGGAAGTATTTTTTCACAGAGAGGGTTGTGGATGCATGGAACGGCCTTCCGGTGGAGGTTGTGGAGTCAAAAACAGTGGGTGGAATTCAAGCATGCATGGGACAGTCATAAGGCAATTCTAGGGGGTTGGGGTAGGAAGAAGTAGGCTGCTGGTTAACTAGGATCTGCAGCTTATCCAGTAGGCAGGGAAATGGGCAGACTGGGTGGGCCAAGCAATCCTTATCTGCCATCAAATTCTATGTTTCTATGTTCCTATGTTTCTATGTAACCATAATGTCCCACCCTGTAGAGACTGACAGGTATCGGAGGTGGGTGACTTTGGATTGTCATCTGTAGTGGTCATGCCATTCCACCCCACCCTGCAGCCTGTGACATGCATCAAGGTGTGCCTTGGACTCTTTGGCCCCAATGTTCACCCCATTCTCCTATACTGCATCCATCTCAACATATTTCCTTATAGAATCGGGTGAGCATAAGGCCCGATGACCCCAAGGCACAACACGACACTTGTTGGAGTCTGCAGGGTAGGGTGAGGTGAAATGGCATGAGCGTTATGGCAGTTGACCCAAAGACACACCTCAATGCCTGTCAGTCTCTGCAGGGTGGTGTGGTGGGGTTGGCGTCACTCCCATACTTCACTGCCATTCCTATTATGCATCTCTCTAACTCCTGCACTGCCAATGTCAATGCCAGTAAGACAACATTCAGCATTGACAAATGCTTCTTTCCTTCTGCTTTTGCTCACTTCCATCATGCAGATGCTGGTTACCTTCCCTATGCCTTTACTTAATTTTCTCCACTGTTCCTCTACCCCTCTCTGACAATCCTCCCCTGCTAGGCTGCTTCTGAAGAAGTCTCCCATTTCTTTAAAATCCAACCTACTAAAGTCCAGGACCATCGTCTTTTTTGTGGCTTGCCTCTGTACCCATTGTAATGTTGAACCATACTGTACAGTGATCACTGGTTCCCATTGGATTGCCCACTGTGACATGACTAGGCACTATCACATCCTCCAGTAGGACAGGGATTCAGAGGAACAAAGGGAGTAAGCATGTCCCAAATAGGATAGCACCTTTACCCCATGAGTCATTTTCAACTCTCAGCATGCTAAGTCCATAGGGCAGGAAAGGTGCTAATGGGACATTTGCCAGCCCATGTGGGCTTACTAACATCTTCACACAATGCCTCTGTGCATCACTGCATGAAGGACTTGTACAAAGCATTCCCAGCCCCCACCTCCTGATCACAATTCAGATGCCACTGATATTATAATAAAATGATACCTGGCATCTAGTAGTTCCCCCAGTCACATTCAGATAACCCTAATTAGTAAAATGATCCCTGGCATCTAGAATTTCCCCAACCCCAAGCACCATTCGGATGCTTCTGATTAGTATACTAAGAAGATCCCTGGCATCTGGAAGACCATGATTGTAAGTCTGAGCCCCTTCCCAGTTTCACCCATTAAGGTCATTCTACCCCTCTCCCCATGGTGGCTCATAAATTACCCTATCTGCCAGTCCCTCCCACTGCGACAGTGACAGGTCCAGCCCCTCTGCTCGACACATTGGTTGGCCACTTTCTGAGTGACAGGGAGTGAGCACACACCTACTATAGAAACAGATGTTTTACAGTAGGTGCACACTCACTCCCTTTCACTCAGACAGTGGTCAGCCAAGGTAATGAGCTAAGATGCTGTACCGATCACAGCCACAGGGAAGTGGTTGCAATCTTAGGTAAATGGGGGGTCAATGGGGAAGGGGTGAAGGGACCTGGCTGGATGGCTCAGGGAAGGGACTCAGATTTGTGACTGGCGGATTGGGCTACTAAATGTCAGGGATCATAGAAAAATAGAAACACAGAAACAAACAGTGATGGCAGCAAAAAAATGGTGCATCCTGTCTGCCCCATTTCCCCTATTAAACCTCAGTACCTACTGTCCATACAGGGCACTATCCTTCAGTATTCAATCCCCTGTTCCCCTCCCTACTACTATCAGCCTGAGTAACCATTATAGCCTTCACTTTGTCACAGCCATGCTTGAAACCATTTATGGTTTTGGTGCCTGCCATCTCAGTTAGCAGACTATTCCACATTTCCACCACCATTTCTGGAAAATAAAACTTTCCAATATCCCTCTTGAACCTCCCTGCCATCAGTTTCTACTTGTACCCCTGTGTCCTTGAACTGTTACTCATGCTACTGTAAGAAAAAATTGCTCACCTTAGTAATGTTGTTTCTTCTAATGGAGTCTTGCTGTATTCTGACTATAGCAGTTAGGTCCTGCCTTTCAACTGCCCCGGAGAACAAAGAGTTAATTTTCCGTGGCCAGCATGGAACGTTCAGTGCGAGCTCAGTTGAAGCTCCTGTCTGCTGTTGTTTTAACTCCAACCATCAGATCTTTACGAGCAATACTCACTAGAAGTTCTGTGTGGAAACTGTAAAACTCACACTAGCCAACTGGCAACTAAATTTATTAAAAAAGGGTTTTTTGGTTTCAAGCAAAGACTCAAGCCAGGAAACCCAAAAACAAAACACAACACACACCCAAAATAAAGGAGGGTGAAAAAGGGACACCTCTAGGGTGCCAACACTGCTCCTGCCCACCCACATCCCAAAAACCAGGTTCTAAGAGGGGAGGCAGAGGGGAGGTCAGAATACAGCAAGACTCCATTAGAAGAAACAACATTACGAAGGTGAGGAATTTTTTCTTCAAACAACATGAAGTCTTGCTGTATTCTGACTATTGCAGACTACCAAGCAGTACCTCCATGGAAGAGGGACAGAATGTACTTTGGGAATAGGTTCTGAAGTACTGCTGTGCCAAACTGGGCATCACTCCTAGCCTGGATATCCAGAGAGTAATGCTTGGTGAATGCATGGACTGTTTTCCAGGTGGCTGCTTGACAAATTTCTAAGATAGGAATATCCCTGGCAGCAGCCAGGGAAGCAGCTGTACCTCTGGTAGAGTGACCCCTCAGGCCTGAGGGTGGGGTTCTACCCAATTTTTCATAGCAGAATTGTATAGAAGAGACAATCCACCTGGCAATAGATCTCTTAGTGGCAGGTTTGCCTTTACCAACCTCTCCATATGTGAGGAACAACTGGAGGGACTCAAACCTGTGACCCTTGGTGCACTCTATGTAGTAGCTGACGGCCCTTTTAACATCCAAGCTGTGCAGCCTCCTCTCTCCAGAGGAGGAATGGTCAGTGAAGAAAACAGGGAGAGACATAGACTGATTAAGGTGGAAATCTGAAACCACCTTAGGCAAAAACTTACTGTTAGTTCTTAGGACCACTTTATCTCTATGGAAAGAGATGAAATCAGGCTCCACTGACAGGGCTTGCAATTCACTGATATGCCTGGCAGAGGTAATGGCTACCAAAAACACAGTTTTCCAAGTCAAGTACTTAAGCTCTGCAGAAGACAAAGGATCAAAGGGTGGTTGCATAAGCTAAGCAATGCAAACATTAAGGTCCCAAGCAGAAGCAGCGTCCCTAAAGGGGGGATTGGTGTGCAGCAATCTCTTGAAGAACTTACAAAACACAGGATGGGCTGACAGAGGAGAGGGCTTGCCTACTGACAAGAAGGCAGAAACAGCTGCCAGATGCACTTTAAGTGTAGCTGGCCTAAGTCCTAAGCCATTAAGATGAACCATATAGTCCAGGACTGTAGGCAACCCAGCAGATTCTGGAGAAATATGCTTAATAGAGCACCAAATAGTGAACCTTTTCCATTTGGAGTTGTAAGTCTTTCTGGTGGAAGGCTTTCCAGAAGCCTTAAGGATATCCAGAACCCCTTGAGAAAGGTGCAGACCAGCAAACCCTAACTCTTCAAGAGCCGTGCCATGAGATTGAGAGATTTGAGGTTTGGATACCAAATCCTCCCCTGAGAGGATGTCAACAGGTTGTAATTCCTGGGAAGAGACAGGGGAAGGTGGACTGCTAAGGACAGCAACAGTGGGTACCAGGGCTGTCTGGCCCAGTCTGGAGCAATCAGAATCACTTTGCATGGTTGAGACCTGATCTTGACTAACACTTTGAACAGGAGAGGAAAGGGGGGAAGCATACAGAAATTTCCCTTCCCAATTCAGAATCAGAGCATCCAGGGGGACTGAGCCCAAGACTGGGAGTCTGAAACAAAAGAGAGGAAGTTGGTGATTGTCTGGGGCTGCAAAAAGATCTATCTGTGGAGTGCCCCATCTCAAGAAAATCACTTTCAAAACTAGGGAATCTAGGGTCCATTCGTGATGGCCCTGGGATATCCTGCTGAGAGCATCTGCTAGGACATTGTCCTTCCCTGGGAGGTGAACTGCTATCAGAGAGGTTTGCAGGGAATAGGCCAGGGACCACAACTTCATTGCTTCTGTGCACAAGGCCATAGACCGAGTGCCTCCTTGCTTGTTGATGTAACACATTGTGGTGGTATTGTCTGTCCTGATCTGGACCACCTTATTCTGTACAGATTTGGAAAAGGCTTGCAGTGCCAGAAACACTGCTCTGAGTTCCAAGAGATTGATGTGAAGCAGAGATTCTTGAGGTGACCACAGCCCTTGACAAAAGGAACTTCCTGTCTCAAATTGTCCTGATCCTGCCACCATTGCAAAGCCTGGATCAGGGTTCGAGTCACTGGGACTAGTTTGGTAAGGGAATCCTTTCTTTGGGACCAGAAGGCTCTTAAGTGGAACTGACTGTTCCTCAGCTGAAATCTTGCCCCCTGGACCACTGCTGTAGAGGCTGCCATGTGGCCCAGGAGCTGCAGGAAATGCCTTGCTGGTTGAGACACCTGAAGGGTGAATGAAGAGGCCAGTTCCATAAGGGTCCTTGTCCTGTCAAGGGGAAGGAAGGCTCTTGCCTTATTGTATCCTGCTCCGCCCCATAATGGTGAGGAGCTGTAGTGGCTCAAGAACTAACTTTGAAAGGTTGAGGAGGAATCCTAAGGAAGTGAGCACTTGCTGAGTTACTTGCAGATGCGACTTGACTTGGTCTGGATACTGACCCACTATGAGCCAGTTGTCCAAGTATGGGAAGATGGAGATCTTTTTTCTCCTTTGGAAAGCAACCACTACTGCCAGGCACTTTTGTGAACACTCTTGGGGCTGATGTTAGGCCAAAGGGCATTGCTCTGAATTGATAGTGGCCTGAGGGCAACTCGAACCTGAGGTACTTTCTGTGGGAGCACCTGATGGGAATGTGAAAATAGGCATCTTTGAGGTCCAGGGAGGCTAGCCAGTCCACTGGCCTTAGA
Organism: Neoceratodus forsteri; assembly: GCA_016271365.2. NCBI lineage: Eukaryota > Metazoa > Chordata > Ceratodontiformes > Ceratodontidae > Neoceratodus > Neoceratodus forsteri. Next base: position 265,672,099 of record JADMNL010000026.1, on the reverse strand, counting down.
TAGGGCAGAATTATTCCCAGAGTCACCATTTTGAACTTTGGTTTTAAAAGGCGCTTGTTCAGATATCTTAGATCCAGGATGGGCCGCCATTCTCCTGTCTTTTTGGGGGTTAGGAAGTACCTGGAGTACAATCCTTTGGCTCTGTGTAGGGTAGTAACCCTTTCTATGGCTCTGAGAGTCAGGAAGGAAGAAACCTCTGTCTCTAGGGCAAGGGTCTCTGATGGATTTCTAGGTGGAAAGGATCTGGTTCTCATCTAGGGACATTTTTTGAAGCTGAGAACCAGTCCCTGGCTTACTACTTCCAGGACCCACTTGTCTGTTGTCAGAGACTTCCAGTCCTGGACAAAGTAAGCCAGTCTGCCCCCCCACAGGTATTGGAGAATCAGCCCAGGCAGACCCATCAGGGTGTCTGCTTGGCAGGGGCTTTAGGCTGAGGGGTGGAAGCAGGCCTGCTCATTCTCCATCTGCCTCTCCCTCTGAAGAACCCCCTCTGAGCATAAGCAGAAGAAGAGGGCTGGGCTTGGTAAAAAGGCCTTTGAAAGGGCCTGCTCCTGCTCCTGGAATGCTGTCTGTGAGAAGTGGCTTGCCTTTCTTTGGCCTGAGCACTCCTGTAGATGGTCCTGTACTCGTCCATCTTTTTCATGTAATTCTCTGTCTGCTCCCCAAACAGAGAATTACCAATGACAGGGAAATCCACAGCCTTAGCCTGGGTATCCTGTTGTAACCCCTTGTTATCCGGGGTTACTAGAATCCCAGTAAGACCTAGTGGTAGGCAGGGAAGGCAGCTTGTGAAACTCCAGTTAAATGGGGTTCACACTGTCTCACTCTGTTCTCAGTCTCAGCTGAGACTGAGGGATGACATCACCAATAGAACTTTCGCAGCTGCATAAGCCGCATTGGAATCTGCAGCAGAGGGAGTTAGATAGAATGTTGGGAGTTTTCAAAGGTTAGTAGTCAGTCTCCAGTTTGCCTTCAAGTAGGAAGGAGTCAGTGTCAAGTGGTGGAGACTGCTGTTCGGGTCACAGTGCCCCTCCCTCCGGGGGGAAGGGGGATGTAAAGATCCCCATGCAGATTCCTGGGGCAAACCCCTTAATTCTGCCAGAAGGAAGAAAGCTGCCTTTTCAGTTCAGTCTTTGTTTTGAAAAGTTGGAAGATTTGTGATTCGCCTGTGGGGCACCTGCAACTAAAGGGTGAGTGTTTGCTCTAACATGAGAGGGCAAAAAATGTGTTTCTTCAGCCTGGGATATGTGAGGAAATTTAGGAATTTAGCTACAATTTGGGAAACCTATAGGACTAGGTCAAACAAATGGAGTAGTGTCAAATGCTAGAGTGCTGTGTGAATTCAAGTAATATTGTAGAGGGGATGCGACAATTCATCTACCATTTAATCTACATTCAGAAGTTTCAGTTTTCCAGAGAAATGGCCAGGTATGGGCTGTGGGAGCTGGAGGTGGGCACACCCCCCATCTTTAATAACCAGGTCCACCTCTACGGATTTCTGCTGTGGTTGCTACTTTGCCTCATGCACTTGGCCAGTGATGAGGGAAGTACCCAGACGTGCGGTTGCAAAAGGGAAAATCTCTCTGGGAGTCACAGACTCTAAGTGGTGTGGGGAGCCACAACAAGTGTAAAGAAGAATTCTCTTTGTGAGATGGGAGTCATAAGAAGTAAGGAGGAAATCTCTCTAGGAGTCACAGACTCTAAGTGTGTGGGGAGGCACGACAGGATAATTGGTTCATTCTTCCAATGGACCATGGATCAAGTGGCTGGCGCGGGAGCCGGGCCAGTCGGGCTGTGTACCCAAAGCACGTGCAAGTCCGGGCTGTGTGCCTGGTGGGTCTACAGCCTGAAAACAGTATAATTGGTTCATTCTTCAAGTGGACCCCGTTGTAGTCTCTAATCTGCATTACCAGTAAATGTAGCCCCATGGGGGTCCGTCTATGCATTGTTGTGTTCAGCTAGTTTGTGAATAAAAGCCGCACTGTAGAATCCCATTCCTGGTTCTGGACATTACAGTTATTGCTTCCTGTGTTCGGATTTACTTGGGTGCCCCTGTGCAGAGTAGTCAAACCTAGGTTCCCCTGTGCCGAGTAACCTCATCCTCCCCGAACCCAGGTCCCCACCAGTTACTGCTGTCAGCGTCAACAGCATGCCACCTGTCATTTTGGTAAAAAGGCAGGGGTGAGGGGTTACACTGTGATAGGCTAGTACATCTGAGCCAAGCCATCCTCCGAAGGGCCACAGATGTAGCCATGACTCTAGATGAAACATCGCTGGAGTCCACAGCAGCATGAAATTGCACCTTGGATGCCTCAATCCCATCCACAGCCACCTGTTCCAGCTCCTTGGCAAGCTGGTCAGGGGCCTGTTTAGCCAGAGCCAGCACAGTGTCCCACCTGGACTTCTGGTATCTAGCTGTGTAGGCCATATAGTTAGCCTACCTGAGTCCCAAAGATGCTGCCATGTACTGCTTCTTTTCCATGGCATCAATCCTCCTGGAGTCCTTATCTGGGGGGTGTGATGCCAAGGGAATATTTGCCTTATCACAGGCAGCAGCCTGCATTACCCCAACGTGGCTGCATTGCTGAGAAAGGAACTCCTTGTCCGAGCCAGAAAGGGTATACCTCTTGTCCATTTGTCTGTCCACAGGAGGTATGGAGTTAGGAGTCTTTAGAATTTTAAATGTCTGTTTCCCAAAAGATTTATGGAGGGGAATAGACAATCTCCTGGACTCTGGGATGTCAATCATTTCAACAAAATCAGGCTCCTCCTGATCCTCTACTGCTTCTTCCATTGGAAGCTGGATGGTTTCAGCCACTTTCTTGTAAAACAGAAAGTGGGAAAGGGACTCAGAAAGCCTAGGAGAAGAAATACCTGAAGGTCTGTCTGGGGAGATGTCTGGGTCAATAGGCACATGCAGACTTTCATAATCATCATCATCATCATCATTATGCTCATACTCTCCCTCCTCCTCCTCCGGTTCGTAAAATTCTTCTAAAGTATAATCCGGAACCTGGGGAACCGACCGAACTGAGCCCCTGCCAGATGGTGCCGGTTCGGCCGGAACCGAAGTTAGCGATTGAGCTATCCTTATCGCTTTGGCCATTTCATCAGCGGTCGGAGAAAAAATTTGTGAATCCGAACCGGATGATTTTTCTCTTCTCTTTCTTTGAACAGGAACTGACTCCTCAGAATCGGCTCTCCTTTTGCCCAAAGACGTTTTGCCCTGGTCAGAGGGCACTCCCTCTGCTTCGGTCGGAACTGAATCGGGCTGGCCATCCAGGTCAGCAGACTTCTCGGCCTCCCTTTCCCTCAGTCTACCTACTGTCTTATCCAGGGTAGCTTTGAGAAAACTTTTACAATTCAGTGAGGCGGAGTAAAGAATCTGACGGTTGGAGTTTAAACAACAGCAGACAGGGGCTTCAACCTAGCTCACGCTGAATGTTCCATGCTGGCCATGGAAAGTTAACTCTTTGTTCTCTGGGGCAGTTGAAAGGCAGGACCTAACTGCAATAGTCAGAATACAGCAAGACTTCATGTTGTTTGAAGTAGTTCTTCTCCATTCACTTTGTTTATTCCTTACAGGAACTTGAAGGTCTCTATCATATCACTCCTCTCTTGTCTGGTCTCTAGTGAAGACATGTTTAGTGCCTCCAATCTGTCCTGTCAGCTCAGAATCATCCTGATCACCCTTTGTCCTTATCTTTCCTGAGGTGAGGTCTTCAGAATTCTGAACAGTATACAAGGTGCAGCCTCAACAATGATCAATAAAGAGGCAGTAAACCTCTTTTCTTCTACTATCAGAACCTCGTCTGGCACATCCTAGTATCCTGTTTGCCTTACAAGATGCCTCACTGTACTAGCTTGATTGTTTAAAGGAGTCACTAATGATGAATATTATGTCCCTTTCCTCAGCTGTAGTGCTCAGCTCTCCCCCCCCCCATCCAGTACTCTGTCCTGGGGTTCATGTCCCCTAAATGAATCACCTTGCATTTTTTGGCATTGAATTTCAACTGCGAAACCTTAGGCCACCTCACTACTCTTTACATGTCATTCTGCAGTTTCCTACTTCCCCTATCACTGTCTACCCTCCCATGAGCTTGGTGTCATCTTTAAAGAGACACAGCCCCAGATTCATTCTCAAACGTTGTTAATGAGCATATTGAAGAGGGCAAGAGTCAGGATGGATCCCTGTGGCATTCCACTCTTGACTTCCCTCTCTTCTGGTTTGACACCATAATCACAACCCTCTCCGACCTCTCATTCAACTAAAGCCCCCTTACCCGCACCAAAACACAGCTTATATTTTCCTTCAAATCTCTGGACCTCATCCCCTTGTGCCTTGACCTAAGCTGCTCTGATTAGTCCCCTATCTTGCTGGCCTGCTCCACTGCTCCATGCTAGCGTATTTCAAAACAAAATTCCTCGAAATATAGGACTGCCACCCCAACCCCCCAGTGCAGGACATGAGAAAAGGTACCTCACCTCCCCTAGATCATGGGCAAGCTCATAGCTTGCTTGCAAGTGCATGATTTGGCCTGGTCAGAAGAAAAAATGTAACCCATCCCCCATGGCTTCCAGAGGTATCATCACCTCTGCAACACCTGTACCAGGGCAATAAGGCTTGTCAAAGGTGAATATTTTACATCTACCTTCAGTACCAACATTGGTTACCAGTCTAAATTTTGGAAAGCTGGCATAATCTCTTCTCCCCTCCCACTCAATCTCCTTTGCCTGTCCTCAAAGTGGGTGACACCCCTATCTCTAACCCCTCCATCACCACAGAGGTGTAATTCATTTTTATCACCTCCCTCTCACTCCTGCCAGCCTGCATGATTGTCATCTCCTTCCTTCCCTCCCTATTGTTTTTTTTTCTCCAGTAACTCCATCCTCCCATCACCGACACCCTTCCCACCCTTACTCCTTCGAAGGGTAGGAGCCCAGATGGCCTGGATAGCAAGTTCCTCCATCTCTCTGCTTCTGCAGTCTCCTTCCCGTTGGCTGACCTCCCTAACCTCTCTTTCTGCTGTTCCTCCATCCCTGCTGACTGGAAGACTGCCAATGTTACTCTTCCTCCAAAAGGTGGTGACCCATCTGTTACTAACAGCTACCGACCCATTTCTCTCCTCCCTCCAAAATACAGGAACAAATTATCTTGTCACAACTCTCGCTCACTTTCTGGACTCCTCTTCCTTCTTCACCTAATACAAGTCTGGCTTCTGCAAAAATCACTCCACCACCATCTCCCTGCTCAGGCTCACCATATCCATCCACAATGATATGGATCACAGCCTATTCACCTTTGCTACCTTCATCGATTTGGCCAAAGCATTCAACCCTGTCTCCCACCCCAATTATTAGCCAAACTTCAGGCTGCAGGCCTCTCTGACTCAGCCATTAGCTGTTCCACTCCTTCTGCATAGGTAGGTCCCAAGCAGTCAAAACTGGTGACCCCTCTCTCCTCCCTGTCTGTATCCACTTAGGTCCCACAAGGATCTGTGTTAGGTCCTTTACTTTTCTCCATTTTCCTGAATGATCTCCCCTCTATATGCTTGTCTGCATCCATTCACATGTACATGGATGACACAGTCTTGTTTACAGCAGGCCCACAGACTCCAGCTGGACTTTGATCAAGTTCAGCCCTGGCCGTGCACAAATTAGGTTTTCCTCAAGGCCAAGAAGACTGTCTCCATGTCCTTTGGTACAAGCCACAGACTCTCTAGGCCACCTTCCCCTTCCTACTATCCATATCCTGGATGGCTCCCCCTGTGGAGGATGTTACCACCTTTAGTTATCTTGGTATCTGGCTAGACCACCACTTAAACTTTTCTGAACAAGTGAATGCTATAGTCAAACAGCTACACCCCAATTTGGTGCACTTTACAGGAACTGTGACTGTATCCCACCTCCAGCACACCACGCTATTATACAGAGAATTATCCTCCCAATCTCTGACTATGGTGATGTGGTCTACAGCATAGCACCAGTCACTACCCTTGCCAGACTGGACACACTCTTTAACTATTTCTGCCATTACACACTCAGCTGTCCTCCTAGGACTCATCACTGTTCTATGTATAAATCTCTCTCCTTTTCTTCACTTGTGGACAGACACCATGCCCACTGTGCCAGCTTTGTGGGGAAATCTGGTTTGTTTCCCTACCCTCCTATTTCTCCACCCACCCCCCACAGCCATACCACCTGAAGCTGAAATATTCGAAACCTAGTAGTCCCTTCAGTTTCCATAATCTCCATCGGCAAAGCCACATTCAGCCACCACTTCCCTAAAATCTGGAACTCCCTCACCCTGATCATTCACCAATCTCCCTCCCCTGGATTCTTTTAAACCACTTCAGAGGTCTCACCTCTCCCTCCTGCACTTGCTCTAATTTTCCCTCTTGCTCTCCTATGACTTGTTTCCAATTTAGGAACAGCTATAATTTTGCACTTTATGCTTCCACTCTAGGCATTATGCACAAATGTTTACAGCTAGTGTTGATTTAAACTGCTTTGTATTTGATTACCAGCATATGTTTGTGGCTCCTGACTGCGCTGTATATGCATTGTCGATTGTTTGCTTGCCACTCAAGTTCTCACGTCTTGCATGTATTATTCCCAATGTAATTTGTGGTTGTGTACCACTCTGCTCCATGTATGTTATGTATTTTGAACTTTTGTGCTACCTTAGCCCCACTTGTACAAGTTCCCCTTCCCCAGGATGCATCTAGAAATGAGCTCCCAGCTTAGTATGCCTGGGGGGGACACTAGACACCAAGGATCATTTTACTATAATAACTGGAGCCATTTAAACTGCGATCAGGGGTGTAGAACCTTTATATGCCAAGGAACATTTTGGTATACTATTTGGGAGCATCATAATGGTGACCAGGGGTAGGGTAACAATATGCACCATTGTGTGCTCAAATGAGGGCAAGATTTTTGGAAGCAGTAAATAGTATTGCAATTTCAGTTGTTAGGCACTTTCAACACCTTTTACATAGTACTATGCTCTGTATGCAGGAGGGAATCCCTCATTTGCAAGGCTTTAGTAGTACATATGCACATGCACATGATCAGGTTAGCATTGAGGGCTGCTAAATATATGTCATCTGTTTAGCCATGCTGTTCTCCCACATGGCACAGTGCTTAGATGTTTAGCAGTCTGCTAACCTTTTGAAAATGGGGCCCTAATTGACTAAACTTCTCCTGCCGAAGCCTCTTAAGATGCAGAAAGTAAACAAAAATGGATTATCTTATTCTTTATCTTTATGTATTATTTTATGTTATTTTCCTTGGAAAACTTTTATCCAATATCAAAACATTGTGATGTGTCTTAAACATGAATAACAACTGTTGCTAAAATGCAATTTCTTTTTTCATCCGAATACTGTTTTTATTTACTTATAAAAATACAGTCTGGTGAGATGACTTAGCAGCTTGGTGGTAGCTGTACTGCTTCACATGCGAGTGGCCTGGTTTTGGGGGAGAACCTGGGTCAAACAGGGGTTAGCTGGCGGGAGAGATGATTGAGCATCTCGAGGACTGCTCTCTTCTCAGGAAGGGGGAGACTGACCACCCCGCTCTTTAACAGCCACCTAGGAGGAACGCTGGCAGGGCATCAAAGTGGCATAATGGGCAGGGCTCAGGCAGGCACAAAGCAGTACTTGCCTTTAATTGGACTTACATCATTGCATGCTCGACTGCCCAGGGGATAAACCAAAGGTAGAAAACCTCCAATGGCAAAATAATCCACCAACCTGCCACAGGCTTTGCACTACTAACCAGGCTCTGCTCCTGTCTGAATATGTGTCTCCTTGTGAATGGCCCTCTCCCTCCTGGCCCCATCATGGGGGGGAGGAGGCCATGGGTGATCTCAGAGCAGGTAAGTCCTGGTGATTTTGGGGTGATGGGGATGGACAGGCCAGTGCACAAGGGGGTCAGTGGGTGACCTAGAAGATAAACTTCTCAATGGAAAAAGAAATAAAACACAGTTTGGGAATCTCAAACTCAATAACACAGTCATACCATATAAACAGCATAACTATGCACTATGCGGCTAGACCAGGGCAGGTTTATTAGCGGAGTCCAAGTGCCTGGCAAAGCTCTGTCCACCTTGCAGATATGTAATGGGGAGGTTAGGGCTCTGAAAGCCACCAGTGAGGAATCACAGTGAAGTTATTCAGAACAGAAAGTGCAAATTATGCATATGCCAGCTGAGCTCCTGACGAGAATTGGGCCCTGAGCGATTGCTGCAAAATGTATATATTTTTTCTTAACCAAGAACCATTATTAAACAAAACATTCAAACAAAAACGAAATCAAAGCTAACTCAGCAGAGTAAAAACTAGCAAAGCTTTTGGCTTACACTTTTACAGCTCCTGCAGTACTCTTCCAAGCATTCAGCTCAGATAAGTTGCTGGACCAACACAGAAATTTATTACACATAAATCTGATCAAAACTTTAACTTAGAAAAATGCACACAGTCCCCTATGTTTGTATGGTATGAGAGTGATATGTTAGGAATATCCTAAGTATTAGCTTCCAATACAAATGTGTCTGAGTAAATAAAGGCAGCACTTATTTAAAAGAATAAACTACATCATTTTAATTTATTTCTAAAAGTTTTTTGTTGCATCACAATGTTCTGAAATTTGATTAAAGGTGTGCAAGCAAAACAAGATGTAAAACCCCATAAAGAAGTAGAATAACAGATAGCACTGTTTTGTTTACCTTCTGCTCTGCAGCAGACGTCTTTTCATGAAGCCGGCAGCTCCCTGAATGCAACAGGATACAAGTGCAAAGCCAGGCCATGCAAGAGGGGGAAGGGTCATTTCAGAATGTAGTCCATTTCAGTATATAGTTTATTTGTTTCAGTATATAGAGTATGTGAATTTTTCAGTCTACAGTGTATGCATTTCAATACATAGTGTATGTGTTTCACCATGTAGTGTATTTGTTTCAGTATATGATGTATGTTTTTTTTAAATATACTGTGTATGTATTTCAGTATGTAATATATTTCTCTCAGTATATAGAGTATGCAAAAGTTTTCAATAGGGTAAGTGTTTTTAATATATAGTGTATTTGTTTCAGTATATAGTGAATGCAGATATTTCAATGCACAGTGTATTTCAATATATAGTGTATGTATTTCAATATAAAATGTAGATGTTTCAATATATAGTGTGTTTGTTTCAGTAGACAGTGTATGTGCTTTTTTCAATGTGCAGTGTATACATTTCAATAGATAGTGTATGCATTCAATATAAAGTGTATTTGTTTCAGTATATAGTGCATGCATATTTTTTCAATATATAGTGTACGTGTTACAATGTATAGAGTATTTGTTTCAGTAGATAGTTTATGTGGATGTTTCAGTCTGTAGTGTATGTATCTCAGTAGGTAGTGTATATGTTTCAGTACATAGTATATTTGTTTCAGTATATAGTGTATGTGGCATTTCAGTACTCAGTATGTAGATTTTAGTAGATACTGTATGTATTTCACTATATAATGTAATCATTTCACTATATAGTGTATGTGTTTCACTATATGATATTTGCATTTTGGTATACAGTATATGTATTTCACTATATGATGTATGTATTTCAATAGATAGTGTATGTGGTTCACTACATTGTGTATGCATTTCACTATATAATGCATATATTTCACTATATGATATATGTATTTCACTATGTAGTGTATGTGTTTTACTATACAGCCAGAGATTATGAATTATGTCCCTAATGACTTGCCATATCATTTGCATGGTGTCAAGTGATTGCTGCTACTACAATCAGTCCCGCTCCTAGCCAGCTTCTGTGCGCAGCCAAGTGTTCGAGAAGGAGAGAGCGAATGGCGTGCAAGCTGGTCAGCCCGGATCAACCATTAAGGGGCTTGTGAACGTTGTAATCTGTAAAACACAGACTTTTGCTTTGTAAATTTGGACTCAACACATTATCCAACCAACTGGAAAGTGAGTGTGGCACTCATGGCTATGATTGGCAGGACCACCAGCCCAATTCACCCCAGAGGCAGGGGCACCGACAGCGTGGGTGCTCAGGTGCTCTTGAACACCCACAAAGTTAAAATGGGCACCCTCAATTTTCAGCCCACCTCTGGTCACCCCAACCAGCCCAGTCCAGAGCCACAATGTCCACTCATTCATGATTATTTTTTCCTTTGGGATGAGTGACAGTGCTGGCCAGACTCCAATCTCCTCCTCCTCCTCCTCCTCGTCCGTTCCATTGTTGGCATTAGCAGCGGCTCCACCTAGTGGCCGACAACGAACAAAACACTCCATCTCTCTCTCACATCTCACATGACGTGTGTACACTCACTCTGCACAGGCGCATGCCCGCACGCTGTCTTGGAACTCAACTGCGCCTACGACAGCGTGCATGTGTGTTGGCGGGCTCAGCTTACTTGGCTGGCATCTTCAAGCATCGGGGACAGTCATGGTGCATTAGCGGTCAGGGACAGCATGTGTCCTCCGAGCTCTGACCTCTTCCAATCCTGTGGCATGATCTAGCTGCCAGACTAGTCCTTCAGTTCAGCAGCGAGTGAGTTGAGTTAGTGTGTGGAGTGCAGACTGCAGTCAGACTCAAGAGTAAGTAAGAGATGCATGCAGGACACGGCAAATGTTCTTTCCTGTTTAAGTCAGAAAAAAAAGTTGTAAAATCACTTAGGAAAAAAAAAGAATATTGAAGTGGCCTGGGTAATTTTTTTAACAACTGTTCATTAACCCAGTTACTCGACTATGTGTACATGGCAGCTTATAGCCAGTTACCAAAAGCTAATAAATAAATAAATAGCTAGCTTGTGGGCATGGGCTAGCAGGGGGGGGGCGGCTGCTGCTGCTGACTTGGGAAGCTGTGTCCTGCAAAAAAACATGAAAAATACTAAATGTCCTGATTTTATAGAAGAAAAAATATTTTCTAAATGTCCACTAAATGTTGCAGAAAACTACAATACCTTAACTAAAACACCTTAAAATGATAAGAAACAATGGAAGCAACTAGGAAACTACTGCACTTTGCCTTAATTCTGATTATATAGAGAAAACAAGTCTGTTGCATCAGTCGAGATTACCTACTGTCCTGCGAAAAATCATGTTTCAGTAAGAAATGTCCCACTTTGGGCTTCTTAAAAGGTGGTAACCCTATCCAATCACGAGTTGTCAACTTGTCAGCATAACCTAAACAAATAAAAAAAAAGAAAGGAAAGTTCCAAAGTACAGTACGACTGGGGGGATAAAAACAAAATTTGGCAGCAGACAATGTGTGGTCTCTCTGTGGCTGCCTAAGCCTGAGTGACCAGGACTGGATTTACTGTTATTCAAATTATGCTTGTGCACAGGGCAAGGGCCCTTTGTTTTCTGAGGGCCGTTTTTGGGTAGCTGTGTTGACTTTACGCAAGTTATGCACAGCATTGCTTTACAGTTTTTTCCAGTGTTGCACTTAAGTTGTCTCCAAGAGCAGGAGGACAGAATCGCAGATTGACTGATGTAACATTATGCATGCTGATAATCCCCTCCCCACCCACCACCTGCCTCCAATGCCCTTCCCTGACTCCAGTTGTCTTTGTGCACTGCTGACATTTGTTTTGGTGGTGTGATTTTGTATTGTATGTGTGCATCCCTTCCCCAGATTTTGGTGCCGTAATGTCATTGTAGAGAAAGAAGGAGATCAGAACTTAGCCAGGGATGGGGTGGTTGAGGTTGAGTTGATCTGAGACTGAAGGAGCCCAGTGAGGTGACAGGTCAAAGAAGGATGACCAGATGGAATCAGGTCAGTGTGAGTACAACCCAAACCAAGGTCACAGCCAAAGTTGTTGTCAGTACTGTGTGGAGGGTGGAATTCAGTCAGTGGGTGAGGGCATGAGGTGCAGGCATGGCTAACACTCAGTGAGGCAGCATTATCCTGGGTTAGGATAGTGTGGGCAGCTAGCCAACCAGTATATGGTGGGTGAGGGTGGCGAGTTTTGCTTATGTCTGTCAGCTACTCAGGACTTGGGATCATTGAGTCAGAGGCCAAGAATGGGTATTTGTGGGTAGTGTGGAGTGCACACAGTTGACCTGGCTGTGAGAGTTATCAGGGTCCCAGGGAGAACTTTGTCTATGTGAAGGAAGCATTAGGCAGCAAGGAAAGCAAAGTATGGACTTATTTGTTAAAAAAAAAGCAGAAGAGAAGGCTTGGAAGGCACATCAGCTCCCTTATTTCAATATTTAATTGTGGATTTGGGGTAGGCTAATGTATGATCCTGCAGCAACAGCAAGCATAGCAAGAAAAGTGTCCCATGATGTGTTGAAATTATGACTAGTGCAATAAATAACCTCTCAACCTGTTATTACTGAAATGTGTGGGACATAAACCCTCAAAATGTGGGACAATGTAGACACTAGCCCTCTAATGTGGGGCACTGTAATAAACTAAGGAGATAAAAGCACAGAACACTATGGAAATGCATGCTTTTATGTGTACAAAGTTTGTTTCTGCATCTTAGAGTACTATGAATTTTTGCTTTATAGTCAGAGTCGACAGTACTTCTTTGTCACTGTGGGGCAGCACATTTCTGTGGGGGACAGGGTGGTGTTGAAGAAGCCCATGATTACTGCTGTGCATAAGGCCCATGATAAGGTAAATGTGTCCCTCTGTGTGACCACATGTGTGTGAGGGTCAGGGTGAGATAAGCCTTAACCAAGCCTGTTGGACAGTCCTCCTGTCCAGAGAAGTTTCCGTCTGTCCATATTAAAAGCTACAAAATGAAACACACTCAGATAGTGGATTTAAGAGGGGTCTGTGGCAAAATTAAAGTGAGTAGGATTTGGGGATAAAATAAATATATGGCAGCAGTAGTCTGTCTGTGGCTGCCTGTAACTGTGTGTGTGTGTGTGTGTGTGTGTGTGTGTGTGTTTGTGTGTTGAACTGAGCCTTAGCAAAGCCTGTCACTGTCAGAGTCCTCCTGTCCTGTCCAGAAGTGTCCATCTGTCCAACAAATGACAGAAGAGAAGAAGGCAGGAAAGGAGGAGGGGTAAGAGATAAGAGGTAGGGCACAAGTAGTAAAGTAGGAATTCAAAGACTCTGCAACAGCAGAGGGGTCAGAAATAGGGAGTTAAAGAGACTTGCATCCTCTGTAGTGGAGTAGTTGTGATGGTGGCATATTTATTCTAAGGTGTATCAAAATACCCCCAAAATGCACCCAAAAGCATGAAAAATCCTGTAGCTTCTGGGGACCTAGGCAGCCCCAGACCCCTGGCCCCGGCCTTTTATAATTATCCTGAGCACCCACAATTTTTTTCAAAACTTGGCACCCCTGCCCAGAGGCCTTCCAGAATCAACACCAGCCCAAAAAGTTCCACTGGAGAAAGCCACCTACTGATTTCAGCGAGTAAAATCCAAACTACTGAGCATCAAACTGTTGTGATTTTCAAGCCAGCTGAATCTGTATGCAAACAGTGTGACTGTTTTGTAAAGAAGGTTGTGAGTTGTAAGAGCAGGGCAACAAACAAAAATTCTGAGCATAGGCTGTAAGCATTTATGATGGGTTCAGCAACAGTAAAATGTTCTAAGCAAGTGAGAGACTGTGAGTTGTATATTAGGCTACAGCAAACAGGCAATCCTCTGCGAGGGAAATATTGTGACTTGCAAGTGACTTTGAGCATGTGTAAATAGTCTGATTGGATGCTGATCATAAAGTCAAGTTAAAATCATATGAATGTGCTGAGAGATACAAGCAGTGCAACTGAGTACAGTTTTGAGCAAAATCAGTAGCCAGAAAAAGTCAGAAATGCAGTTTTTGAGTCATAAACAGATTTTTTGCATGAGGAGAGCTACTGCCGCTATTACAGGGTGGGATTAGCTATGTAAATACAGCAGCAGGGAGACATTTTGTGAGACTGTAAAGAGACTGGCAAACAAATAGTAACAACAAACTTTCATGTGTTTTGCTTGCAGACATGACTTCAGGAACTTCCTGCTACCTGGATCATGCCTGAGCTATGATCGCAGAGTTGGTGCCTACACTAAGAGAAATAGACAGAACTCTATGCTGAAGGGTTCTCACCAGATGGCAACTTAGCTATCCAGTGAGACTGTGCATTGTGTGCCTCAAGGCTGAAGGGATGTGTTTCTGATACCATACTTTACAAGCCAATCCGAACAGTGGGGTATCAGCAGGGGTGCAATGCCAGAAAGGGCATCACAAATTCAATTGGCTCCCACTTGGATCAAAGTAGGAAACCCTGCAAGTAGCAGCATGCAGCATCAGGTTGAACCTGTTGGGGGAGGCCCCATAGAGTGTGGCACAGAAGGAGAGAGCATGGATCTACTGCAAGGGCTGTCACCTAACGATATTTCCATGCCATGTCCCAGATGAACAGTGATGGAAGGATCCAGGGACCCATGGAAGGAGGGTCCTAATCCTAGCCTAATAGGGGATGATGAACTGCAAGAGATATTGAACTGGGAGGTGTCTACCTCTACACTCAGTGAGGAGTGGACTGTCTAGGGAGTAAGGACATCTGCTCACTCCTGGGCTCAGATCCTGAGTGAAGAAGAAGAGGAGGAGGAGGATGAAGAAATGTATCTTCATGTTGAGGATCCCCATGAGTCGCATTAAGCTCTTGCCTCAGAGGAGCAAGAGAGAAGAAGAAGACTCCAGTGTCCTGCCCACAGAGATGGTCGAGGACAAGTTCTTTCATTCTTTAAGTATGCAGCATTGGCTCATCCAGGACTGGCCACCCCCAAGCCGAGCCATGGGTCACACACTTGTGAAGAGTAGTAAGGAGGAGAGACTGGTACATAGGAGGGCTGACACCATATATGGGAAGTCCTTTCCTACCTTTCCTCATAGAGTCTGGGAGGAAATTAAACAGAACAGATAATCCTGGTTATTGGAAGAGGCAAGCAGAATTTGCACCCTGGTGCAGCAGAATGCATCAGGAACAGAGTCATAAATGATTGACTGAAATTTTGGATATTGGGCAGAACTCAGTTTATGAACACTGTGTGGACAAGGCAGGGAATGAGACATTCCACAACATCAACTCTGATCACCCAGATGGTGTCATAGTTCTTGCACCGCACCCCAAGTGGTATTACCCTTAATGGTACCACTCTCTGTGAATATGCACAGCATGCCCAGAGGAAAGTGAGCAGTGGCAGCCTGTTGTCTGTCATCCAACAGCAGCAGTATCTAAGGAGGAAGATGCAGCTCTACTGGTGATCCAGAACTCTTCAGGTGCATCCAGATTCATCAGCAAGCAGTGTTTTTCCATTTCCATCACCTGGCCTTCCAGGTGACATCAGTCTAGCTGATTTCCTGCTCCATTGT
Source organism: Neoceratodus forsteri (assembly GCA_016271365.2). Taxonomy (NCBI): domain Eukaryota; kingdom Metazoa; phylum Chordata; order Ceratodontiformes; family Ceratodontidae; genus Neoceratodus; species Neoceratodus forsteri. The sequence goes on along the minus strand of JADMNL010000026.1, from coordinate 265,656,762 downwards.
TTGATTTCTGAGATGATATCAGCCCAACTGTTTTCCTGTTTCATTGCCTGGTCTTCTAGAGGACATCAACCCAGCTGTATCCAAAGATGTCACCTGGTGGCAGAGAGTCCTCAGCTTGGAAAAGTAATGTGATCCTTTGTTTTCGGTCTTTGAGAAACTGGTAAGACCCATTTTCTGTTTTACTGACTTTGCACAACACATCATACATCTGGCAGACTTCCACAAATTGTTTGAATTGTCTTCAAAGACTCTCCCCATGGAATGCAATACTTTTCAGGACCTGCCCAGTTCCAGGACTGTTCTTCAGTGGGCTTCAGCCCAGGAGAGACTCTTTTATGGACTTTGCCTTCGGGCAACAATATTCTGTCACTAGTATGGGACATTTAGGGCATTCCATCCCACAGTTGTGTTGTATAAGTGTCTGTTTTCCATTTTTTACTTTTGTACTTTTCTAGAAAAATATTTTTTGGGATTTTCTAGAGTTCAGGTAGAGGTTTAGACACTGTGTGGTATGCAGAATAAGGTGTTTTGTTTTTTCTTCTCTTACAGGTGCTCCTGAGTGTGGAGGAATTTCTTTTAAATATATATATGTCTTTCTTTTATGCATACATATAGAGTGGATATTATATAAAGTAAAGTGTGTTACAACATATATATATATTATGATTATAATATATAAGCTGCTACCATATATATATATTATGATTATAATATAGAAGCTGCTAGTGTAGTTGAATATAGCCAGGTTTGGGTCAAAGCTAAGGGTCATTATAAGTTTGTAAGAATTGTAAGGCAAGCAGAAGGCAATAGCTCATGCTGGCTGAAACCAGTTACTAAAGTTGTGAAAATAACAGTTTAGATAAAGCTGAACAGAACTGATGGTACCAGCCTGGATAGCAAGCTTGGGCAGGGTTGGGCAAGAAGCAGAGATAAGAACATGTAGTCACATTGAAACCAAGCTGTACGGTACCATGGAGTGAGGTGAAACTCATTGTTTCTATTAGGTCAGCTTGACCCAGGTGTATGTATTAAGCAGTGATGAAATAGGCCAGTGGAAAAGTACCTGACGATATGAAACTGTTTTTCTGTTATTGCTAAGAAACTATGATTAATGTATACTGAAATGTTAGTGTATTTTCAAGATAAGAAGTGCTATAAAATACTGTGTAAACTTAGTTTGAGGAGCTCTGTCTTTAACTGAGGCTCCCATACATATGTATGTACAGACAATAAACTGAGTTTATTGGAATAACCATTGGTGTGGTTATTGAATATATAGAATTTAAGGTAAAGTATATACAGTAATGAGAATCTGGACACACAGTTTTTTGGGCGAGTCGCAGAATGGCTTCACTTCTCCGTGTCACACTGTGATCGGACTGCCAAGTCCCAGCCTCAGGGGAAGGTGGCCCCGGAGGTTTAAGTCCCACCATACGTGTGACGCCTTGGGAGCGGTGACAGTCATCAGTTACTGTTTCTAGGTGCAAGGGTGGCACCAAGAGTGCTAAGGGGCACTCGGCGTCAGGGGACGCCCGTAAAAAGTAAGAGTGCTAAGAGGCACTCAAGTGCTAAGGGGCACTCGGCATCAGGGGACGCCCGTAAAAGGTAAGAGTGCTAAGGGGCACTCGGCGTCAGGGGACGCCCGTAAAAGGTAAGGGTGCTAAGGGGCACTCGGCGTCAGGGGACGCCCGTAAGAAATATAGGGAGTGTTGGCACCCGACTTTGGTCAAGGTGCCTATAAGGGACAAATATGGGAAATCAGGGGACAAAGCAGGGAGGCGGGGTAGAAACCGGGCCAGCGAAATGTATGCTGGATAAGTATGGTGGGGACTCGGTCTGTCAGATAGGGGATTGGAACAGGTGGACCAAGGGCATCTTCCCCCAGGCAGGGACACTCAGTATGGATGTCCTCAGGGAGACTCGTATTAGGCTTAGTGAGTGGGAAACAACCCACAAAAAGGGAGAGACGGTAAATGGCATGTGTTTAGAATGTGGGAAAGAGAAGCGAGCGCAGATTTGAGAGTCAATTGAGAGGATTAATGTTAAAGGAAAGGGAAAAGAGGTAGGTACGCCAAGGAGGCAATATAGACATCACGATACCCTCCACCGTGTCGGCCACCGCCGACAGCTCCACCGATACCTGGAGGTGCACAGGCAGCAGATCAGCAGGTGCTAGTGCAACCCGACAGCTCAGAATCAGGAGCGGCCCGGCTATACCCCACCCTTCCACGGTCTGTAATGGACGGGGGGACGAGAACGGAGCAGGAGCCCACCTCCTCGGAGTTACATGTGGAGGGAGAAAGTGAGGATGAGGAGGGGGGCGGAGAAATGCCGCCCCATACCAAGGGAGCTGAGGGGGGAAAGGGAAAAATGCGGACGCGTTCGGCGTCACAGAAGGACAAAAAAGGAATGCTCGCCCGGTCCGCTATGGACGGGACTGTGCATTCGGCAGAGCAGTTCCCTTTGGTTCGATATCCCAACCCAAATCCCGGGGCAGACGGGCCACAGTTCATTGAAGTAGAACGACCCTGGCATCCCGATGAGCTCAAGGATGCTTTAAAGGAAATACCGAAACCCCATGAGAATATAGAGGAGTACATAACAGAGCTGGGAAACCTAATTAAAACATATGAACTCTCGCCCAAGGAAGCAGAGAGTCCCTAAGACGCACTTTGAAGGGACGTTGGGGGGAAGTTAAGGCGTCATGGAATGCTAATACTGACAGAGAACACCTTGAAGCTGCTTTAGGCACGATCTGGGGAAAATTACAGAAATATACGCTGCAAGGTGGATTGGGACCGAATACGAAATGCCAGGCAGACAGAGGGCGAAACTGTAAGAGACTACCGGGAGAGGCTGGAGGAGGTTTTCCGGCACTACTCTGGTATCAAGCCAGACAACCCAGCTTACAACAGCCAGCTAGCCATGGCATTTTGTGCTGGGTTATTAGAGACTATTCAGACGGGAGTAAAGACAGTTTGCGTTGGCTGGGAAACACAATCGTTGAAGGAGGTCTTTAGGTATGCGGAGCATGTTGAGAGACAGACAAAGGGGGTGGAAAAGGAAGAAAAGAAAAAGTTAGAACAAGTGCAATTAATGTACTACTCAAGAGATGGAGGACAAGGTAATACAGGGGGCAGTCGAGGTCAAGGCAAAGGCAGAGGACCCCAGGGCTAGCTATGCCCCGAATGTTGGACCAGGGTACCATCAGCCCCAACAGATGCAAGGAGGACCTAACACGAGGCAAGGAGGTAGGGGAATGGGGCGAGAAGGTAAAGACATTATTTGCTTTGCATGCCAGGAGAAGGGACACATTGCTCGAGAGTGCCCCAGAGTCCAGCGGTCGCAGTGGCAGCAGCAGCGACAAAACCAGGAGAACGAGTACGCCCTACCTCCACCACCACCACTACAGACACAACAATGGTCAGAGCCAATGGGGCCGACCCAATGGAACCAAGGGGGCCAGTATAGATCCAACCAGCAAAACTCACAGTACTGGTCCGACGCAGGAAACATGGGTAACAGCAGCTGATGGTTACAGGAGCACCCGTTGATGGTTCGAGTCTCTGCCACTCCGGCAGGGAGTCCTTGATGGAATTGATGGTGATGGATACTTTATTGACCTTTCTTATAGACACTGGAGCGTCTGTTTCGGTCATACAACAACAAGAACTATTGCCCCTTTGTCGGGAAAATTGGTGACAACAATTGGAGCTTCAGGAGTACCTCAGAAGGAGCAGATGACGTTGCCCTTACCGGTAAAGTGTGGAAATACTTTGTTAAAGCATTCTTTTTTGAGCAGTTCTACCTGCCCGGTAAATTTGATGGGACGGGATCTCCTGGCAAAGGTAAGTGCCCAAATTAAGTGTACTCCTAGGGGAATAATTGTTGAAGCACCAGCGGTAGGAATCTATGTTTGTAATGAAGGGGAGGGGGATTGGCTGTACAGTTGGGAAATTGTAAATTCAGATGAGCAGTACTGGTTGGAGAAGTGGGCAGAAAAAGTAAAAGGGCAACATGCAGTTTAGGGTTAATCTGCATTGTACGGCACACTATGCTGTGGGGGTTAGGGATTATGAATACGAATGTGGGGATTGGAAGGCAACAAATTGAACAATGGATGTGGGTGCATAATCTGTATGTGGGTAGAGAATAGGGTGGGGTCTCAGTATTACTCACTGAGGAGCAACAAAAGGTGTTTAAAGTTCCTGATTCATATCCACATATTTCTTTGGCAAAAACCGCAGCTGCAGTGGAAAGATTTGGGCCCCTGGATGGCAAGCATGGTGCAGCTAAAAGATTGGGTGGATGTGGAAGGAGGACAGAGATCAGCAGAGGGGCAGTGTAAAAGAATTAGTTTAAGAAAGTGGGTGCAAGTATGTGTATCAGAAAGGCAGGTGAATGTGAAAAGATGGTGGGAGAAGGAGAAAAAGCAAGACCCTGAGCCTGGGTGGATTAGTCAAATACCAGAAGTTCTGTGGGCTACATCTAAGTATGATGTGGGACTAATGAAAGGAGCACAGCCACTAGTTGTGACGCCCAAAAGCTCATACAGACCGAGTCGACACCAGTACCCGTTGGGGAGGGAAGTAGAGGAAGGATTGCACCGTGCATGCTATGTTAGTACAAAAGGGGTTATTGTTCCATGTCCAGATGCTGTAGTTAATACACCAATATTGCCAGTAAGAAAGGGAAGTGGGGATTATCGCTTTGTGCAAGATTTGAGGGCAGTAAATGAGGCAGTACATGTAAGAACTCCTGTGGTACCAAATCCAGCTACTATTCTGTCAGAAATCCTCATACTGCCACGCATTTTTCAGTCATAGACTTAGCAAACGCTGCTTTTTAGCATACCAGTGGATCCGCTAGCCGAGAATGGTTTGCATTTACGTATAAGGTCAGAAATGGACTTGGACCGTGCCACAAGGTTATGCGGAGTCACCTGCTGTGTTTTCTGCTCAGATGCGTGAGAACTTGCAGGGTTTTGTCGCCCACAGGGCAGCGCCTAATTCAGTACGTAGATGATTTACCTCGCCATTCTTCCAGGGAGGCGAGTGAAGAGGACACTAGAGCTCTGTTGATTTTTCTAGCCCAAAATGGACATAAAGTCTCAAAGGCTAAGCTGCAACTATGTGCTACCAAGGTACATTACTTAGGTCACATACTCTCTGCAGAGGGAAGGCAGTTAGATCCCAAACACATTCAAGCAATCACTGAATGGCCCGCCCTGTAACCAAGCAGCAAATAATGTCATTCCTAGGAATGGCAGGTTACTGTCATAGCCTGGATAATGGACTATCGTACATCATCCAGCCATTACACGACGCACCACGGCACAAAAATGAAAATGACAGATGAGGTGCAGTGGTCCCCGGGTTAGAAACCATATCTCACAAAGTAAAGAAGTACTGGCCAGCACTCCATGTTTAGGACTCCAAATTATGAGAAAGCTTTAACCTGTTTGTAAATGGTCAAGGGGTTATATGTCGGCAGTTTTGACACAAGATCATGGGGAAGCCAGAGGCCAATTGCTTATTATTCAAAACGGTTGGATTCGTAGTGGCAGGTATGGTCTCCTGCCTGCAGTCCGTGGCGGCAGCCACGGAGGCAGTATTGTCTTGTGTGGATCTGTGGGATTTTGCCCCTCACTGCATGTACCCACGCAGTGCAAGCTATATTGTTACAAGCTCAAGACAGCTCATCTGACCCCGGGAGTTTTGCAGTACCAGAATGTATTGCTTACAATGTCAAACATTACTCAACGGTGCACCACCTTGAATCCGCAACCTTGTTGCCCTCCCCCGACGATGGTGAACAACATGACTGTGGACAGGTAATTGACTGTGACAGTAAACCTAGACCAGATATAACAGATGTAGCCCTGACAAATGCAGAAGTTGAATATTTTGTGGATGGCTCAGCTTTTAAAGACCTAAGGGGGGTGACTAAAGTTGGTTATGCAGTATGTACTGTGTCTGAGGTAATAGAGAGCAGTTCATTGCCATCCAGTTTCTCTGCCCAGGCTGCAGAGTTGGTAGCCCTGACGAGGGCTTGCGCGCTTGCACAGGACAGAACAGTAAATGTGTATACAGACAGTCGGTATGCCTTTGGTGTGGCACATGACTTTGGGACATTATGGAAGCATAGAGGTTTCCTTACGGCTACGGGTGTTTCATTGCGATGCAAAATTGGTAAAGAGTTACTGTTTGCTATCCAATTACCTAGAGCTTTGGCAATTGTAAATGTGCAGCACACACGCCTAACAAAGATTTTGTCTCCGCAGGTAACGCTAGCGGATGCCGCAGCAAAGGCGGCGGCTCAGTCAATGAGTGCTTCGGTCTACCAGTTAACTGTTGTAAATAGTGAAACTTGTAACTTGTTTTCCACAGGACTTAGTGGCGCCCAGCGTAATAGTACAGAGGCAGAAAAGCGCCATTGGAAACAGCAGTGTGTATTTGATTCAGATTTAAAAGTGTGGGTGTCTGGGGATGGGAGACCATGCTTACCGGATCGGTATTTCGTATTTGGCAAAATTGGCTCATGGAGCCGATCATGTTTCAAAGACGGGCATGGTAGATTTTGCAAATAAGTATTGGTATGTTGTTGGATTTACTAGCTATGCTGAAGTGTTTTGTAGTAAGTGTGTGATTTGCATGCAGTACAATGTGGGCAGAGGACAGCATCTAACCCCTCTGCCCACCCGATTCCTGCTGGTCCATTTGAGCATGTTATGATGGACTTTATAGAGCTTACGCCGCGCTCAAGGCTATAAATATTGCTTAGTTATTGTAGATATGTTTTCAAAGTGGGTAGAGGCATTCGACACGCGAGGCGCATCGTACGCGCTGTGGTAAAAGCCTTAATTCGAGAATTATCCTTCGGGGATTGCCCAGCCGCTGTCATGTGATAATGGATCTCATTTTGCAAACGGAGTGATAAAATCATTGTGTGAGGCCTTGCAGGTGGACTCCGAATGCACTGCGCTTACCATCCCCAATCGGTGGGGCAGTGGAGAGAGCAAACCAGACTCTAAAACTTAAAATTACAAAAATCATGGCGGAGACCAGTCTGACTTGGGTGACTGTTTTGCTCTCGCCCTCATGGCTATGAGGGGGGTGGGGCGCCTTGGTCTCCCCTCCATGAAATTTTACTAGGACGCCATTGCGAATGCCAAATGCCCTTACCCACAAAGTCGAATCACCCTGCATGGAGTAGATGAGGAATGCTACTTATTGTTTATCCCTTAATGGTGTCTTGAGGTCTTTCTATTCTAGGGTTAGGCAGCTTTGCCAGTGCCTACTGAGACACCCCTGCATCAGATTCAGCCTGGTGATTTTGTTCTGGTGAAGGACTTCCGAAGAAAAAGATGGAGTTCCCAAGATGGCGTGGGTCGTACTCAGGTCCTGTTGACAAGGCAACAGCAGTGAAGGTGAGAGAGGGAGACATGGATCCACGATCACATTGCCGGCTAGTGAGAGCAGACCTGTCCGAGACTGTACAAACCAAGGGATTAATGCTTGGAGGACTTACTGTTCTTGCAACCATTGTATTGGTGGGGTTCTTGCAACAGACTTTAAGCACTCCTTTAATGAGAAGCATCAAGAGTGCTGAGCCCCTGCATTATGCAAATACCTGGTGGACTTTAATGAAGTTGCATGCAGAAAATATTAATTTGTCTGATTGTTATGTGTGTGCCCCTTCCCCTGCTTCAGCAAAGGTTGGGCTCCATCTATATCCAGAACCCCTCCCTCAAAATGATACTACATTGCTCTACCACACTTTGGCATCTGTATCTTGGAAAATGCGTGCGAGAGTCAGTACTATAAAAAAATTGGGCCCTTGGGTAGACCGTGTCCTTAGTAATGTGGACGGTGTTGGCAGGAAGGCCCTTCCTCACGTGGTATACGCCAGCGACCCCCAACACAACTGGTGAGCTCTGCACATATGGCCCCGGTTCCGAGGTCTCAGCCAGTGACTTGTCTCTGTAGCAGTACGGTGGGGGTTCAGGAATTGGGCTCATCCAATTGTACTATTACTATTGCTATAACTGATCTACAACTTTGGGTAATCCAGGTCGCGTCGTTGCCCTTTGGGACTTTAACTGGTTTATACTGGTATGTGGAAGTAATGTGATACATTCCTGCCCTCACAGTGGGCTGGATGCTGTTACTTGGCCACATTGCACCCAGAGGCGGACTTTCCAGTATAATTAACCCAAATAACCACAACCACACTATCAGAGTTAAACTGAACCTAGGTAAACCTGTTCCACCTGAATCTATTCAGATAACTTGGTATGAGAAATTTGAGCTGGAGTGTTCCTTGGTGGGGGTAGTACAGGCAATGCACTACATAGATCAGTTAAGTTATGAAATTGAAATTTTATAAACAGTACAAAGACAGAATTGCCTTTAGTAAATGCTGAAATACGAGCCACCAGATTAATGGCCTTGCAAAATAGGGCAGCCCTGGACTACCTTCTAGCTGCCCAGGGTGGGGTGTGCGCTGTCATTGGCGAAGAATGTTGCACATATATTCCTGATAATTCAGAGGCCCTAGATCAGGTCCTGCAAGGGGTGCAGCAGTTGCAGGATCGAGTTTTGAGTGAGCATGCACCAGTGGAAAAAGGATGGGACCCTTGGTCCTGGTTTTCTAGCATCTTTGGTGATTGGGGAGCCACTGTGTTACACTGGATTGCGGTGGCTGTCCTTATTCTACTGGCCATTTGGCTTGTGGTCACTATTATGAAAGTGTGTATTTTCCGCTTGTGTTCTTTGAGTACTCCCATCTCTGCCCAGATGCCCCTGCTTGATTATCAAAGGAATCTTTTCCCAGAAGAACCCCCATTCCCTTTTGCAGACATAGATGACCTTACTAAAATTTAGTTGAGGCAGAGCCTCAAAAGGGGGGAGTGTGGAGGAATTTCTTTTAAATATATATATGTCTTTCTTTTATGCATACATATAGAGTGGATATTATATAAAGTAAAGTGTGTTACAACATATATATATATATTATGATTATAATATATAAGCTGCTACCATATATATATATTATGATTATAATATAGAAGCTGCTAGTGTAGTTGAATATAGCCAGGTTTGGGTCAAAGCTAAGGGTCATTATAAGTTTGTAAGAATTGCAAGGCAAGCAGAAGGCAATAGCTCATGCTGGCTGAAACCAGTTACTTAAAGTTGTGAAAAATAACAGTTTAGATAAAGCTGAACAGAACTGATGGTACCAGCCTGGATAGCAAGCTTGGGCAGGGTTGGGCAAGAAGCAGAGATAAGAACATGTAGTCACATTGAAACCAAGCTGTACGGTACCATGGAGTGAGTGAAACTCATTGTTTCTATTAGGTCAGCTTGACCCAGGTGTATGTATTAAGCAGTGATGAAATAGGCCAGTGAAAAGTACCTGACGATATGAAACTGTTTTTCTGTTATTGCTAAGAAACTATGATTAATGTATACTGAAATGTTAGTGTATTTTCAAGATAAGAAGTGCTATAAAATACTGTGTAAAACTTAGTTCGAGGAGTCTCTGTCTTTAACTGAGGCTCCCATACATATGTATGTACAGACAATAAACTGAGTTTATTGAATAACCATTGGGTGGTTATTGAATATATAGAATTTAAGGTAAAGTATATACAGTAATGAGAATCTGCACCACATGAGGAAGAAAGAAAGATTTAAGAGAAGAAAAGAAGAGGATATGAGAGCTTAGCTCAGTTCCTCTTTTTTTCTTAGAGTTTTAGGATTGTTTGTAGTTAGCAGGGTGTTAACATGCTGTTTTCTTCCAGGAGTGAAGTTTGGGAAATGTAATGCACTATGATGTGTTGTTTCCTTGTTGTTTTGATTGGTAGGTACCATGGACTTGGATGGGGGGTTCCCCTAGGGAGCAGCCTGGTCAGATAGATGTTCCCTAGAGGGCTAGGGGGATAGACAGGCTGTGGTCCTGACCAGCAGTAGGGGCCTCAGTTCTGGTCTATTAGGGCATGCCTCAGGCAGTTTTCTTGGAGCCATTGATTATCCATAGATAGATCATAGGATAGAGGCTGAAGTTTCATCAGCTAGCCTCTGTGCCTTTAGTGTTGCCTGCCTGTGCCTGGCACATGGTAGGGGAGAAGTAGTGCTACCTCCCCATAGGTAACACAAAGGGTAGGATGGCCTGGTGCTGGGTAGAGAAATGACTGCGGGCAATCATTTACCTGACTAGGGTGAGCGAACCCCCATTCCTGTGCTTACTAGAATCCTTATCAGTATCAGTGTTAGGTAGGGGAGGCAGCTGGTGAATATCTAGTTAAATAGATTGTCACCTGCTACCTCTCTGTTTACTTGGTCTCAGCTGAGAGCAGAGAGGTAATGTCATTTAGAACTCTCACAGCAGCATAAGCTATGTAGCTAGTTGTGAGTGGGGAGTTTAGAATTTTCAGTTAATTGCTGGTTGGAGTTCAGAGTGAGCAGTTGGAGGAGTGCATAGTTGCAGTGTGGGCTCTGAGGAGAACCTATTTTTTTCTCATCCTAGTGAAAATAACTTCTACTTGCCTTGTAGAAGTGATGGAAACTATCTAGCAGGATTTCTGATGTCCTCATCCCCAGTGGGATGAGAAGGACTGCAGAATAGATCCAAGGGCAACCTGATTTGATCCAGAACATTTGAAGCTACCTTTGTGCACAACCATGAGTAATCTGACTTTGGGTATTCCAGGAGAAATGTACCTGCTTAGTTTTCTTTGGGGTGTTACTCTGACAAAGGGACCTATGTGCCCAGTTCTGTTTGAGACTGTTTCTCAAACCATTTCCTAAGTTGGCTGACAATAGTGGAGTCCCTGGTGTAACTTAGCACGTTGTACAGAACTTTACCCTTACATAGAAACATGGAAACATAGACTTTGATGGCAGATAATGACTGCATGGCCCACCTAGTCTGCCCATTTCCTACCTATTGGATAAGCTGCAGATTCCAGTTACCCAACACCCTACTTCCTCCTGCCTCTCACTAAAATTTTCTTATGTCTGTCCCATGCATTCTTGAATTCCTCCACTGTTTTTGTCCCCACAACCTCCTCAGGAAGGCGGTTCCATGCGTACACCACCATCTCTGTGAAAAATCCTTCCGCATGTTGCCACTGAGTCATCCCTCCTTTATCTTCAAATTGTGCCCCCTTGTTCTTGCACATCTCTTTTTCTTAAAGATGCCCCCATCTTGGACTTTATTGATTCCCTTGAGGCACCTGAAAGTTTCTGTCCCCCCTCTCCATCCTTCCTTTCCTCAAGACTATACATATTAAGCACTTTTAGTCTGTCTTCGTATGGCTTCTGTTACAGAACCTGCACCATTTTAGTTGCCCTCCTCTGGACTGCCTCCATCCTATCTATGTCCCTGCGGAGATGGGGTCTCCAGACATACTACTGGTGATGCCTCTCCCTATACATCCTAGTATCCCCCAGCCCTCCTTACTGCCTTCTCACATTGCTTACCCATCATAAGGTCCTCTGATATGACTAACGACAAGTCCTTTCCATTTGTGTTGTTGTTAGTACCCCCCCCCACTGTGTACTCTTCCCCTAGGTTTTTTTTTCCCAGGTGTATTATTTGGAACTTTTTTTGTACTGAATGTAAGCTGCCATATTTTTGACCATTCCTCCAATCTTGCGAAGTCCCTTCTCATCCTTTGCACCCCTTCTTGTGTATCAACCCTGTTGCAGATCTTTGTGTCATCTGCAGAGAGGTGTACTTTTCCTTCCAGCAGCTCTGCAATATCACCTAAGAAAACATTGAAGAGGACCGGTCCCAATACTGAACCTTGTGGTACCCCACTAGTAACCCCCTTCTTCAGAGGTACTCCATTTACTATTACCCTCTGGGTCCTGTTGTCCAGCCAGCTTGTTACCCAGGCTACCACCCTGGAACCCACTCCCAGGCTGGCTAACCTGTTTATTAATCTTTTGTGTGGGACTGTGTCAAATGCCTTGCTAAAGTCTAGGTAGGCCATATCCACAGCCCCTCCCTGGTCTATTACTTTGGTTACCCACTCAAAGAAATCTATTATATTTGTCTGACATGACCTTCCTGTTGTGAATCCATGCTGCCTTGGGTCCTGTGTCCTGCTAGCCTCTATGTACTCAACAGTTCTTTCTTTCAGAAGTGATTCCATCATTTTCCCTACCAGTGACGTCAAGCTAACAGGTCTGTACCCTGCTTCTGCCTTGCTCCCACATTTGTGAAGAGGCGCTTAGGTTGATGGCACATTATGATGGCTATCAATCAGAAATCACCTGTAAGAAGGCAGAATTCCTGTCCAGGGAGATTTCTCTTGCACAAAATCGATCAGATCAGCTTTTCCAGACCATTGACAGACGTGCGATCCAATCTGTCTCCAGCCCAGAGAAGTCTTTTCTCAACTGAAATGCGAGCAGTTCACTCAATTTTTCACAGATAAGGTTTCCAGCATCAGGTTGGGCATTGGCCCAGCCTCTCCTGTGAGGGATTATGGAGATTGGCAGGAAGTGGCATGTGCTCAGTCTGTCTGGTCAGGTTTCTGTAGGCTGGAATTCATGGACATTGTGAAGATCATCCAGACACTGCACCCAACCAGTTGTAGTTTGGATCCGGGCCCTACACCCCTTTTAGTGGGATGTGTAGATGTTATCTGCCCGATCCTTGTTGGAAATTGTCTGAGTTCCCTGGGGCCTTCCAGATCCACCAAGAAGGCGATCATCTGACCACTCCTTAAGAAACCCTCCTTGGATCCAGACTGCTTACTAACTACTGGCCTATCTTTAACCTGCCTTTTGTCGGTAAGGTTATTGAGGAAGGTGGTTGCGCTGCAACTGGATGATCACCTTATAACTCACAATGTCTATGATACTCTCTAGTCTGGATTTAGGAAGAAGCATAGCACCGAGACTGCACTCGTCTGAGTATTGAATGTCCTCCTAATGGCTAGAGATTGAAAGGCATGTACCATTCTGGTACTTCTTGGTCTTTCTCCAGCATTTGACACTGTAGACCATGGTGTGCTGTTGGAGTGCTGTGGCTTCTTTGCGGGCTGTCTGGTACAGTCCTTAAATGGTTTAATTCATTTTTCATTGACGGGTCTCAGAGAGTTCCCACTGGAATTTGTTCCTCTGGCACTCACTCCCTGCCCTGTGGGGTGCTACAGGGCTCCATTTTGGCCACATGTTGTTTGCAGTGTACATGCTGCCATTGGGAGATATCATCAAGTGATACAGTTTGAGTTTTCACTGATATGCAGATGATATTCAACTGTATATGTTTTTTCTGCCCAGACAAACTGATGCAATCTCTGTGCTAAATAACTGCCTTACCAAGATCAGAACCTGGATGAGTACCAGCTGGCTGAGACTGAATCCAGATAAGACTGAAGTGTTGGTAGTGAATCCTGGACATCCAGGTGGGGGGGTTTGGGAGCTGGGCAGGCATTGGGTCTATTGATCGATGGTGTACAGCTCATTACCTCAGACCGAGTGCGTAACCTTGGCATTGTTTTTGATGATGGTCTGACACTGAAATCTCAGGTGTTGGCTGTCATCAGATCCTCTTTTTACCATCTAAGGAATATCGCTCAGGTGAAACACTTGGTTCCTCTGGATGATCTTCCAACATTGGTCCATGCCTTTGTCACTTCCTGCCTTGATTACTGAAATTTCCTCTACCTAGGGCTACCAGGGGTTGATATCTGCCACTTGCAGCTGGTGCAGAACAAGGCAGCCAGGCTTTTGACTGGGACTTCTAAGTCCAGTCTTATTACACCTGTGCTGCGTGAGCTGCACTGGCTGCCTGTTCAGTGGTGGATCACCTTTAAGGTTGGCTTGCTAACCTTCAAAGCCCTACATGATCATGGATCCGGCTACCTGCAAGACCTCCTGGTACCCTACTGCCCCCTCAGTCCTCTCCGATCTGCCAATAAGGGATTGCTAGGGATTCCCAGGGTGTGATTAAAGACATCTGGTGCCTCTGCCTTTTCTTTTTCAGCTCCAACCCTGTGGAATTCTCTACCTCGTCGGTTAAGAAAATGCCTGACCATTGATAGGTTTAAAATTTAATTAAAAACATATTTATTTAATCTAGCTTTTCCCAATAATGGTTAACCTTGCTATTTATTGTTTCTGTTTTTATTTGATATTTATACAGCGCCTTGATTTGAAAGGCGCTATAAAAATGAAAATGATTTGATTTGATTTGAATCACATCCACCCTCATCCAGTCCTCTGGTACCACACCATCCTCCCATGATTTATTAAAAAGGGTAGTCAGTGGTGTCACTAGTTCGCTCCTTAGTTCTTTCAGAATTCTGGGGTGAATCCATCAGGCCCCATTGCTTTGTCCACTTTGAGTTTTAGGAGTTCCTTCATGACCTTTTCCTCTATGAATGGACTGGTATCGACCCTGTCCAGAGTGCTTTTATTGTTTGGTTTAGATACCCTCCTCTTCTTTTTGTAAATACTGAGCAAAAATATTTGTTCAGTATCTCTGCCTTTTCACAGTCACCCTCTGCTCATTCCCTCCCTTTTTAAGCCTCACTATCCTCCTCCTTGGTCTTCCTTCACCCCTGATATAACTATAAAGGTTGTATCCCCTTCTTAACTGAGTTGGTTATCTTTCCTCAGTTTGGCCTTCACTATTCTGACTGCCTTCCCTGCTTCCTTATGCTTTATCTGTTAAAGTTCTCTGCCCTGCTCCTTCTGTGATTCCTTGTACTTCCTGAATGCTATCTTTTTCTCCCTAACTTTTCCTGCCACCTCCTTTGAGAACCATAGTGTTTTTTTACTTCATTTTGTTTTGTTTCTCTGCTTCACACAAAGGCTTGTTGCCTCTGTGATGGCAGTTTTGATTATTCCCCATTGTTCTTCCACCCCTCCTTCCTGCTCATTTGCTAGTGCATTCCTTCGGCACTCACCCATTTTGGCAAAGTCAGCCCTCCTAAAGTACAGGACCTTTGCCTTTGTATGGCTTGACTCTACTACTGTGTTTATCATGAACCATACTGTTTGGTGGTTACTAGTTCCCAGATGGCTACCCACTTCTAAATCCGTGATCTCTCTCTTACAGTCTGTGATGGCATGGGATACAGAGACACAGCAAACAAATGTAAAGTGCATAAAAATGCACAAGTGCATTTATCAATTTATTTTTTATAAATAAAAATAACAAAATAATACAGAAATAAAAATAACAGTTGATTAGTTGATTAGTTCAAAACTATAATTCAGCCCTCTGTTTCTGTCAACAAAGGCTGCGGCTTTACTTCAGCCAAGATAACCTAAGTGTAATTCCTTTATACACTTCTCAATTCTGGTGTGAAAACAGCACACTCTGCAAGTTGGTCCTTCCCTGCTCACTGTCAGCACTATACTGACTCGACTATCTAACATTCCCCTAATGGTGAGCCCTATTTATACCTTAGGGATTACATCACACTTTTTGGGGAATTCCCATTGGCTGTGACATTACATAATGGGGAGTTTCCATAGGCTGTGACATTACATAATTAGTAGTTTCCATATTATCCCATGCTTTAACATGTAGGGGCCTTTTATTTGGCCCTTTTTTACAAAATATGCTTTATTTCTACAGGCAGCCCCAGTTACAAAATCTCTGGGGCTGCAGAAACTCATTTTCATATTTCATTTAATTATAGGACCCCATAGGGCTTTTTATACATCTGTCCATAGTGTTCTGCTAAACGGCAAGTGGTATTTCTTTAACCGCACTTGCAGTTTCTCCTGCTGCTTCAGAGCATGCTTTTGCTCTGAAGCAATCCTCCTATTTCCAGCTCTGAACAAGGAGCTTATCTTTGGCCACTTGGTGTGGCAATTGTAACCGGAGTATCCTGTTCCGCTATAACACATGCTCCTGGGTCACATACTGTGACTGGGAACATTTCCAGACACCAGAGCTGCCTTCTGAAATAAGAGCTGCAACATGCAGCCATGGGTCTGGTGCTTGATCACGCCAGTGGCGGACCAGTTAGTAATTAGAGGCATCAGTGGTTTTTTAAACCTAAAGTGCGATATGCACTTATTCCCATTTGCTTCTGCTTGGGAGTTTTACAAACAGCGTGACTTGTGCTATAATTATCTCCATCCGGGAGATCAGGGAAAGTGCTTACAGCACTTAATGCAAGCAGGGGAGTTATAAGAAAACTGGCAACAGAAAAGTAATGAGAATGTCAGGTTGACCACCTCTGACATGAAAAAAGAAAGAAAAGAAGAAAGAAAACAAGAAGACAGGAAAGAGTGAGAAAAAGGGGGAACTGGCACACTGTTTTATGATTTACAGGGTAAATAACAGGAGCTCCCTGTTACGCACCTCCCCCACCAAGAGGCAACAGTAGTACTGTTGTCAGACACCCTCTTGAAACACTAGGAGGGTTGGAACTTCTACCCACCCACTCTCAGAAGCTCTTCCTCAGGGACCCACTAACAATTTTCTAAACGGTATCAACATTCAGATACCTCAATATCTCCAGTGCTGTTCTATTCCCTGAGGTGCGTTAACATACTGCAGGTTATAAATACCCATACAAGTTTAAATGCAAAACAGTTCAACAGTTCCTCAGCAATCCATGACATCATACATCATAATCACATATTTCTTCATGTTACATCAGCATGAGCCCCATAGCAGGACAAGAAATCAGCATTTTGGTGTTTAGATCCTGCCCTATGTTCAAACATAAAAGCAGTAAGGCTGCAATGCCAGGTACCACCTCATGATCCTGCCATTCTTGTCTTTCATTTGCTGCACAGCACACAGGGTTGTGGTCAGTGAGTACCTTAAATTCTGTTCCCCATACATACTATTTCAAGGCCTCTATGGCCCATTTCAGTGCTAGACACTCTTTTTCCACGGTTGAATATTTTCTCCCTTTCACATAGCTTTTGACTAATAAGAATGACAGGATATTCCATACCTTTTTCTTTTGGGAGAGGATTGCTCCAATGCATGTATCAGAGGTATCGTGTGCACTTCAAAAGGGAGTGAAAAGTCTGGGCTAAGCAATACAAGGGAGGAACATAATGTAGCTTTTATGCTATGGAATGCTTCGTCACGATCCTGGGACCATAGGACTTTGGTAGGACATTTGTTTTTAGTCAGGTCCATCAGTGGCGTTGCTATAGTGGCAAAGTTTGGTATAAATCGGCAGTAGTAACTGGCCAGACCCAAATAGGAATGTACATGTTTCTTTGTCAGGGGAATGGGACGGTCAGCTACGGCCTTAACGTTGCTTACTTTGGGGTTGGCAGTACCTTTCCCAATTACAAATCCTAAGTACTTAGCTTCTGTTCTAGAAATGGCACATTTTGCAGGGTTAATAGGTCAGAATCTTGAATGGACTGTATGACAGCACTAAGGTGTACAAGATGTATGTGCCAGTCAGGGCTAAATATGACAACATCATCCAGGTATGCAGTGCTATACTGGATATGGGCATGCAAATACCTGGTCCATATACCTTTGGAAGATAGTGGGGTGGGCCATGAAGGCCAAAAGGCATGGTGGTAAACCAGTAAAGGCCTACAGGGGTACTAAAAGCAGTCAATTCCTGTGTGTGTAAAGGTAGAGGGATTTGCCAGTAACCTTTTGTCAGGTCACTTGTGCTAATATACCTGGCATCCCCAATTCTGTGTAGCAAATCTTCTGTGCATGGCATAGGGTATCTGTCAAATGCGGAAATGGCATTGACCTTTCTAAAGTCTAGACATAGCCGGATACCTCCTTCCTTTTTGGCACTACCACCACCACTGGTGAGGACTAACACACAGAATGGTATATAGACCCATGTCTTCCATTTTCTTTATCTCTACAATGACATCTTGTCTCACCCTTTCTGGCAACCACCTTGTACCCCTGTAAAAATAAAGGTTTCAAAGTCTCATCAACCTTTTGCTCTGTTTTTATTTCAATTCTGGTAATGTCAGACCCAATATTAGGTATTCCTTCCTGATGGGTGTCCCTCCATTTCTTTTTGTCCACCTTCTTTTTCTACCTTGTTTTTCTTGTTTTCCCAGGACCCTCATATATACTTTCCTCAAAAGGGAAAATGTTCTGGGGCTGATCTTGTTTAGCCTGGGCCCTGGTGGTGACTGCCACAAGCTAGTCACAAGTGTGTTGACCTTTCATTAAACGATCAAAGTTGGGGACGTCCTGACTAATAATAATGGGGACTGGTAGTCTGGGTACTAGACCAACTGTGATTTGTTGTTGTTCTTATTCCACTGTCATTTCTAAAGTGGCTGTTGGGTACTGGTGGACATCCCCATGCAAACAGATCACGTTAGTATTTGTCCCTATATTGCTGGATTCCTTTACAATATCTGCCCTCATCAGGGTCTGCTTACTGCATGAGTCTAGTAACCCCAACATTTGATTCTGCCCAATTCTAACTGTCATAACATACCCCCAATTTGCCAGTGCTAAGTGGGCAGGTTCATTCCTTCTATTTGGGCAGTTACATGCTACAATATGTGACCCTTCCCCAAGCAACTATGGCAGATAACATCCACTGAGTAGGGCCTTACCCTTCAATCCTTTCTCCAATTGGTTGCCCCAGTTGGTGACCATCTCTGATAATTAAAGTCAAAGGATCTTACCGGTGTTGTAGGTTGGGGTGAAGAGCCTTGGTATCCATGGGGTTTCAAGGGTTTGGTTACCAGGTAATCCTCCGCCACAGTGACAGATTTCTAGGCTGCGTCCGGTTTATGCTTCTTCACCCAAACCTGGACATCTGAAGGCAACACCTGGATGAATTGTTCAATTACTACAAGTTCCAAAATCGGGTTGAATGTTTTGACTGTGGGCTGTAACCACTTGCAACAAAAATCCCAAAGTCTGACATAAGTTTCCCTTGGAGTATCCTGTTCAGTCATCTTCTGGGAATGAAACCACTGCCTGTATGTTTAGGTGTTGATGTCATACCTGCGCAAATTTTCTTTCTTCACCCGATCATAGTTGTCACAGTAAGGTACAAAAAGATGACTATAGACCAGCTGGGCTCTTTCTGACAGATAAGGGACAAGTCTGATGACCCACTGGTTTCAGGGCCAAATGCATGTCTGAGCTATGCACTCGCATGTTGTTAGAAAGACTTCATTATCCCCAGGGTTCAGTGCTAGGCCCCATCCTGTTCTCCATCTTTCTAAATGAGCTCCCCCAGGTTTGCTCAGCATCCACATGTATGCTGACGATACAGTGCTGTATACCTCTGGTAAGTCAGTCCCTGATGTCACTGCCAGGGTTCACTCTGACTTCAGCAAGGTCCAACTCTGGTTTAACTCACATCAACTTTTTCTAAATGCCAGAAGACAGTCTCTATGTCCTTGGGACAAGGCAGAGACTGCTAGCTAAGCCACCTCCCACCTTTCACACCCTTGTTGGGACTGCTCTTGAGGATGTCTCCTTATTCAGGTATCTCAGCATTTGGCTGGACAGATACCTCAACTTCTCTGTAGATATAGATGCCATTCTGAAAAATCAAGGCCTAAGCTTGGTGCCTTTACAGAAACTGCAGCTGCATCCTCTTGCCTCAGGCATGAGCTGGTACAGAAGATGATCTTGCCCATTTTCGACTACTGCTACATAGTCTAACATGCTGCCCCACAGTCCCACCTATCCAGACTGGACTCTCTCCCTACAACTCCTTCTGTCAATTCGCTCTTGATGCCCCCCTCCTCACTCATCATTGTGATCTTTACCGCTCCCTCAACTTCCTTCCCCTCCATAATCGGCAAGCTTTACACATCACTAAATTCATCTCTAAATTCTGGCTTGGTTCTCTCCCCTCCTACATCTCTTCCTCTCTTGGTACCCCTTCCCCCTCCCTCTATTCCCTGAGATCCCATGCCGACACTTGTACCCTTTCAGTCCCTGGCAGAACCACATCCTCTGGCCAGAAAGTCTTCTCGTATCACCTGCCTAAACTGTGAAATTCTCTGCCTGCTCAAATCCTCTTCTCCTCCTCCCTTTTTTCTCTTACCTGTGCACTTCATAACTATCTCACTCCTTCCTACACCTGCTTCTGACCCCCTCCTTACCTAACTCCTTTCTCGCCCTCTCTCCTGCCTCCTTACCACATTGCACTTACCATACCCCTTATGGTCTAGCACTTAAACTCAAGTCATGCTCACCTATGTTGTTTCCACCCGGGCTACTGTGACTGCTGTGGTGTACCCACATAATGCATTTGCATTCCATCTATGCCTATGTCTCAGCATTGTTTCTTAATTATATGTATGTATCATGTATTGTATATCTACATCATCTATGCTCCTCGTGTATTGTAAATGGATGCTTTGAATATGGATGTACTTTTTTACTATGTTCCATATTCCTTGACCATGTTTTGAATGTATGTATTGTATTGTATTTTATTGTACCTCTATATTGCTGCATTGCTGTATCTAATCACACCTCTGTATTGCTGCATGATTTGTTAATGCTACTACTGCACATCCCCCTTCCCCCAGGACATACCGTTAGATGAGCATTAAGTTGCTTAGTGTGTCTTTCCTGGTGAAACAATTCAATAAATAAAATAAATAAATAAAATTATCATCAGCTTCAGTCAATTCTGTTAATTCAGTGCAATGCTGCCCAGGGGTAAGGACCTGGATAGCCTGCAAGACATCCTGCCACCTCTCATCTTGTCTCTTCCGATCCTCTCTTGCAGTCTCCTGTCCTCGTCTCATTGTCGTTGGGCCTCCTCTCATAGCCATTGCTCATCGGCCCCCTCACACTCCATCTCTATTTGTCATAAGCACAATCACGCAGCAGATCGCTGGGATCTTCTGAGGCACTTTCCTCCAGCTGCCCCTTCTCTTCTTCCTTGGTCGGATCCTCATCCATGCTTCCTCTTCTTCCTTTTTCGCTATCATCTTTGGTCTAGCTGCTGGTTCGAATCCTGTCACAGGCTTCAAACCCAATTTATCAGCCATGGCACACGTCCTTGGATTTTCCCTGGCTCCACACTTTTTACCCTGTGCATGTGTCAGATATATTACTATACCCCCTGGCAGCATTTCCTAAGCAGATTAAACAGGTATTCCACTTCTAACACAAGTGTGATGATGCAGGACACAAAGACACAGCAAATAAAGGTAAAGTGCATAAAAAATGCACAAGTGCGTTTATCAATTTATTTTTGATAAATAAAAGTAACAAAATAATACAGAAATAAAAATTAGTTGATTAGTTCAAAACTATCATTCAGCCCTTTGCTTCCATCAACAGAAGATGCAGCTTTACTTCAGCTAAGATAGCCTGAGTGTAATCCTTTCTTACACTTTTCAATTCTAGTGTGAAAACAGCACACTCCACAAGTAGGTCCTTTCCTGCTCATTGTCAACACCAGACTGACTCGACTATCTCACATTCCTCTAGGGGTGAGCCCTTTTTATACCCTAGGGATTACATCACATTCTGCCGGGGAATTCCCTTTGGCTGTGACATTACATAATGGGGAGTTTCCATACGCCGTGACATTACATAATGGGGAGTTTCCATAGCCCGTGACATTACATAATGGGGAGTTTCCATGAATCCCCTGCTCTAACATGGAACTTTTTATTTGGCCCTTTTGCCCAAAATAAGCTTTATTTCTACAGGCAGCCCCAGTTACAATATCTCTGGGGCTGCAGAACTCATTTTCATATTTCATTATGGGACACTATGGGGCTTTTTATACATCTGCCTTAGTGTCATGCTAAATGGCAAGTGGTATTTCTTTAACCACACTTGCAGTTTATCCTGCTGCTTCAGATCATGCTTTTGCTCTGAAGCAATTCTCCTATTTCCAGCTCTGAACAAGGAGCTTATCTTCAGCTGCTTGGTGTGGCAATTGTAACTGGAGCATCCTGCTCTGCTTCAACACATGCTCCTGAGACACATATTGTGACTGGGACCATTCCAGACACCAGAGCTGCCTTCTGGAAATAAGAGCTGCAACACGCAGCCGTGGGTTTGGTGTCTCGATCACGAACAGCGGTGGACCATTTAGTAATAGGGGCACCAGTGGTTTTCAGACCAAAGTGCGATATGCTTATTCTATTTGCTCCTGCTTGGAAGTTTTACAAACAGTGTGACTTGAGCTAATAATTATCTCTAATTTGGGAGATCAAGGAGAAGTGCTTACAGCACTTAATGTGCAAGCAGGGGGAGTTTATAAGAAAACAGGGAATGAAAAGCAATGAAAATGTCAGGATGGCCACCCTGACATGAAAAAAGAAAGAAAACAAGAAGACAGAAAAGAGTGAGAGAAAGTGGGGGACCGGCACATTGTTTTATGATTTACAGGGTAAATAACAGGAGCTCCCTGTTACACACTCCTGTGTAATGTTTTCTAATGCCAAATGTACCAGACATTCCAGGAGGCATAGTTCTACTGTTTGCTAACTGTTGAGGCGTAGCTCTGAAAAAATGACTGGGTATGGACGAGGAAGCAAAAGGTGGGCAATCCTCCATCTGGAGTGACCAGTTCAGCACTTTGGGTTCTGTAAGAGTGCCTGTTTATTCAGATCATGTGGCCAATTCCTGAAGATAAAGTTTACTCCCGGTGTGAGTTATTTTAGTCTTGAGCACCAGTGTGCTCCATCATGGCCAGTTGCCACATTGCCTAACCTTTAAAGCCTATGCCATATAGGGATTGTTCTAAGTCGTGGCCAGTGCCTGCCACTAGAAGAAGAATTTGTGCACTCCGTTGTAGTCATTGCCACTAGAAGATGTGTATTTCAATTCAGGCAGTCCCCCTTAAAACAGTTTCAGATCTTATGCTATATGATAAGTTTGAGTGTCTGTCTGCTACAGATGTTGTTTTCTGAATTTGCCTTGTGCCACAAAGTGTAAACCGTAGGGGGGCTATCTTTGCTTTTATACCAACTGTTTGGAAAAAAGCCACACTCTAGAATCCCAACCTGGTATGGACAATCTAGTTACTGCTTCTAATGTAGAATTACTGGGTACCCCTCCAGAAGTTCAAACCTAGCATAGCCCTTAGCAAAAGTTTCTCTCCTCAGGACCTGGATTTGGTAATGGTCATTTGGTGTCTTGATGGTCTAGATCATGTTCCCCCTCTCCCCCTGCTGCTCCATGGAGTACATGTTCCGGTCACACAGACGTTCATCATATGTTTTGTTGTGCAGTCCTTGTATTATTTTTGTAGCTTTCCTCTGCAGTCTGATAATATCCTTTCCAAGGTGCGGTTTCCAGAACTGGACACTGCTCCTGCGTGGCCTCACAAGTGATCTATAGAGTGGCATGATGACATCTCTTTCTCTGTTAGTAATCCCCCTTCCTGTGCAGTTCAACATACCATTTGTCTGTAATGCTGCTGTCTCACATTGCTTGGACATTTTCAGGTCATCTGCTATAATTATTCCCAGATTTTTTTCCTGTTTAGAGGATTCCAATTGTACTCCTCCTAGGTTGTAATTCTCTCCCAGGTTTGCCTTTCCAAGGTTCATGATCTTTTATTTTTTTTTTGCATTAAAATTTACTTGCCATCTTTTTGACCATACTGCTATAGTCCTTAGGTCAGCCTTCATCTTTTTCACTCCACCTGGAGTGTCTACTCTATTAACCATTTTTGTGTTATCTATGAACAAACTCACATTACCCTCCAGTCCTTCAGATACTGTATGTCACTAATAAAAATGTTGAAGAGGATCGGACTAACTACCGAGCCCTGTGGTACTCCACTAGCTACTCTTTCTCTGAAAGTAAGCCATTAACTAGTATCCTCTGGGTCCTTTCTATAAGCCAGTTCCATACCCAGTTCACCACTTGTTGCCCTATTCCTGTGCTAATTTCTTTAGTACCCTTCTATATTTTTTTTTTATTTTATTTTAGCTTTTTGTTGACCGGGTAAGTGCACTAGACAAATCCTGCCTATTTTCAGGCACGACCCAGGGGAAGGGGGATACAGATGCATGCCAACTGACCTTGAACCAGATCAAGCTGTTGGCGGTATTTTTAGTGAATGAGGGAAATTTGCCAGGACACCGGGAAATTCCTGCTCTTTTCGATAAGTGCCATGGGATCTTTAACATCCACCTGAACTACCACCAATTCAGGCAGATGGGACCTCGGTTTAACGCTCATCGAAAGACGGCACTCTCAGAAATGCAGCACCCTCTCATGCTGCATTACAGTGTCAGTACTGGGATATTAACCCAAGTGCCAGATGGTAACTGAACCCACAGCCCTCTGATCTCCCGGCCTCAGAGGCGAGTGTGCTACTCATTGAGCCACTGACACATATGGGACCGAGTCAAAGGCCTAGCTGAAGTCCAGGTATACTATAGCTACAGCATGGCCCTGGTCCACTATTTGTGTCACTCAGTTGAAGAAAACAATTAGATTGGTTTGGCATGATCTTCCTCTGATTAAGTTATGCTGTTTTGTGTCTAATTTATTGTTGTCCTCAAGAAAGAACAGAATCCTCTCCTATTGAAGGGTTTCCATTGTTTTGCCTACAATGGAGGTGAGGCTTGTAAGTCTGTAAGCTGCTTGCACTCTTCCTGCTCCCACTTTTGTACAGTGGAATAATATATTTTCTAAGTGGGGACAAGTACCACTAAGCTTTGGGTAGTGCTTTGACTACTAACAGAAGACAACTGTGCAGAGGTGGGGTGATAGGAAGGAGTACTGATGAACAACTGGAAGTTGTTTTTGTTTTGGTAACAGGATCAGCTTTTCTTTTTTTTTTTGCACCTCACCACCCTCCTACCCCCGCCAACTGCCACTCATATTGCAGCCTCCCAGGTAACCCAATGTTTTCCTTCGTGGGGGGGGTCAACTCCTTCATGAGAGAAAGCACTGGTAGGCACATCTTACAATTGGCCAGGGTGCTGCTGAGATTAGTCCAGGCTGTTTGGGTCTTTGTGGTGGCGAGAGACCAGCGGCCATCCTCCGGCTGACTGGGGGGCCCTTTTTTTTCAGTTTTTTTCTTAGGGAGCGTGACGTGCCACATGATGTTGAGGCATGAGCCGACATCCTCCACACTCCCTTCTCACAGAAAGGTCCCAACATGTTGTCAGATCCCCAGTCTTTGTTAGAGGCCAGCAAACGCTGGACCACCCACTCCTTCCCTCCCAGGAGAAGGTGAGCAGTCATGGACACTCAAGCCATCTCCCCCCAGCTGATCCTCCAACTCCTGAGTTCATTCCTGAACCCAGGTCATCTGCATCACAAGTAGAATTCCAGTGGGCCAGCTAAGGATCAGCTTTCTAATATGAGTGTTGCAGTCTTTCTGTTAATCAGAATTCACAGAATCCCATCAGCTGGTGAACTGGCATTTATTTTCTTGGTGTATTACTTATACTGTAAAGCTGATTGTGCAATGGCAAGAAAATTTCTAGGCTTCTGATGGGTCAGTGTGTGCCTGGAACAGTAATCGTATCCCAGTATAACCTCATTGTATTAAGGACCAGCACATATCTGCAGAAAATAGAAAAAGATCACTGTGCCTTGGCTCCACTGACCACATGCTTCCTTCCCAAAACTATCATCAAAAGCACTCCCAAAACTGCAATTTATTTTGTTAACCTGCCCTTACAAACCGATTCAGAGACGTGGCTCACAACACAGCTGCACACGCTAGCCTGGCACTCCTCCTGTCTGTCAGCGTTAAACAGTTGCCTCAACATATCATAGTGTCTTCCCACATTAAAAACAGACACACACACAATATCCTTTCTTGCATTATGTTTTGATTTCTTTCCTTCTTTTCACATCAAGGCCATATGAGAAACTGAACGAGCAGTTCCCAACATGAATGGTGAACAGCTGTCCAACAGTGCTCACATAAGAATCCCTCTTGCTTTCCCATTTACTTTTTTTTTTGAGGCATCTTAATTTTACTATTTAAAACAAGAAACGCAACTCTGTGTGGCATTACAGTGGCGCCGAGTGGTACAACTGTCCCTTTCGGTTTGCATCCTTATTACATACCTCCTATGTTCCTGATCATCACGGCTGCAGCTCTTCACCACTCTTCTCCAGTCATGGAAATTAAGACATGAGCTAAAACCAACCCCACCCCCAAAAAAGCCATATGTTCCCTGGCATTCTTCGAGTAATGCAGGGGGGAGCAAGGACACTCAATAATTGACACGTACGCTTGGTATGGGGGGAAGCAATGCTCCAGCTTCTTTACACTGCTTCTTTTACTGAAAGCTGTGATAGAAATGAGGGGGGGCAAGAGAGACACAAATCAAATCAACTTGTTTTTATAGCTTTCAAAATCAAGGCGCTGTACATAAAACCAAATATATAAAATAAAATTAAAACAAGAACATTAAAACAGATCATCCATGACTAGGGAAAGCTAAGCTAAATAAATACGTTTTAACTCTATTTTAAATCTATTGACAGTTGGGCATTCTCTCAGCCGATGAGGTAGAGAATTCCAATGGTTAGCACTGAAAAGTGAAGGCAAGAGAACCAGATGTCTTCAATCATACCCTGGGAATCTCCAGCAATCCCTCATTGGTGGAGCGGAGAGGACGGAGAAGGCAGTAGGGTACCAGGAGATCTTGCAGGTAACCAGGTCCTTGATCATGTAGGGCTTTAAAGGTTAGCAAGCCAACCTTAAAGGTGATCCACCACCAAACAGGCAGCCAGTGCGGCTCACGGAGCACAGGCGTAATATGACTGGTTCTAGAAGTCCCAGTCAAAAGCCTGGCTGCCACATTCTGCACCAGCTGCAGGCAGTGGATATCAACCCCTGGTAGCCCTAGGTAGAGGGAATTGCAGTAATCAAGACAGGTAGTGACAAAGGCATGGACCAGTGTTGGAAGATCATCTGGAGGAACCAAGTGTTTCACCCGGGTGATATTCCTCAGATGGTAAAAAGAGGATTTGATGACAGCTGACACCTGAGATTTTAGGGTCAGACCATCATCAAAAATAACCCCCAGGTTACGCACCCGATCCAAGATAGTGAGCAACATACCACCAAGTAATAAGTCTGATGGTTGTCCAGCCCCCAAACCCACCCCTGGACGACCTGGGTCCACTACCAGCACTTCAGTCTTATCCGGATTCAGTCTCAGCCAGCTGGAACTCATCCAAGATCTGATCTCAGTAAGGCAATCATTTAGCACGGAGAGTGCATCATCCTGTCCAGGCAGAAAGGACATATACAGCTGAGTATCATCTGCATAGCAGTGAAAACTCAGACTGTATCGCCTGATGATATCTCCCAATGGCAGCATATACACTGCAAACAACATGGAGGCTAAAATGGAATCCTGCGGTACCCCACAAGGCAGGGAGTGAGCACCAGAGGAATAAATTCCAGTGGCAACTCTCTGAAACCTGCCCATGAGGTAAGAATGGAACCATTTAAGGACTGTACCAGTCAGCCCACAAAAGAACCGCAGGCACTCCAGCAGCACACCATGGTCTACAGTGTCAAATGCAGCAGAGAGATCAAGAAGGACCAGAATGGTACGTGCCTTTCGATCTCTGGCCATTAGGAGGTCATTCAATACCGGATAAGGGCAGCCTCCATGCTATGCTTCTTCCTAAAACCAGACTGGAGAGTATTACAGATATTGTGAGTTGTAAGATGATCATTCAATTGCAATGCAACCGCCTTATCAATAACCTTACCAACAAATGGCAGGTTAGAGATAGGCCGGTAGTTGGCTAGACAATCTGGATCCAATGAGGGTTTTTTAAGGAGTGGTCAAACGACCGCCTCCTTGAGGAGGTCAGGAAAGACCCCCCCCCTCCAAAGACTTTTAGACAATGTAAGCAAGGATCGGGCAGATAACATCTACACATCCCACTAAAGGGGTGTAGGGCCGGATCAAACTACAACTGGTTGGGTGCAATGTTTGGACAATCTTCACAATGCCAGTGAACTCCAGCCAGTGGAAATCTGACTAGATAGACCGACTGCATGCCACTTCCTGTCGACCACTGCAATCCCTCATAGGAGAGGTCGGACCGATGCCAGACCTGACGCTGGCAACCCTATCTGCAAAAATCAGCGAACTCTCGTGATCTCAGCTGAGAAAAGCTTCTCTGGGCTGGAGACAGATTTGATTGCACAATCTGTCAACAGTCCGGAAGAGCTGAGCCAGTCGATTCTGTGCGGCAGAAATCTCCTGGAAGGAATTCTGCCTTCTTACAGGTGATTTCTGATTGATAGCCATCATAATGTGCAATCAACCTAAGCCTGTCAGCATCATGGCGGACTTCGCCAGGCTATCTCCATCCTTCTGCCAACTCACCTCAACTCCTTCAAGGAACCATCAAACCAAGGGCTCCTTGGGCGAGGTGAGAGGCTGAACACGAACAGGAGCAATCTTGTCCAGAGCATCTCCCACAGCCTTATTATAGGCTAGTACGAGACCATCTGGACTCATGCATTCACCCAACAAGCCCGATAGGTCCAGTACAGCCAATAGGTCACTAGGGTTAATGCCCCTTAAGTCATTCACACCACAAGAGCTCTTTGAGACTTCCACCACTTGTGCCCTGTATACTCTTAGCACTGCATCCTGGGCCTTTCTAAGCAAAATCAAGCCATAATCAGCATGCCACAAACAAATGTGACTACCTCTTGAACCGTAAGTGCTACACACAAAGTATGAGTGGCAAAGTTGTTCAGCACAACGTTACCTTTCCAATGGTGCTACACAATCAGTTGTAATCTATTTAGTTTTTATTTTATACTAGCTGAAATACCAAACAACTGATTTTTTTCTGATTTTTTTTCAAGGTGCTTAGGTGACGCATGAGAGACAAATGTCAGCCATGCACACCATACCTTAAACAAATGCAAATAACTCCTAAAGTATTTGTGGTAGACACAAAGTATCAGTGACAAAACTGTTCAGCACAAAATAACCTTTCCAATGGTGCTATGCAATCAGTTGTAATCCATTTAGTTTTTATTTTATAGTAGCTGAAATACCAAACGACTGTTTTTTTTTTTTCAGATTTATTCAAGGTGCTTAGGTGAGGCTTGAGAGACAAATGTTAGCCATGCACACCATACCTTAAATATGAATAACTCCTAAAGTATACATGATAGACACAAAGTATCTGCAGCAAAATTGTTCAGAGCAAAATTACCTTTCTAACGGTGCTATGCATTAAATTCTAAGCAATTCGGTTTGTTCAATAGTTAGGTAAAAACTGCTGACTTCCTCAGACATTTCTAGGCCTGAGTGAAAGTCAGTTGAGTACGTCTACAGGCGTTATTGTCCTGAGTGGCTATGCTTTCAGATGCCGCCTACAGACGTCTCTAGGCCTGAATGAGTTAAAGGGTGGTACTGAACCGTCTCCATAGGGGCAGACCTATTAGGGGGAGCCCTAAAGCTGAACCTTATGGTGTGATGGTCAGACCAGCTGACTGGTTCCACCCTCAAATCAGCAATCTCCATACCCAAAAGAAAGATCAGATCCAATGAATGACCCCCCTACATGGGTCGGGGAGGTAACTACCTGTGATAGGCCCAGCGTCGTCATCAGCTGGAGGAGATTTTGATGAAAATGCGAGAGTTCATCGTCGACCTAGGCATTGAAGTCCCCCAGAACTATCAATCTGGGGGACCTCAACACCATGTCGACAATGAAGTCTCCTATCTCCTGCAGGAATTCTCCACCATTTCCTGGTGGACGGTAGACGAAGAGAATCCCACATTCTACACCCTCTCCCAGGATATATTCAAAGGATCTGGTACTTCCCAATGGCACATCCACAAGGTCCAGCTCAGTCCTAAACATAATGGCCACACCCCTGCCCCTATGATCCAACCTTGGACGGTGTATCACCGAGAACCCGGCTGGAGTTGCCAAGACCAATACAGGGCCTGGATTTTCATCCAGCCAGGTCTCGGTGATGCAAGCCAGATCAGTTGATCCAACAAGATCAGCTATAATAGCTGTCTTGTTTTTAATTGATCTGGTGTTGCATAACACTGACAAGGTGGGATGAGCTGTCGGGGAAGACCTCGGCACCTGCCCACTAAGGTCGGAGCCCTTGGGTATGGGGATAAGACAAGAATAACCTATCCTGACTCCATTTCACCCCAGGGCATCTCCTGGACCCCACAACTCCAATCTGCCCTCCCCTTTCCTGTCCCCCACCAGGCCCAGCTCTCCACCTTCTTTTACGCTTCCTAAGAATGCCCAAAGCATGACATCTAAAATAGGTGTTGGATGACAGTGGGGGACATTCAAAGGGACATAATTCCCTGAGCCTGGTGGGGGAATAATGCAAACGCATCACTAAACCTCCCCAACACATTATAAATAAAACCAGATAAACTAAAACCCACCCCAAATAAAATAAATAAATCTAAGCTTAATAACAATACTAAATTAAATACTTATTAATATCTAATAAAATATATGAAATATCTTTACCCCCCCTTCTTAAATATCCAAATAATTCACTCCTCCAATCTCTCTTTCACGGAGGGGAAGGGTGATAAAAAAATAAAATAACAACAAAAAATAATAAATAAACAAAACATAAGACCTACCTACTCTCAAATAACCAGAATTACTCCTCCACTGTCTCTCACAGAGTGGGGGGAGGTCAAAATAAAATCCCACACACTGTCTCTCACACAGTGGGAGAAAACAAAATATATAAACAAATAAAACAACACCAAACACTTAAAATTAACACTTAGTCCAGCACTTCTCAGTTACAGACAACTTAAAGCTCCTATTGTCCTTTACAATAGATGAATACGCCCAGGAGCTCACGCCTGAACACTACAGGGTGCCACACAATTAGGCAGTTCAGTTATGGAGTACCACACTTTATGCAGTTCACTTTCAGGAGTACCACTAGTTGAGGCAGTTTGTTCAAGCACAGAGGCAGAAACTAGTTCAAATAGGGGGCATCAAATATTTTAGGCATGCTTTTAACAGTTACAATTAGGCAGTCTCTTACGGTGATATGAATAATCACAAATCCCAAGCAGCAGTCCGAAATCAACTTTGAAACGAGCACAAATGACTCACATTCTGGAATAGTTTGTAATCCAAGGCGATTCCTTGATCTACATGTCCCACCACAGCGCTCCTTACACAGCAAGCAACCAGGAGTGGGAGGTACAAAAGAACACACAGACAATCCACATACTGGAAATACAGACAGCTCCACCTAGTGGAGAAACATTGAAACATAGAAGTTGATGGTAGATAAGGACTGTAAGTCCCATCCAGTCTGCCCATTTTTTCTGCCTTATTAATGTGCCATAGGCCTTTACTCTGTCAATGGCCTATTTATTCATACTCATCTGTATTGCTTCCTTATGCCTATCCCATGCCTGTTTGAAGCCCTGCACTGTATGCTTATCCACCACTTCCTGAGGTAAGCTGCTCCATGTATCCACCACACTTTCCGTGAAAAAGAGCTTCCACATTACCCTTCAATCAGCCTCCTCTAATCTCATGCTCTGCCCTTTTGTCCTGTTATTTTTCTTATATTGAAACAAGTTAGACTCTTTCACCTTGTTAATGCCCTTAAGGTATTTGAATGTTTCGATCACATCATCTCTCTCCCTCCTTTGCTCTAGGGTATACATATTTAGCTCCCTTAATCTATTCTCATATGTTTTCTGATGCAGTCCCTGCACCATTTTGGTTGCCTTTCTCTGGACTGCCTCCATTTTGTTATTGTCCTTGTGCAGGTGCATCCTCCAGTACTGCATGCAGTATTCCAGATGTGGTCTAACCAGAGTCTTGTAAAAAGGGATTATTATCTCCCTCTTACAACTTGTGATACCCCTACTGATACACCCCAATATCCCTCTAGCCTTACTTACTGCTTTAGTGGTCTGCCTGGATGAGTCCAGGTAATCTTCGATGATGATGCCCAAGTCTGTTTCTTCTCTTGTGATTGCCAGCAACTCCCCTCCCAACCTATAGGTAGCTTCAGGGTTTCTCTTCCCTATGTGCATGATCTTGCACTTCTTGGCATTAAATCCCAGTTGCCACTCTTTAGACCATTGCATCAGTGTTTCCAGATCTCTTCTCATTCTGCCCACCTAAACTGAAAACAGGAATTTCTTTTTCAAAGTATGCTTCCACACAGAAAAACAAATAAAATACCATTTAAAAAATATGTTTTAATAATTTCTCATCTGCTTAAAAATTAGCCATTGTGGGGGGAATGAGTAAGATAGAGTAGGAACGTGTCTCCTCGCTCCACAAACCACCACATTTTAATTCAATTTAAAATAGTTTTTACTTAGTTTAATTGAGCCAAAACTATACCTTACACTGTCTGGAAGGAATATGGATGAATATCTCACATCTGGCTCGGCGAAAGGCTCTCGCACTGCAGCAAAGAAGCAATGAAAGCAGCCTCCGGCTTCTCAAGTAGAAAGTGGCGGGCCCATCTCACTCTCTACGGCTGAAGTCAGTGCTCTAGGCTGTGAAGTAACGCAGCAGGTCCTAGCGGCCCTTGAACCACATCTGACTAGTCTGGCATCTAATTTCGACTGTAAACGCCAGGAACTGGTGGACTTGCATGCTTCTCATGCAATGCGCTTAACCAAGATGGAGCAATGGATTTCCGATGTCGAAGATGCCACGGCACCAGTCCCTGACCAGATCACAACCCTGCAGAAAGAACTGGAAGACTTTAAAGATCAGTTTGACTATCAGGAAAATTATCAGCAGAGGCTGAATTTGCAGCTTCAGGGGCTCCCGGAGGGGTTGGAAGGCATCAGTGCTCTTGAATTTTGTGCAAAGACCCTACCTGAGATCCTGGGTCTCGCTCCCAAAAACAGACGGCTCAAGCTTGAAAGGGCTCATAACGGCTGTGCTTCCCAGACCTTCCTCAGACCAACCACCACCACAGATAGTTATGAGGTTTCATAACTTTCAAGATAGAAAGTTGATCCTGAAAGCGTACAGAAATAATCTTCACTGCAATATGAGGGCCATAAGCTTTATCTGTCTCAAGATAACTCGGCTCGCCTTTTGAAAAGATGCCGCACCTTTAACCCAGTGATGAAAGCCCAGACTGAGTGCTTCATGATGTACCCTGCGACCCTCAAAATTAAACATGAAGTGAGCTAGAGATACAGGCAAAGTTCAGGGAGCTTGCCAGGGTCTGTCATGACATAGGATGCACGATTTCCTTCTCGGAAATCCTGCCGGTGCCAAGGGCTAGTGGGGAAGACAAAAGGAAGATTAGGGAGATAAACCAGTGGCTCAGGGAGTGGTGTGAGGCCAGAGGGTATGGGTTGATGGGGGATTGGGGGGAGACCTGGGAGGATAAGGAGCTGTATGCTAGAGATAGGCTCCATCTCAATTTGGAGGGAGGGAATCCTTAAGTTGAAAATAGAGGGGTTCATTGGTGAAAAGTGGGGTTTAAACTTGTGAAGGGGGGAGGGATGGGAGAAAAGGCTGTCGAGGGGGTCCGATAAAGGAGGGACTCTGTCTCCACCCCCTGGGGAGCTGGAGGAATGCGGGAAAAGGCCGACTGGTAAAGTGCAGACCAGGCAAAATGGAATCCCATGGGAACACAAGCAGGGGAAATGGAAGTATAGGGAAAGGGTGGAAGGTAGTCCTGCTAAATGCCAGGAGCTTGGGCAATAAAATGCCTGAGCTCCAGGTGATGCTAACTGAGGGAGCAGTGGATGTGGCAGTGGTCACTGAGACCTGGGCCACCACAGGACACGACTGGGACCTGAACCTGGAGGGTTACACTATGTTCAGGAAGGACAGGGGGGAGGGATGGGGAGGAGGGGTAGCAATAATAGTCAAAAACTGCATTGGGATAGGGGGAGTAGAGGAGGTGGAGGGAACCGTGGAGGCGATTTGGGTCACCTTGATAACAAAGGGGGGCAAGAGAGTAAAAATAGGAGTGGTGTATTGACTCCCTACGCTGGCAGAGGAGCTGTAGGAGAGTCTGGTGGCAGATGCTGGGAGACGCTGCAGATTGGGCAGGGAAGGGTGGTGGTGTTGGGGGACTTAAACATGCCAGGAACAGACTGGGAGACTATGACATCCTCGGTGGCCAGGGAACAGAGGTTGTTGGATGTCTTTCAAGACGCGTTCCTAACTCAGCAGGTGGGGGAACCGACCAGGGAGGGGGTACTGGTTGTGGTCCAGGCAGACAGTGACCAGATTGGGGGCCTGGAGGTAAGGGACCCGTTGGCGAGGGAGCGACCATGCCACGGTCTGGTTCTGCCTGGACCTAGGAGGGGTAGAAGGCTGCACAAAGACGGAGGTAACTGACTCAGGGGCCAGATTTAAGGAAATGGGAAGGATCCTTAGGAGCATTTGGATGTGATTGGTAAGACATGGACGTTGACAGTAGGTGGGAAATCATCAGAGAGGGGTGTAGATGCTACCAGCGCCTGTGCAAGGGTAAGATGAAAATGCAGTAGAACCTGAAAACCCTGCTGGTGGACCAGGGAGGTCCAGGAGGTGGTGCGGAGAAAGAAAGCAGCCTATAGGCAATTCAATGCTCAAGGAGTGAAAGGGATCGAGGGGAGTATGAGCTGATGGCTAGAAGAGCCACTAGGGTGGTGAGGGCAGCTAAGGCAAGGAAGGAGCAGAACCTGGCCAGGGAAATTAGGAGAGGGAACAAGGGGTTCTTTGGATACATTGGGGAAAAACAAAGGGTGAAGGGGCAGATTAGCAGGATTAAAACAGGGAGAGATAGGCACAAGACCGGGGGAGCAGGCTGAGTACTAAATGAGTACTTCACCTCAGTTTTCACCAAGGAAAATGGGGTGCTGCATCATACATGGGAGGAGACAGTGATACTGAGGGAGGGGAGACCCTCACCGATCAGCGGTCTGGGGAGAGGGAGGCATCACTGGCAGGAGGGGAAGGCTAAGCAGGGGGAAGAGGTAGCGGAGGTGGAAATCACAGCAGAGAGAGTGAGGGAAGCCCTCAGGTCCCTTAAGATGGAGAAAGCACTGGGGCCAGATAAATTACATTCCAGAGTGCTGAAGGAACTTGAGGATGTCATGGTGAAACCCCTGGCGGAGCTTTTCACCATCTCTCTCTCTGAGGACAGGGTGGGTGCCCCAGGACTGGAAAGTGGTGCATATAGTGCCTATCCACAAGGGAGGATCAAGGGAGGTGCCAGGTAACTGCAGGTCTGTCAGCCTGACATCGGTGGTGGGCAAGGTGATGGAGGGCATTGTCAAGGAGATGCTGGGGGGGACCTGGAAAAGTCAGGGTGCCTGGACGATAGACAGCATGGAATCATCCTGGGGAAATCATGTCAGACAAACCCTGTGGAGTTCTATGTGCCTTGGACCTGGGTAGACCAGCGGACGTCCTCTTTCTAGACTTCAGCAAGGCATTTGACTCTGTTCCTCACGAGGGCCTGTTGGATAAGCTGGGAGAAATGGGGGTGGGGAACCAGATGATCAGATGGATAGGCAATTGGCTCCAGGACTGGACCCAGAGGGTCATAGTTGGTGGGATAGTATCATCCCCAAGGAGGGTCATTAGTGCGGTCCCACAGGGATCAGTCTTTGGGCCCCTCCTGTTCAACGCCTATGTCTCTGACATAAGGACAGGTATCAGGAGTAAGATGAGTCTCTTTGCGGATGACTCAAAACTGGGGGCCGTGGTGGATGGGGAGGAGGAGAGGGTGGCCCTACAGGGGGACCTGGAGGCTCTAGAAAGATGGTCTAGAAAGTGGAAGCTGAGGTTCAATGCAGGGAAATGCAAGGTACTGCACCTGGGGGCCAGAAACCTGGGCCAAGTGTACACCCGGGGGGGGATGCTACAAGTCTTGATGGTTGAGAGGGACCTGGGGGCAGTGGTGGATGTCAAGATGAACAACTCGGAGACTTGTAGAAGGGCAGCCGCCATGGCCAACAGGATGCTGGGATGCATCACTAGGGGGATCACCTCCAGAAGGAGGGAAGTGATACTCCCTCTGTATAACTGCTTGGTGAGGCCACACCTCGAGTATTGCATGCAGTTTTGGAGGCCACACTTAAAGAGGGACATTAAACTCCTGGAGAGGTCCAGAGGAGGGTAATCAAAATGATTTGGGGCTTGGGGGACAGAACCTATGGGGAGAGGTTCAAAGAGCTAAATATATACACACTGGAAGAGAGAAGGGACTGGGGGGACATGATAGAGGTCTTCA
Source organism: Neoceratodus forsteri (assembly GCA_016271365.2). NCBI lineage: Eukaryota > Metazoa > Chordata > Ceratodontiformes > Ceratodontidae > Neoceratodus > Neoceratodus forsteri. The sequence goes on along the minus strand of JADMNL010000026.1, from coordinate 265,620,629 downwards.
GGTACATTAAGGGGGTAAATAGGGGAGGAGCAGTCAGGGTGCTTCGAAGGAAGGAGGAGAGGGCAACTAAAGGGCACGGGTAGAAGCTGGAGGGGGAAGATTCAGGGGAGAAAGGAGGAGGTGCTACTTCACTGAGAGGGTGGTGGAGCCATGGAATGCGCTGCCCAGGGGGCTGGTGGAGGCAGCGATGGTGGAGGGGTTCAAGAGGGGGTGGGACAGGTACAGGGGAAGGGTTCTGGAAGCAAAATCCAGTGCAGCGAGAATATCTGGAACTGGGAAGGGAGAAGCCAGAGAAGGCGAGGGGGGCAGCAAGGTCAGCTCCCAGGGTGGAGGCTGACCAAAAGAGCAGACACGAAAAACCATTATGCCTATTCTGCTGGCATTTTAGTATGTTAGTGGTATATTCTTTTTAGGATCTCCAGAAGGCAGAAATCTTTGTGAAAGATCTTAAGAAAAAGGTGGGGTGAAAGTACACCTATGCTGACAGGGGGTATACCCTATTCCTGAAGGAGGATTAGGGCCTATACATGGAGCCAGTTCTTTGCTTGATTGCTTTTTCAGGTACTGTTACATAAGTTTTGTGCTATTGGGAAAAGATGCCTGTTTGAACTGTGGACTTTGAGGCAAACTGTTTTGGTTGCATCGTGCATTTAGACCCACCACGACAATTTGTTTCCACATTTCCCTGTTTCTAAGAGACTTCAGCTCTTAATACTGCATGGCGATCTGCACGTGGAATGTGAACTTTCTATGCTTCACTGAGAGAAGAAGGCATGAGAAGCCTTTTTATTATCTTTTGTTTTGCCTGATGGACTTTCTTTATTTACAGGGATCAGTAGGCATTTAATTTTAGAAGTGCCCTTATAAATCTCAGTGGGGGTTTATATGTGTGTGGAATATGTTGGGATAAAGTCTGAGATGTGGAAGGTGAGAGCATAAAACTGTTGCCTCCTGCTATGTATTGAATTTATAATCGTATGACGTTTTTTCTTTTCTCTGAAGTATTGGATGGTGGGGAGTGAGGAGGCGAACGCGCTAAACTGTGGGTTGGGAGTGTAAAATTTTTGCTATATGCAATTCCAGTTACAAAGGGGAAGGGTTCTCATTGCCTACATTGGTTCACATGAGTATTGGGAGGGGGGAGGGGGGAGGGGGGAAATGGGCGATGTATATAGTTATTGTTTATTGTTGGTTAGTTTGTTGTTTGCTGACTACAAGATCCAAACATAATATATGTTTCTTATATATGCACCATTTGCAACTGCGCAGGTTATGGGCCTGAGAACTCTGGGCTATGGGGAAGAGATTTGGCAGGGTTCATGGCTAGCCCATCAGAGCTCGTAGTAGCCTCATGGAATGTCTGTGGAATATTTACTCCTGTCAAATGCACCATGCTGTTAACTGCCCTTAAATGACAGGCTGTGAATTTTGCCCTATTACGGAGACCTTTTACAGATAAGGAGCATGCAAAATTAAAAAGGGTGGGTGGGAGATTGTTATGTGTCATTACACCTCCCATAAGAGAGGGGTGGCCATTCTTTTACATAAGTGGCTGCCTTTCAAGATGGATAGAGTGGTGGCAGATCCCATAGATGGGCGTTATGTATTTGTAGTAGGGGAGCTCTATGGGGAAAAGACAACTTTTGGGAGTGTGTATGCAGCTGCAGTGCATGACCCTGAATTCTATAGCTCCCTTTTGGCGCTCCTTATGTTGGAACAATTCCCAGGACTGATCCTGGGTGATCTAAACTGTTTGATGATCCACATCCTGGATCTTTCTGAGGGTAAGGGTACCATTAGAGGGGCTATTCATAGCTGGCAGGCAGGGATGGTGGGCCTAGACCTAATTGATGGATGGAGGGTGGCCAGTCCCACTCTGTGAGAATATACCTCTTTTTCACACTCATACCGGACATGGTCAAGGTTGGATTATGTGTACCTTCCTAGATCATGGTATTTTCATGTGACCCAAGTTAAGCATAGCCTGATACACGTTTCCAACCATGCCATGGTGCTTATGTCACTGACTCTGAGGGAGAAAGGGGGGGAACCTCGAACCTGGAAGTTTCCTAACTATTTGCTGGCTAATAAGGAATTTAAGGACTATCTACATGGTCAGTGGAAGCAGTATACCCAGGCTAACTTGGATCGGCCCTTCTAAGGCTGTCTTTGGGATGCAGGAAAAGCATTCATCAGGGACTCTATTATCAGCTATGTGGCATACCACAAAAAGAGAGTTGAGGAACGGAGAGTAAACCTGAGTGCCGTCTCCAGGTACCAGAGAGGCGAGTAGTTCAGGGAGAAGAGGGAGATGGGGCTTCTCACATGCTTGCTGTTACCAGGGAGGCTTTAAATAATCTATTGCTGGGAGAGGCCAGGAAAACATGTATGTTTGTTCGAAAACACTTGTATGAATGGGGGAACGAGCCCAGCACTATGCTGGCAAATTTGATTAGAGGGAAAAGGAACTCACACTTAATTTTTGTGATCAAGGACACAGATGCTACTCTGCAGAAGGACAAAAATCTTATAAAAGATAGGTTTAAATTGTTCTATCAATGGTTCTATCAAGAGTGGGGAGGGGGGAACAGTATGCAAGCTTTCCTAAATGACCTGGATTTGCCTAAGTCATCTACATCTCAGTGAGGCTGAACTCTAAGATAACTAATGAGGAAATAGCCATGGCCATAGCAGAGTTAAGAGGGGATAAAGCCAGTGGACCTAATGGTTTCACCACAGAATATCATAAAGCTGTGAAACTCCATATACTCGAGCACTTAGGGACAGTGATTAGTGCTGCCAGAGAAGAAGAGGGGACACTACCTCGAACCTGGAGGGAGGCAGTGATCTGTCTGATTCCTAAAGAGGGCAAGGATCTGCTTGAATGCGCATCTTTCAGGCCTATCTCCCTGCTCAGTTGTGATTCTAAAATTCTTGCTAAGGTCCTGGTGAGTTGCCTTGACAAACTCTTTCCAGAGCTGATTCACCCAGACCAAACTGGTTCATTCAGAACAGGTACTCCTATCATAATATGAGAACTTTTCTGAATGTGGTTTGGGGAGCCTCAAATGGATACGAACCTGTCCACATGTTGTCGATGGATGCAGAAAAAGCATTCGACTGGGTCAAATGGCAATCTTTAATGGAGGTTCTAACCCGGTTTGGTCTGGGTGATGAGTTTGTAGGGTTGGTGCATCTGATGTATAATGGCCCCACAGCCCATGTCCTGATTAATGGAACCCTTTCTGATAGTTTCATTTTGGAAAGAGGGACCAGGCAGGGTGTCCTCTGTCTCCCTCCTCTTTGCCCTGGTCTTGAAGCCCCTCGTTGTCACCATCCAAGAACATCCGGAGATAGTGGGTGTCCTAGGTCAGTCAAGCAGAGCCCATAAGCTGTCCCTTTATGCAGACAACATGCTGCTCTATGTAGCCAGACCTGCCCAGTCTATGCCCCCCACTTTTGGAGCTGATTGACCAGTTTTCTAAATTTTTGGGCTATAAGCTTAATTTAAGTAAATCAGAGGAGCTGCAGCTGGGGGAGGCTGGGAGGGGAAGGGAGAGGATGAACAGGCCATGGATTGGGGGTTTAGGAGAGTTCAGGGCACTTTGTATACTTGGGAATTAGATTTGGGAAGGACATCAAGACCCTATGTGATTTAAATTATACTCCACTCCTGCAGGTGATTATAGCTGACTTTGGTAGATGGGGTAGGTTACCTATTACATGACTGGGATGAATAAACTTGCCCAAAATGAATATCCTCCAGAATTTTGTATAGCATGCAAATGGTTCATGTGGGTCTAACACAGGTAGACACTAAATGGCTAGAAAAGGCTTTTGGACTTTTGTGGCAAGAAAAATGACCACATGTGGGACTTGCTCGCTTAAAGGCCATGATTGAGAAAGGGGGCTTGCAATTCCCTGATCTGGGAATTTATCACTTGGCCATACAGTGCCGATATTTACAAGACTGGGTGGGCAGACCTCGAGAGGCAGGCTGGCTAGACCTCGAGGAGCAGGGCTGCCGTGTCAGGGTCTCGGCGTATCTATCTGGGAGAGGTTGGAGGGTGTATGCAGGACTGGCTAAGCCGAACCCACTGGTCAGATCAGTGCTGGATATCTGGGGACATCTGGCTCACCAGAGAGGACTTGTTCAGGAGGAAACCTTGCTCCTTCCTGTTGCAGGGAACCCCTTTTTTTGTCCCTAGTCTGTCAGATTTGGGTTTTAAGGAATGGGAAGCTAGTGGCATACAGTGTCTGTGGGACCTGTATACTAAGGAAAGGTTGGACTCTTTTGAGGGGCTACGGGCCAGAACAGGGTTGGAGCAGCAACACTTGTTTTGGTATTTGCAGATTAGGGCATACTGTAGAACTTTAGGAAGAACACTTAACACGGAGTCCATGCTAGGCCAAATTGAACAATTGATGCAGGATGGGCAGAGGAATCCCAAGGGTACCATATGCAGGGTTGCCACACTTGGTAGACAACTATTTTCAGATATTACACAAAAAACTAGGCAGCTTTGAGAAAGGGATATGGGGATCTTTATTACAGAGGATGCCTGGAAGGTAATGACTCAGCTGCATCAGGGCATCCTGATCTGTAATAAGTATAAAGAATCTTTTATAAATTTTGTCATGGATTATGTTGCTCCCCACTGTTAGCAAGTTCAACCCTGATATATCCGGTGTGTCCGGTGCAAGGTTGGTATAGCCTCTTACTATCATTATTTTTGGTCCTGCCCTGTTCTGCAGGAGTTCTGGAGGAAAGTGAGACAGAAAGTGCAGACCTTGGTGGGTAGACCAATTCCACAGCTGCCTATAACAATGCTGTTCAGGGTCAAGGATGTAGGTGATGCAGAATGGATTCCTCTCCCAAGATGGCTCAGTGTCATGCTAGATATGGCACGACACTGTATTCTCAACTCATGGGTGTCAGGAACCAGGTCCACTACACAACAATGGAAGGTGCTGATGTTGCACATGCTTGCCTTGGAAAGGCTCACATATGTAATGCAGAACAGAGGGAATATTTTTATAATGTCTGGCAACCATATTTAGCAGCCCTATCTCCAGCAGAGACCTTGACCCTTGGGGAAGGATGGGTATGAAGGATGGAACAGGGGAAAAATGAAGGAGAATATTATCTCTATCTTTGATCGTAGAAGGTGCTTAATTGAACTGATCAAAAGCATATTAATTTTATTTTAAATAACTGAACTAATTGTATAAATGACTTTTCTTTTTATTCTGTATATCATATTTTCATATTTAGGGATCTAGACCTTTATGTAATAAGTTATATAATATGGTTGTGTGTTTTTGTCTTGTCTTCAGTTGAACTGTGTTGTTTGCATTTTTACTGAAAACTTGAATAAATATATGATGCAAAATAAAAAAAGAGCCATTGTATAATAACAATAATTCACGCCAGGATGTGCGTTATGCTGGGATAATGTCACTTCCTTGGCTTGCTACCTTGTGCATCAACCACCCAAGGTGTGACATTATCCCACCACGATACACACCATATCATACATTATTGCTTATATATACTGTAACAGAACAGGGGTAGACTTGGATACAACTACCTGCTGATTCAGTCCATTCTTTAATGAGTGTTCCAAAGTTTATTTGCAGGGAAATATGTGTACTCTATCCACCCCACCTCACCATATGTCTGAAGAGATAGTACACCAATTGGAAAAAAATCATCCATCTCTATGGGTACATGGACAGACCAGCATCCTTTTCATTAGGCTCATGGAGAGAACACAAGCCTCAGATTTGGACTCAGCAAAGGTCCTGCAGCTACACTCCATGAACTGATCAATGTAAAGTAGAAGGGTGTCACATGGACGTTCAGTAACCCTGAAGGGATGGGAACCCAAAATGGATGGAATGGGAAGGAAGGGAATTTATTAATATTAAAAATGGTACCAAACAGGGTTAAGGGATTGGATACTGGCAGAGGGTGAAACAGGAGGGAGTGGACTTTAATAATACTAAAAAGGTGGTGAAGCAGGGTTTGGATGTTTGATGCTGGTGACAGTGGAATGAGAGGGGAGGGTCTTTATTAATAATAAAAAGCAAGATAGGACTGGAGTCAGATGCTTTCACAGTGTTAGACTGGCAGTGTTTCTGCAATAAAACAGCTAGCAGCTTTTTGTTTGAGGGGTGGGTGAAATCTTAAAACACTTGGCAGCTCTTTCTTCCCTCTTCAGGCAGCTGAGTCCTAGTCTGCTGCAGTAATCTGCATTATTTCTCAACACCCAGGACCTAGCAACCAAAGCAATGATCAGTCTTCCCATGCTGTCTGCAATATCCTGCAGTGCAAGAGGAAGGCCATACAAGTAAAACAGCTTTGGCTGTTCAAGGATCAATTGAATGAAATGTGTTTCTTTTGTTATTAATGTTAACAATTACCCTGCCTACCCATTTCACGATCCGCTAGTATCCAAACCATTAAACCTTTCTAGCTCCATTTTTAATATTAATACATTCCTTCTCTCTCCTTTTCCACCCTCACCAGCATCCTAACCATTTGGGGCCTCTTTTATTTAATATTTATGAATACCCTCCCCTCATGTTGAACCCTAAATAGCATTCAGCCCCTACCCATCCTTTCCCAGAGTAGAGCTGTGCAAAATGGGAAAATTCTGATCCATGGAATTTCATTGAAATTTTGCAAAATTCCATAAAATTCCGTGGAATTCCACCAAACTTTTATGGAATTTTAGACATTTAGTAATTTGGTTCAAACTCAAAAACTGTTCAAGCTAGAGGTCTGAAGTCTGGCATATATACTCTTCGTGACAATGGCCATGAACTTGCCAAATATCATGTAATTTAATTAAACTGTTTCAAAAGTATAGGGGATCAAATGTCATTTTATTGTTTGTGAGAAATTTCATGAACATTTTTTATCTGCATATACCTTAACCATCTATAGGGTCAGGGATTTTAAATTTGGCATGATTTCTTGATGATAGGTGTTCTATCAATATGCCAGATTTCATGGCAATATGGTGCATCATATCAAAATTATATGTGCTCAAATCTGTTATTTTAATTTTTTCAGGAAATTTCATAAACAGATTTCATCTACATATAACTCAGGCACCTTTGGAGCTAGACATGTGTAAATTAGTATGTATAACCTTTGTGTAATGCTTATAGAATGACCTAAATATGGAGTGAATTAGATAAGAGATTTTTAAATTACAGGGATTCAAAACTTTACTATGTAAATATTTGCAAACCTTTCTGAAAACTATCAAAAATGTAAATGTTTGTAACTTCTCTGCTCCTGCATGCAGCAAGAGTTAACATTTGACATGCATATCCATAGCCCATGTACCCTGGTGTCTAACACAACTGGATAAATTGGTTAAGCAGTTTTAATTTTGAAAAAAATTATTAGTAACATTTTCTCACGTATTTATGATAGCAAAGCCTGTAGATGAAGCATCAATATTTTTTTTGTGTGGAATTTACCATTAACAATGCACATATCACTACTACAGTTGATAAGCTGGGCTGCCCTTTTGCAGTCCTGCTGTTCCTCACTGGGTGACTATCCCCCTTCTCTTTTAGCATAGCCAGATTGACTTAGTAGAACTACTGATCCCACTGATCTTTGTTCTTTACAGTGACAAACTGTTTTTTTTTTTTTTTTAGGAAAACGTTGTACCCACATGAGGCAGAATGAGCCCTGCCTCTCCAGAAGAGCGCTCTGAGGTTGAGGGGTGCTGTGAGGACCCCTGCAACGACGGGCGGTGGTCTGGTGCTGTGGCTCGCTATGGGAGGGAGCCGTGGCGACCGTGGAGGAGACCAGATGAATGAGGTACCTACTTGGGTTGCTATGTGAGGGACCTGAGTGGTGGGGGTGGAATTGTGGACCCTGATGTGGCAACAGGAGCAGGAGGCTTGGGGCCACCGGAGGTTCACTGGGTGAGGGATCCCCAGGAAGGCGGGTGAATAGAGCTTGTCACTTTGTTTGATTGACTTAGTAGAACTACTGATCCCACTGATCTTTGTTCTTTACAGTGACAAACCTTCTGAAAATGTAAGTTGCCTACTCCCTTCCTTATCAACTTACCCTGTTGAAATAGTATAATTATTTCTTCCTGCTACACAATACATTGTCTTCCCCATCTACATGTTTTTAAGTACCTCTAAGTCCTAGACTTGCATGTACACCAAGCTCCCTGGTTAATAAATTTACTGGATGTGATCTCTAAATATCCTGCATTCAGGTTGGAATTGTTAACACGTTGAGCTTTCTTGCTCCAACCTGGGGGTCTACCACTGTTGTGTTACCCAGCTCAGCTGTCCATTTCTTGGCAAAACTGTGCATCTAACTCCTGAACCTGGTGACCCCTGCACTACATGCCTCTTATCCCCTATCCTTTAATTAGAACCCACCAGATAAAGCCGAGTGAAATTAAAAAATTCCAGTTTTATGGAATTTTTCATGAAATATTGCAACTTTCACAAAGACTCATGGGATTTGACTTTAAGTAGAAATGTTATTTTGCAATTTCCCACAGCAAGCAATTAATAAAATTGATACATGAGTCCCTTGTAAGGTCTACAAACCTGACAAATTTAATGGTATTGCATTTTCTAGTTTTAAAGTTTCAGGGGTTTATAAATTTGTAGTTTACATTCTTGCAAAATTAAATGTTTAAATGTTGTGAAAGTTTGACTACTTTTCATTTAATCCTATTTAAAGCTGAAAATGTGAACATTTTCAGAAATGATCATGTGGTGTAATAGTTTAAATGTTTCAATTCTAGTTAAATTTGGATATGTAGTTTTAAAATTAGAGGAACTAACTGAAATTAAAATTTTGGCAACATGTTTGGCAGGATGTAACACAGTCCCATTTAAAGCTAGAAATCTGAAACTTTGTGCATATACAAATGTAGTGCTAACACGTATACCTTGCAATTATTGTAATATTTCAATTAATACTATCAAAGTTATACTAAAATTAGAAATCCAAATTTTGGCAACATATTTGACTACCTATAACTCAAGCTCCCATTAAAGTTTGAGACTTAAAACATGGTGCATATATGCATTTTATGTGCTTCTCTAAATCTTGATATTGTGGAGAAATTTGGATAAGAAATTTCAAAATTATCTCCAAATAACTGAAAATTAAATTTTGATTAAATGGCAACCCATAACTCTGACCATTTTAACTTAGACATCTGAAATTTAGCATTCATTTGTAAGCTGTAGGGTGCATATGTGCCATATTTGGTATCTTTTTGGACATGAACTTTTAAAGTTACAGCAAAATAACTGAAATTTAAAATTTTGTGAAATTCCACAGAAAATGTTCATGCAAATTGCACTGAATGCTGCAGAATCAGAATGGTCATTCCACGAGCATTCCATGGGCAGAATTTTATATTCTCCACAACTCTAGCCCAGAGTGAAACATTTATGAAACAAATTCTGGTCAGAGCCAATATGGCCACGGAGAACTTTCGGGATGCTTTTACCTATTATTTCTAATGAATCGCACAATGCAGATCTGAGGAGAGGCAGTTTCAATGTGGACTTCCTTTTACACATTTTTACAATGTGTTTTCCTAGAATATGCATGCTCATTGCTGTATATTTAGACTGGATAGTTCACAGAAGAAATGGTATCTTATTTTCAGTGGGGCTCTACATCTACACAATATTATGCTGCACTGCATAAAATCAGAATGCACTAAAAACAATATTTTGCATCTGAGGGGACATATTAAGTACCAGACTGATGTGCTAGCAGAGAGATGCATTGAATAAAGACAGTGCACTGGTTGGCACTGATACAATGCCCAAAGAGAATATGCCACCGGAACAGGGTGTGCATACAGTGAAGCCCACCAGGATGAAGCACAGCACTGCAGAATTCAGCAGTAGAGTTACTGCAGCAAACATTGCAATTTTAATGGGATTTAATCCCTTTTGTCATGCAGTAAACCTATGATGCTGCACTCCATCCTGGCAGGCATCATTGTACCTGTTGAAAATGTGACCCTGGATGGGAGTCACAGTGAAGGCAGCCACCAAGACAGGTGCATCCAAGTTGACCCTGACTGAATACCTTCCAGGGGGAATGTGTGGCACATATTGGAATGTGCCACATCCCCCATGGGTGATATTCAGCCCAGGAATGGTTAAATAGGATAGAGAGATTTTTAAATAACAATGGATTAACATACTTAAACGTATGGGGAAAACAAAATATTAACTTAAGTAGAACATACATGGGGTATATTACAAAGAAACTCCATCAGCAAAAAGACCTAGTAGATTTAAAAATAATAAAAATGTAAAACTGGCTTGTGGGCAATACTATAGAACATAATTTGAAACCATACTTAAATATAGTAAAAAAGCATGAACATAGGGCTATATTGACTAGATTTAGATTTGAAGCTTTTGATAGTATGGTATTAGAAGCTAAAGAAAATAAGGAACATAATACTTCTAATCTTTTTTACTGCAATTTACAGGAAATTAAAGATCTGAAGCACGTAACACTGAGGTGCCCATGGTATGATAAATAAAGAGTTATTTTCCTGAAGCAGTATTTGGATACCTGCAACATCCCAGACAAATATATGCTAAATCTATTGTATAATTCAGAAAACATAGAAATACTTACAACTTTAGCTCAGTATTTAATTGTGATTACCAAGCTCAGAAAGAAAAGAGTGGCCATGTATAAAAATGCTTGCTTATCATTGGTATAAGTCAGTACATAAATAATTTGTAATCAGAATTATATGATAAGTTGTAACTGTACTTGCCTATTTGACGTGTCTCGGGGGGAGGGGCTAGAGCTTCTTTTAGAGCTTCTCTTATTTAATTAGTATATTGAATGCTGCTTTTTAGCTATCCAACATGGTACAATTGATATTGTTGTGATGATTTTATTCTATTTAAGTTTTATATATTGTACTGTATGATTTACACACTATATGTATGTTTATGTGTAATGGCAAATTGCCTAACAATAAATTTATATTTAACCCAGGAATGCAAATGAGCTAATTGAGCATGCAGTGTGTAAAGGGGCCTTCTGCATACTTGTTACCGTCCAATTTGCATGTTGGCACATGGATGAAAGTGCTGGAGCAGCTCTCGCCCCCAAGTCCTGACCCTAATCACTCCCATGTGGGACATGACCTGAAGTCTCTGGTGGTAAAGTGGCACCCCCACCCATTCCACCAGCCTTGATTGTACCTGAGTCCAGACTCTATTGGTTCCATACGGTAGGGACCCCAATTCCATCCCTGGTTGCACCGGAATACACCTAATGTCCATGTCCATAGTGTAGTGGACCCACCCCTCTCAACAGTGCACAGACATCCCCCCTTCCTGCCCCCCAACCCATCCCATTGCAATGACCGGCACTGTGATGGGATCAGCCTAACTGTATCCAGTGAGTGGCACAGCATTGGCAGTAGGATACGGGAATGTGTCATACATAGGCACACGCTGTGTGTAGGTGACAATGCTCAGAGGCCATACACCCTAGGCACTTGCATGCGGATCCACCATCCCAGTGCCATTGCACTGCTCAGTGCAGGTGACAGCCAGTGCTGTACCTGAACAGGCATGTTGCAGCTGACTTCCCATTCATTTGCACAATTGGAGAACCTCAGATGAATTATCCATAACCTGCAGCATACGCTGCAAATGGCATTGCAGGCTACCACACCCCATGGCACATAGGATATCACAGCAGTCTGGATGGTGGCATTTTACACAGGTGAATGGGGGGTGAGTGTGAACTTGCAGCAGTGTATGATAGCAGGAAAATACAGCATTGACAAGGCATGCATTGGAGGCATGTCAATTCCCTCCTACGGTTTGCAGGAATCTACACATGGCTGCATACGCTGGTGGGTCCACAGCTTGGGCAGTGCCCCAATCCATGGTAAAGCCACTTGGGTAATTTTAGAGTGCAGTGCAGGTCTCCAGCCTGGGTCCAGTGCAGTTGTTGGCTGGCCATGGCAGGGTACAGAGGGAAGTACCAGTCTCTACAACAGGTCAGGTATGAGGGGAGGAGTGAGGGTGTCTGTATACCAGGGTGGTGGGTGGGGGTCCTTTACACTATGTATATGGACTATGGTTTCCCCTGGTGCAATCAGGTCTGGGGGGACCCTACACTATGGAGTTCTTTGGGGATCAAGTTAGATCAATTGGGGATGGGAGAGGGGGACACCTCTAGTCCACCAGGGCTGCCAGGTTGCTGTGCACCTGGTTGCACTTCTGCAGCCTACCTGTGGGTGGCTGGGCAGGTTAGGCCAGCTGTCGGTGACCTATGCATGGGAACGCCACCTTGACATGCACTGCATACCATTTGTTTGTACCCTGGCCCATTCCCTTGTGACCAGGACATTATGCACATTTCAATATCAGGCTGTGGCACATTGTAGGAGTTGTGCAGCACATCTCCCTTTTTTGCCGGGATGTGCTGCACATCTCCTTTGAATATGGGGGCTCTGGACTAGGTACCCTGAATAAATACATTATAAAAATGATAAAATCATGACCCAGCTGAAAATAAGATACTGCATCTAATCTGGGACAGCCTGAGTATATACAATGCAAAAATGTGTAAATGAAGATCACTATGACAATGAGATGTACCATTTCCCCTGTGTTATCCAGGATACAAAATATAGGATAAGAAATATTCAATGCTCCCAGATCCCAATAACCATTTTCCTGTAACAAGCCTTAATTTTTCCTGTATTTTCTCCACATAGGCTGTAGATTTTTTCATAAGCCACTGGTTCATTATTTTTGAATTTTGTTCTTTATTTATTATATCAGCAGCTTTTTATCCAGAAAATTGCTCTGATTTGCTGCTCGGTATTAATATTATACGTCAAGATGGTCAAGGAATGATTTAGATTTACATGGTATGTGTAAGGTACAATGGGGGACTGTATGAAATAACAAATATCCCAATCATTATTTCATAAACTACACTCAAAATTAGTCATCACAAGTCAGCCAATCTTTCAAAAGATACTAGTAGTGCCTGTAAACAAATGTTTTGCAAATACATTTTTTTATTTATTTATTTGTTTGCTTTTGGTAACCGGGTGGGTTCACTAGGCATAGGGATGCCTATTTTCAGGCACGACCCGGGAGGATACACGTCATATACATGAGCAACAACAATATGACGCAGCACATAGAATAGTTAATACAATGCAAGGGTAGTCAGAAATACAAATAAATTGTGAGACAGTGAATACAGGGTTGGACAAAGTCAAAAGAACAAATACAGTTCAGGGATATTCAAAATATAAACAAGTGCAACACAAGTACAGAGTTGGCACTAATCAGGTGTTGTGGACAGTATACAGTAAGTGCCATTAACAGGGCCAATATTAAAGATATAGAAACATAGACTTTGACGGCAGATAAGGACCACTTGGCCCACCCAGTCTGCCCATTTCTCTTCCTATTGGATAAGCTGCAGATTCTAGTTAACCAACAGCCTACTTCCTGCAACCCCCCACTACAATTGCCTTATGTCTGTCCCGTGCATGTTTGAATTCCCCTACTGTTTTAGACCCAACAACCACCTCCCCAGGAAGGCGGTTCCATGCATCCACCACTCTCTCTGTGAAAAAAAAAATTCCTCACATTACCCCTGAGCCGTCCCCTCCTCTATCTTTAAATTGTGCCCCCTTGTTCTTACACATCTCTTTTTCTGAAAGATGCTACCCACCTGGACTTTGTTGATTCCCTTGAGGTACTTAAAAGTTTCTATCATGTCCCCCCCATCCCTCCTTTCATCAAGGGCATACGTATTAAGCTCTCTCAGTCTCTCTTCGTATGGTTTCTGATGCAGACCCTGCACCATTTTAGTTGCCCTCCTCTGGACTGCTTCCATTCTGTCTATGTCCTTGCGTAGATGGGGTCTCCAAAACTGCACACAGTATTCCAGATGGAGTCTCACCAACTGTCTGTACAGAGGGATAACCACTTCCCTTTTTCTACTAGTGATGCCCTGTCCTATGCATCCCAATATCCCCCTGGCTCTCCTTACTGACTTCTCACATTGCTTACCCACCTTTAGGTAATCTGATATGACTACCCCCAAGTCCCTTTCCATTTTTGTTGTTGTTAGTACCTCCCCTGCTATTGTGTACTCTTCTCCTGGGTTTTTTGTTTCCCAGGTGCATTACTTTGCACTTCTTTGTATTGAATCTAAGTTGCCATATGTCTGACCATTCCTCCAACCTTGCCAAGTGCCTTCTTATCCTTTCTAACCCCCTTGTGTATCAACTCTGTTACAGATCTTTGTATCATCTGCAAAGAGGCATACCTTTCCCTCCATATACATATACACAGATGCTATTTTGCATCTTATATTTGTTAGTTTTCAGACAAATTCTTACAGGCCTTTTCTGTCCACCTGATGGAATCTTGAATGAGTTAAGTAAATGTTATTATTTTTTTCAAGGCCCTGATCCAGCAACTCAGTAAATACACACTCAGTACATCATACTATACAATGATGAAAAACAGTCTTCTGTTTTCAGTTCTTAGATCAGGACCATTTACAAATGGTATAGTTATATGCCAGTATCTTGCAAGTCCCCCAGTAAGATCTCTGACTTTTCAGGAATAATATCAAACCTACATGAAACCTCCAAAAATATAAAAATAATAATATAGAAAAAACATAAAAGGAACTTACAAGCTCAAATGGGCAGACTGTGTGGGCCATAGCCTCTTATCTGCTGACAGTGTCTATGCATCTATGTAAACAATAATCTTCCTCCTAATAAATGGTATGATCTCTTTCATTCTCAAAAACAGCAAATTTTATTTCAAGTCAATATCTCTCCATCTTGGCATCAAATAACATTTGGCTTTGTAAAAGTTCTGAAATGCCTAAAGTTTGTTGTAATTAATTGAAAAACATTTACATGTCTGTCATGTGTTGTGTCTTTTGATGCAGATTGTATATTGTATTTGCTATGCTTGCATTTATGTACTCATTCTGTGTAACTGTTTGTTTTATACATTGGGACCCCATTGAAAATGAGCCTTGGCTCAATTAGGCTATCCTTTTTTGAATTTTCAAAATACAATTTTTACTACTACTACATGTTGTGAGAGAACAAAGCAAGTTAATACATACTACATTATTATCAAACCTCAAACTTATTTATGGAAATTATGCACAATTACATTACTAATACTGTAAATTAAAATATTATTGTTGAGACCTTCTTACTGTTTAGATTGCTCATTCCAAGAACAAACAATACATTTATGTTCCACAGCCTAGAGTTGGAGGTCCAAAACACAAGAAAAACTCAGCTGTTGCCCCCTACAAATTTCTTTCTCAGTTGTTTTGACTTTTTTTTTTTATAACTGTATATGGGAACATAAGGAATCAGATTATTATACAGATGAATTTCTCACTCTCATAGTTTGTCAGCAGTAAATTAATTATATGAGATCTTCCTTGCCAGGAATTTGACTATTTTTCCACCACACGCACACCCGCGCACGCACACAAGCAAGTATGCACGCGCACACACACACACACACACACACACACACACACTATAAGATACCTCAGTACTTGGAAAGCTCTTACCTGTTATGTTTGGAAAGCTGGTGCAGCCCCCTTGCTGTTAAAAAGAAATATATATATTTAGTCTGGGCAGTTCACTGAAGACCTGGCATATGTCTCAGACAATAGTTATCAGTTAATGTCTTGAGGTTAAATTAGCAGTGTAAATCTTTATAGATTTGCTTAGAAAGGTGACATTTATGAGGTATGAATCCTTCTTGAAAGATAATACATGCCCAACTGAAGTTAGTAGCAAAAATGTTTAAATGCTAGGTATTTAAATGTGCAAGCTGTTGCATTTCAAAGGGGTAAACAAATTTCCAGTTTTCTTGACAACCAATATTGGACAAGCTGTTTCCAGTTTCCTAATGGCCATCTCATAAGCAGCTTAGAGTTATGTATCCAACATTCTAAACAGAAAGAAGGGTGTATTTTATTTTAGTTGGCATAATGATTTGTGAATGTGGAATGATACACTGAAAAGTCAAACAAATGTGTTCCAGGATACTCCATTTTCAAGCTACAGAGAGCAAGACAGCTGTAGGCTCCACCCACAGCCATAAAAAGCAACAAAAGTAGTTTCTCTTTGAACAGTCAAAACTGTCCTTCTGTACCAAGACACAACACCCAAGACCCAGCACCCAAAGCAATTATCTGGCTTTCCCACAGTATCTGCGAAACCTTGTGGTGAAGGAGAGAGAACAGACTGAAAGAGAAACACTTTGGCAATTCAGAGAGCAACTCTATGAATTTTTTTTAATTAATGTTTCTTCTCTGGGCAAGGTTGGGTAGCAGGTTGTATGCTGGTCACAGTGGAACTGCAATGGAAGGTACTTATTAATATTAAAGAAAATGGACAAGAGAGTGCTGAATGCTGGTGAGGATGGAATGGGAGCAGAGGGAATTTATTAATATTAAAAACAGAACCAGACATGGTTTAGGAATTGGGTATCTTCAGAGTGTGAAACAGGAAGGGATGAAATTTAACAACATTAAAAAGTCCAGCAGGCAAGGTTTGGATGTTTGATGTTGGTGATTTTGGAATGAGAAGGGAGGGTCTGTATTAATATTTTTTTTTTTTTTAAAGTCCAGATCAGACTGGGAGTTGGATGCTTTCACAGCATAAGGTTGGCAGTGTTTCTGTAATAAATAGCTAGAAGCTTTTGTTTTGGGGGTGGGGGGGATCTTAAATTACTTTAAACTCTTTCTTCCCTGTTCAGGCTACCAAGTGGAAAACATTATACTCAGTTGGGACCTAATGTTGAATGGAGAAGCTGTAACTACGACCTCGAACTGGGTTTGAAACGTGATACAACACTTCATTTTATTCTCTAGGAGGTATGCATATACCCTAAGGGGTTTTAAAAAATTAATGTCTACCTTTTGACCTTACGGTATTTGGATTTACTGCACTTAGTGGAGCACTTTTTGACTTGTTTCAGTACTGAAGGCCCTGTTGTTAAGACTGGGAGGTGTGCTGTCCGTGGAGTATTCTGAAACTGTGACCAGGAATCAAGCTAAAGAAGGAGGAGTGGAGCAGCAGGATTTCAACGGGGGCCTGAACAGGGCCCTAGTATTGCAGAAATGAATGGGAGGGGATTGAATCCAGCATCTGCTACCAGAATCTGGGAAACTTGTTACCTGATAGCTAGTACATCAGCCTGCCAGATAGGACCTAACACAGATCTGGGCCCCCAAACAGCGACAGAGAAGGAGGGTATTTTGCTCGCATAGCTCTGGACATTTTTAATGTTTTGGTTTCAACAGACAGACTCTCAATCACCCAGATATACTGAGCACTCATATTACATTCATGTAACTGGTCCTGGGGAGAGCCCGAGACGGTGCCCAGTGTTTTGCTATTTGGGGGCTCCCACTCTTTGCCCAGGTGTTTTAGTAGTATGGTAGTGATATAGGTAAAAAATATAAGAGAACTGGGCTAGAAACCTGGGTAGGAGTGAGACTTGCTGTGATATTGTGTTTTATGGTTCAGCAGGTTTATAAAATATTTTAAAACTCTCTAGAGAAGCAGCCGAGTTGTCGGGAAATTCATTCTCCTTTAGCCGTCTAGTTTACCCTTGGGCATAGCCATAGACACATAAGGCTTTATTTTCTGCTCTTATGCAGCATTTTTGCCTTAAGAAACATAAGAAGCTCTATACGTGTATTTTATTGCATAGATATATTTGAATTCATCTAGTGTAGTTAACTCTGAATTTGACATTATTATATATTACAGTCTCGATTTTCAAAGAGCCTGTAGATTGCTGCAAGTTGCGATGTTTTAGGGATGCTGTGAACTCTGGGTGTATCAGGCACTCTGTGCTTGATTCTGTAAAAGCAGGGGTCCCTGTACCAAAACCCCAGGAGTTGCTGTACCCACAAGCTTGCACTAAAAAAAGGTGCACTTGAAGAACCTGCTGCAGGGATCCACCCCCCCCCCACCCGTTGCAATACTAGGGGGGCCAGAATGGTTAGGGAGCTGAAGCAGCATACCAGGAGGGAGCACGGACATAAGTGGCACAGGAGAAGGCATGGGGAATCAGGAAGGACAACTGGGACAGACTGTTAGTGAAGTGAAACCGAGCAGGGTGCTTTTACATCTGTATAAATATTGCACATGCCAGCATGTAATCATACAGGACTATAATGTACAGTGACTAGTACCCATACTTTACATTCAGAACCAGACCTATACAACCACAACAAAGGAGGGACAAGTGATACAGCTGCAGAATATGGCATCATATTGAACTGTAACACAGCAAACCTCAGAGTTGTACAGTGATACAGAAATCACTATACAGTTGTGAGGTCTGCCATTTTCAGTTCAATATGATGCCATATTCTGCAGATGTATCACTTGTCCCTCCTTCATCGTGTTCATGTAGGGCTGGTTTCGAATGTACAGTATGGGTACTAGTTACTATACATTGTAGTCCTGTACAATTACATGCAAGTGTGTATAGTCTTGAAACAGATGTAAACGGACTCCACTAGGTGCCTCTTCACTAGCAGTCTGTCCCAACTGTCCTCACTGACTCCCCCATGCCTCCTCCCATGCCCCTCCCCCTCAGCTTCCCACTGTCCACCCTGTCCCAATGGCTCAAGCCATATAGACCACCTCCTGGCTAGTCTAAGTGGTACCCCTTCTGCATCTATGACAGGGCTTGCAAACTTCCAAATAAGTGGATGTTGCAGCTCCACCATGGTGCAAGACCCTTTGAGACCTGGTGCCCCACCATGCTGGGTGCAAGGGTGGCATGGGGAGACTACAGCACAAAGGTCCCAGCCGCCAATAGAAAATTGGGAATAGTGCAAAATGTGATGTAAGGAGCCACTTATATCAATTGAGCAAACTCCTTGCATCACTCTGGGGGCTTTGAAAAATCAATCCCTATATAATATATATATTTAGCTTGCATTTTGGCAGTTTATTTACTTCATTGATTGTAGTGGGCTTCCTTGGATTTCCCTGTGTAGCTTACCTGGAATTTCTTTGACTTGAGCCCAAAAGAAAAAATTACTCACCACAGTAATCTTCTTTCTTCCATGGGGTCCTATAGCATCAGTAACTTTTTGCACTTAGCTGGCTAGGTGCAATTGCCCCGGAGGTGTGCCTTTAAGAGATTTTTTTTAATGAGCGTAGGGCCAGCCAATCAAAAGACAGGAGGGGGTGTGAACTGAGTGAATGCAGTTGACTGTTTCAGAATTTTTTCAAGGCAAAACAAGGGCAAATGCCCCGAAAAAGAATTAACAGGATTCAAAAAACATGCAAATGTCCAAAAGTGAAAATAGAAACAGCAACATGAGAAAAAACTCATCAATAACAAACGCCAAATTTGGTAAAGGTGACGAAGAGCCCTTCTCTGACAGGTGAACTGGGGAGGAAGGGTGGGAGCTACTGATGCTTTAGGACCTCATGAAAGAAGAAGATTACTGCGGTGAGTAATTTTTCTTCTTACCCAGGAGTCCTTTAGCATCAGTAACTTTTGCAGACCACCAAGCAGTACCAAGTGGGAGGCGGGCACAGAACCTACTTTAGAAAGAGGCTCTGCAGAACTGCCTTGCCAAATTTGGCATCAGATCTGGTCTGCACATCCAAACTGTAGTGTTTCACAAAGGTGTGCACAGATTTCCAAGTAGCTGCTTTGCAGACATCCAGTAGGGGAATGTCCCTTGCTGCTGCAAGCGAGGCTGCAGTGCCCCTGGTGGAATGGGCCCTGAGCCCCACTGGAGGTTGTTGACCAGCTTTCTCATAGCAGAATCTAATACAAGAGACCAACCGACGAGAAATAGTTCTCTTGGTAGCTGGTCTTCCTCTGCCTACATCCCCATAGGTGAGGAACAACTGAGTGGAAGAGCCTCTGGACTGTCTAGTATGCTCTAGGTAGTGAAAGATTGTTCTTTTGACATCCAATCTGTGGAGCTTTTGCTCGCCAGGAGTGGATGGCTCAGTAAAGAAGACAGGCAGAGTAAAGGACTGGTTCAAGTGAAACTCTGAAACCACCTTTGGCAGAAATTTCCTATTCGTCCTGAGCTCAACTTTATCATTGTGAGGAATGATGTAATTCAGCTCAGTGCACAGGGCCTGTAGCTCTGAAATCCTCCTGGCAGACGAACGGCTACCAGGAAGATGGTCTTCAAGTTACAAACTTGATGTGGGCCGTGGACATAGGCTCAAAAGGTGGATTCATGAGTCCATCTATGCAAAGTTCAGGCATCAAGGAGGAACAGGCTTCCTGGTTGGAGGCTGGCGGTGCAAGAGGCCTTTGAAAAAACTGTTTAAAAATGTTGTGGGAAAAAACTGATTTCTTCTTTCCCACCAAAAGGTAGGCTGAAATTGCCGCCAGGTGTAGCTTGAGTGAAGACGGTTTCAAGCCTGACGCCTGTAGGTGTGCCAGGTAGTCTAGCAGCTGAGGGTCTGAAGACGATAGGGGTTCGACCAATTTGCTTCTGCACCAGAGGGAAAACCTTTTCCATTTGGCTGCATAAGTCTTCTTAGTGTTTGGTTTTTCAGCCATCCTCAGTATCTTAAGGACTCGTTCAGAGTACTGTGAGGATGGAAACTCTAACTCCTCAAGAACCAGGCTTTGAGGTGAAGAGAGTATACGTCTGGGGTACTGCACTCCTGTCTGAGGGAGAGTCAGCAGGGATCGAGTTAGAGGAAGGCAAATGGGCCAGTTGCAGGACACTGAGAGAAGGAGAGGGTACCAGGCTTGCCTGGGCCAGTCTGGAGCCACTAGGATCATGGATGAAGGCTGCTACCTGAGTTTTAGAAAAACCCTGAATATCAGGGGAAAGGGAGGAAATGTGTACAGGAATCTCCCTGACCAGTCCAGGATCAGGGCATCCAGAGGAAGTGTTCCCGGAACTGGGGGCCTGCAACAGTACTGAGGAAGCTGAAATTGAGAGGCGAGGCAAACAGATCCATGTCTGGTGTGCCCCATTGACTGAACACTGTGGCTAGTACTTGCTTGTTCAGTGTCCATTCACTCTGACCTCGACTGATGCGGCTTAGAGCATCCGCCAGAGTATTGAGTTTTCCTGGGAGGTGAATAGCTGAGAGACTGATTCCCAGGGAGAATGCTACAGACCAGAACTTCAGAGCTTCCAAACAGAGTATTCCTGATCTGGTACCACCATGCTTGTTTATGTAGAACTTTGCAGTGGTGCTGTCCATTCAAATTTGAACCACCTGCCCTTCTATGCTGGGAACAAAAGCTTTGAGAGCTAGTAAGACTGCTTTGAGTTCCAAAAGATTTATGTGCATCTGTCACTCTTCGGGAGTCCAGTTGCCACTTACTGAGGTACAGTCTAGATGAGCTCCCCAGCCCAACAGGGAGGCATATGTGGTGATCACCTTTGTGGGAAGAGGAGCTTGAAAGGGAACCCCTGCCTGCAAATTTGCAGGGTCCTTCCACCACAGTAAATTTTGGAGGAACTGCTCTGACACCGGTATTAACTTTGAAAATGTGTTGCTTCTCTGAGACCAGCGGGCTCTGAGGTAGGCTTGCAGGAGTCTCATCCTGTACCTGACCCCTTGGACTACTGCAGTCATAGAGGCCATATGTCACAGAAGTTTGAGGAAATACCTGGCTGGTTTTGGCTGTCCCTGGGTGAAAGAATCTTCCATTGAAAGGAAACTCTGAATTCTTTTCTGTGGGAGGAAAACATATCCTTCCGAGTGTCCAGCTGGGCACCTATGAAGGTGAGCAGCTGGGTGGGTTCTGGGTGAGACTTCTTGAGATTTACCAGGAAACCCAGAGACTCCAGAGTGCATTCTGTGAGGGAAAGATATTCCTTGACTTGGCCAGGAGACTTTGCTACTATGAGCCAGTCATCCAGACAGGGGTAGAGAGCAATATCCAGTCTCCTGAGATGTGCTGCTACCACTGCGAGACACTTGGTAAAGACTCTTGGAGCTGAGGACAGACCGAAGGGCATTGCGGTGAACTGATAGTGACCTGAAGGAAGTTTGAACCTGAGAAACTTCCTGTGAGATATCCTTATGGGTATGTGGAAGTAGGCATCCTTTAAGTCGAGGGAGGCTAGCCAGTCGCCCTGCTGTAACGACTGTATGACCAGTGACAAAGTGACCATTTTGAATTTTTTTTTTAGATGTTTGTTTAAATATCTGAGATCTAAGATTGGCCGCCACTCCCCAGTTTTCTTTTGAGTCAGAAAATACCTGGAGTAGATGCCCTTGCCCTTCTCGTGGGTGGGGACCCTCTCTACTGCTTATAATGCCAGAAGGTTTTGTACCTCCATTTCCAACAGTGGTATCTGTGATGGAGATAGAGGTCTTGACACCTGGATACACTTGAGGTCTGGCAGCTGCTTGAACTGTAATGACAGACCCTTCTCCACTATCTCCAGCACCCACTTGTCTGACGTGATGAGGGACCAGTGCTGAAGATGGTGAGAGAGTCTGTCTCCAACCGGAAATGGGGAGGCAACCTGGACACTTACATCAGGACTTAGACTGAGAGGCAGATGGTTGGGTAGAGGTGGATCTTCTTTGGACCCTTCTGCCCCTGCCTCTGAAAGTCCCCCTGTACTGGCTAAAGTCAGAATGGGGATAGGGACTGTAAGGCCTGGGAGCAAAACTTCTGCCCCTACCGCCCTTTGGACGGGATCTCTGAGGGGGTGGTAGGTCTAGGCTTGGATGAATGGCTCTGCCAGGAGGCCTTGTACTCATCGACCTTTTTCATGTAGTCAGTGGTTCTGTAATCAAGCAACATATTTTGATTACAGGGAAAATCCATGGCCTTGTTCTGAGTGTCTGTGGTCAAACTGGTTGTTCTAAGCCAGGTGAAGCATCTCGGAGATATGGCATGGGCCATTGCACTAGAGGCTGCATCATTATTGTCATCTGCCCTGTGGAATTGGTACATAGTAGCTTCCAAGGCAGTTTTTGATGTATCCACCAGCTCCTGTACCATAGAATCTGATCCGTTGTGGGCAATAGCCTGGACAGATTTCCAAAGGGCTTTCTGATATTTGGCTGTGAATGCCATGTAAGAAGAAAGCCAGAGAAGCAGGGAAGCTGTGGCATACATTTTCTTTGCTATAAAGTCAATTTTCTTGGCATCCTTGTCAGGGGGAGAGGACGACAAGGAGACTCCAGCTTTCTCACAAGCTGCCTGCTGCACTATGCTCTTGTGGCTAGGGTGTGCTGACAGGAACTCAGTACCATTTGTAGACAATTTATATTTTCTCTCAAGCCGCTTATCAACCCCTAGAACTGAAGTGGGGTGTTGAAGCACCTTCATGGTATTTTTTCTAAATGCATTATAGATAGGGATGACCAGGGTCTTTGAGGATGTAAGACCCTTCATCTCCCTATAATCTTCATCTTCATCGACATCCTGGTTGGGCTCCTATGTAGGGTGGTCCAGGGTATCCAGCATATTTTGTATAAATAAAAACATAGAGGAAGGATCCTCATGGTCACCCGGGGGATCCCCAAGGCCAGGGTCCTGGGACTCCTGGGGCTCAAGGCCCTCAAAATCCATGTCAGGGGCATCATAGAATTGATCATCATCTGCGTCACCCTCACAGTCTACAGAACAGAGAACTGTGGAAGAGTGCTTGCCAGCCCCAGTAAATTGAGGACCCATCTTTTGAAGGGTCTGAAACAGTTGCAATGCTTTTTCCATATCTTGCACTGATGGAAGAACCTGCGCAGTTTGTAAATGCTTTGTTTTTTCTGAATGCTTTAAGCTGCCTGTTGTCTCACTATTGGCTTTCCCAGGAGCAACGGGAGCATATCTGTCTTGACAGAGTTTCTTTTTAGCCACTTCATCAGAGACTTGATCAAGCTTCTTTTTTTCGTCACTCTTATTATTTTTCAATTTGTGAGGAACTTCATCTTTGGAAACTTTATTTTTTGACTGGGATCTGGAGGGTTCCTCAGCACCTCTGCTTTTGGTATTAGTATTTTTGAATGGCCTCTCATCAGAAACCTTTGATTTATCCTCAGCCATAATTATCAAAGGTTTGCCTGCTATATTCGCCAATTTAAGCAAAGCAAACCAGTTCTGGACCTATGAACTGAGTGCAGGTTTCTGTGAAAATTCCACCGGCCAGTCCTGCCCCAGTTAATAAACTATGTCTATTACCAGTGCCTTTTTTTTGGTTGTAAAACTGGGATCTATACCAGTGCCAGTCTTAATAGAAAACCCGTAATACTCAACTGCGCACAGGTGGCTGTTGGACCCTTATGGACAGTCCTGACACAAATGATACCAAGGTACAGTAATATAGCAAAAAGGTTTCCTTGTAATTGTCAATCTAGAGAGAAAACCCCCAGGCACTGTTTAAGTTTGAAATCTACAGCAGGTGCCTCGTGGTAAACCCCTCGAGGTCTGAGGTAAAAAACAAGGCAACTGTCCCCAATTCAACAGTTCCCACAAGAAATTAGTCAAAAATGAAGGAAACCATCGAAAATAAACACCCGCAATAAAATTAGGCTTTAAAGTACATAGTCGCAGTAAAAATAAAGTCTAAATAGCGATGTCGCGCTACAAATAAAAAATTTGCAAAGCGCTAAAGAAAAAGTAAAAGTTGTCACTCAGCACACTAAAGGAAATGATTTATGAGGAAAACTTTACCCAGATAAGCACTAGGAGACTGTCAACAAGGAAAGTTGGGAGACACCTCAGAGGCAATATGCTCAGTCCAGTGGAGAAAACATTCTGAAGCAGTCAACTGCAGTCACTCAGTTCACATCCCCTCCTGTCTTTTGATTGGCTGGCCCTATGCTCATTAAGAAAAATCTCTTAAAGGTACACCTCTGGGGCAATTGCACCTAGCCAGAAAAGTGCAAAAAGTTACTGATGTTAAAGGACTCCTGGGGTAAGAATGTGTGCTTGTGTAGCCAGTGTTGATTGTGCCTACATTCACAATTAACACTTATGATGTAATTCCCAACTCAGGTATTAAGACCTGCAGTTGCTTATTCCTGACAGTAGAGTTTGTACTGTGGATTAGTACACTGTGGACCCTGCACAGTATAAAACCTTAGGAGTTGTTATTTGTTTGACCAATCAGCCAAAGCTTTTAGTATAAATCTTATCATGAAATTGTTGATGGCAGCTTCTTGACAACAAGTCCGATCCCCACCGATGAAACAGGAGTCGCTGAGCAGCGAAGCCAGCATAATTTAAAAAGTGGAGGTTACCAGAGAAGCTGTAGACCTCTGAGCTGATTGGGATAAGCAGTTTGTTTTAGAATTTATTAAACATTATTTAATACAAACTGTTAAATCTTGAATGGAAAAACTGAATATTTTAGACGTGTTGGTGCCCTTAGGTGTTTTTATTAGATGTTCTTATAGTTACTTGGCTTGGAGAGGGACAGATTTGAAGGCAAATCATTTTAAACTTGCACTAAGGGAAGATACTTACAGTAAATAGAATATTTTGTTTTATTTCAGTGACCTTTTTATAAAAGTACCCAATTGCCTGCAGTTGTTTTCAGTGTTGCATCCTTTTCTTGAGGCTTCTGAATTATCAGAACCCACTGAACCTCCTGAATTATCTGAGCTACTGGAGATGGTTTAAGGTCAGACATTTTAGAGCTATGCCCTTCTTCCAGGTCACTTATAAAACCTAAGGAAGAATTATAAGGGAGAATTATATTCCAGCTTAGTCCACGGAGTGCTCTGAAGAAATTAAAAGATAAGAATTTTAAAGCGCTTTATTTCTGTTTCTGTGTTTAATGAAGAATTTTAAAATACTGTATTATTGACCTTACTACTGATCATATTCCATTAGAGTGAAGCACTTTTCAAGAACATAAATGTTTTTACTGTCACATTAAATATTAGCACATTTAAAGCACTCTATTCATAAAGAGTATTTTAGAGACCGAGATATAGGAAATTCTATCCAAGAGGCTACAAATCATTTTTATATATACTGTAAACTAAGAAGAATCTAGGACAGGACAGGACATTTTTGTACAGCAAGAATCAACAGAGTATATAAGCAGTTAAGGAAATTGGGGTGACCACAAGGGGTAAAAAGGCAAACTTAAAAGGCATAGAATCACCAAAGGTGCAAGCTCAAACTCCACAAAAAATCATAACAAGGGAGAAAGTTTGAAATGCAGGAACATTTTCATAATGAGGATTTTAATGTTATTCAATATGGAAAAGACAAGATCAATGTAAATAAATATAAAGATGAACAACACATATCAAAGCAAATTCTAACAAAAAATTATACATACACATACTGTACTCCACATATGCAAAAAGGGATGACAGAAGAGACATGCATACAATTAGATGAGGATCAGAATAATAGGGAATTATCATTGACTGATGAGGGTGATAAATTACCAGCAGGTGAAACTCCAGAACTAAACAAAAATATGCCACTACCAGCTAATTTGAATAGGGGGCTTCAATTAAATAAGGATAATTTGATTAAACAAATGCACTTCTCATCCCACATTGAGATGACAAAAGATGTTAATCCTCTCCTTCACCAACACCAACAGAATTTGATTAGAAACATTTCCTTGAGGTAGTTACAAAAATTGATCGTACTGTTTCTTCACTGCATAAATCTCCTAATTTATGCTTCACCATCTCTAATAATAGCAGAAAACCTAAAATTCATATTGGCCTCCAAAATGATAAAGTAACCTCAGAACTGGTCAAAAATGGTCCTGTTCCCTTTACACAAGGCAAATACAGGCTTTACGTTAATGCTGTATGGCAAATGTTGCATTATTAGAATAGTTATATATTTTGAAAGATGAAATAACTATAATTAAAACTACATTAGCTCACAATGAAGGATTGATCAAGAATTTATTTACAGAATTAGTAAAATCTGAGCTAGGATCAGAGGGTTGAGTCCATGGAAATTTGACTACTAAACCAATCTGAAAACCTGACAAGTTCAACTTCAAATTCTCTGTATCAAGCTTCATCGCTGCCAAAGTGAGGACAATTAGTGAAAGAAAAAGGGAAAGAGAAGAGAAGAGAAGAAAAGAAAAAGAGCAACAACTGGTCACAAAACAAAAAAAGTAAAACAACTAAAAATAAGAAAATGGAGCCTAGGCAAAGGAATGTGGATACAGGGAAGGTACTAGGTAGTTTAAATAATAAGGAAGACTGTAGGGAGTTTGTGCAGATGGTAAGTCTTCTGGAAGATCAAATAAATACACATCAACTTAAAACAGTAAAATCAAACAGTAAGTTGTAAAATAGCGGAAAACAAAAAAAATGAAAAATTGGTAACAATATACTCTTCTGAATTCTTTCTGTCATTTCGCATCAATCTCCCTCTGCTGCCGCACCCATCACTGCAATCTTTATTCCTCCCTAAACATTTTGCGTTAACTTTCTTTGTCAAATTCTGGCTTTGTCAACTCCTCCCCATCTCACTGCTATTCTGGCCCCTGCTACCCCCTCCTCTTACAACATGTACTCCAGAAACTTTCATCCTTTCTCACTCCTTTAATCCCATACATCAGCTGCACAGTCCTCTTTCTTTTACAAACTCCCATCCCTTTAGACTAGTCTTCACCACACCTGAAACTCTCCCTCTTTCTCTTTAAGCAAACAACAATTACATCATCTCTCCCGCTCCCATCATGCTCTGTTTCCCACACCCCTCTCCCTCTTTCCTTGCTCTTCTGAAGCCAGCAAGGTAAGCCTTCACTCTCCCTCCTGAATATTACTTATTCCATATATTATTAATGTTGTAAAATATTTGTAAAAATGTGTACATATTTTGCATTGAAGTACCCTTTATGCAACACCATGTCCTGTATCAGCTTACATGTCTTCTATGTATAAGTATACTATATTGTTTCCTTGTTTTGCTTTTGTTCCCTTTCCCCAGGTTGCACCTGAAATGAGCTTCAGCTCAGTGTGCCTTTGCTGGTTATCAAATATTTTAAATAAAAAAATAAAATAACCCATTGTCACTTAAAGGGACACTGTCAACCTGTTTTTCATCATACTAGTTTTAGTTAAAAACCTACATTTTATGATTGCTTATGTTCCATAAATTCAATGATGTTGTTTTTTGTTTTGTCAATCTCCTTGTTTAGTAGAACTGAAATGCATGCTAATGTATATTTATAAACAACCTTGTTTTGTTTACAGTCCTGGATTTGTTCTTACTGCACACCTCCTGAGCATTACAAATACACCCAAACAGTGCAGTGAGTCACTCATGAGCCAGTGGCCTCCTAAACTCCCATTACATTATGAGGGGATAGACTGTGTTGTGGGTGCTTCAAAGCCCAGCAAAATGCAGTTGGAGCTGATCAAGGAATGTAAACAAACCTGTGTTTATATGGTAACACCAGCATGGTGAGCAGTCTGATTTTTACTTTTTTAAAGAAAAAAAGAGCCAGACTCAAACTGCCAGCTACATCAGCAATCTTTACAAAATGTTGGCAATCATAAAATGTGTTTTTAGGGTTGCATGGGCAGAGCCTGCAGTCCTTCAATGATCACAGAGTGAGGACTCTGCATTTTTTCCTTAATTAAAATAAAATGGATTCTCTCCACCCATCACAACCCTGCCCCCTCTCTGGTGCCCGTGCTCTGCTGCTATCCAAACAGCTCCTCCCCACCTTTTCTCTGCCCATCACCAGTCTATGTCCCTTGCTCCACCCCACTCCTCTCCATCCTGCTCTAAAAAGAAACCCTCCCGCGTTACGCCCCTTCACCATCAGCATGGCCGTCTTGCTACTGTATGCAGGTTGCGCCCCTCCACCACCTAGCTTGCACAGCACCGCCCTCTTGCTGTTCTGTGGCAGTTGCTCCCCTTCCCCACCCAACTTGCATAACCCTTTTTCTGTTTTTTTTGTGTGTGTGTGTGTGTGTGTGTTCACACATCTCACTCTTATAGCTGAAAGCAACAAGCTGGCATCAAATTTAGTGACGACTGAAAAAGCTGAGCAAGCAGGTGTCAGGGTTATTGAAGTGTGAAGAAGCTCAACTGTTTTTTTTTTTGTAAGCATCTAAGTTCGGGGGTCAGGTTTTGTTACTGAATGTAGAACATAACACAGCTACAGCATGTCTCAGTCTAAACAGTGCCCGTCTCTGCATTCTCTTTCTCTATCTCGCTCTAGCAAGGACTGGGACACACAGACAGCAGCTTGGAGTTCTCTCACTTGGAAATCTTTCTCTAGTGAGCACTGTGACACACAGACAGTGGCTTTGAATTCTCTCTCCTGCAAGTCTCCAAGCCGCTGTCAGTACCTGCTTCCATATCTGTGTGTGTACAAAGACGTGGGCAGGGGGCCAATGATGCTGAGTTGTAGTCAGCTACTGTCGGGAAAAACAAGGCCAGGTAACTGATGTCAGTGTCACAATGGATTGTAAGTGATTGGGATGGAGCCTTCTAGTCTAAAATTCCCATCAGTATGTCAAAACAGCTAATTGCTGGCAGCTCTCTCTTTGTGTATGGAGCTACTTTGAGTGATTGTGAGATATTGAACTTATCTTTTTTTTTTCTTTCTCATAAGTCTACTCGGTCTTTGCTGCAGCCATTTTTATTTATGAGTATTTATAAGATGTCAGGTGTGTATTTATAAGATGTCAGTCACATAGCACATATGGTTCCGGGGGGGAAATACTGGCAGTGCTCACTCAGTAGAAGGGGCCGCCATCCCATGCACATGAAAACACTTTATCAAAAATAGCAAAAACATGGGTGGAGGCTATAACCACAGGTGCTGTTCTTAGCTGGCATATTCAACAGACAGCGCTTACCATATTCAGATGTCTACAGTCCAGGGGTGTAGCCAGGGATTTCAGATCTGCACACCAAATGGACTAACTGCTATCCCCCCTTGTTAGGGTGAGCTAACCCCCCCCGGGGGTGTAGCCAGACAATACAAAAAAGTACACCAGGACTGTGCTTGCTGCCTCATTTGGCACAATAAATACAACTTTTGTATCTCATGACAGTGGTTGTTGCCATGCATGGGTAAATACAAATGCCATGCATTGTTCCCTAAGACACCCACATACCAGCCCAGAGCCTGTAAAGTTGTATTGTCCTTGGGATGCAAAGAGAGTATTAGTGACCAGTCCTTCTAGTTTTGACTCCTATGAATAAAATTACAGAAAGGTTTAGTATTTTCTTTGTTAGTTTTCATGGAAAAGGGAAGCAGTTCAGATCCTATTTACTACCCCCTTAAATAAAATTGCACAACACGGAGTGCTTGGAGTATGCCTGCCTACACCCATACTACAGTCACA
This sequence comes from Neoceratodus forsteri, assembly GCA_016271365.2. Taxonomy (NCBI): domain Eukaryota; kingdom Metazoa; phylum Chordata; order Ceratodontiformes; family Ceratodontidae; genus Neoceratodus; species Neoceratodus forsteri. The sequence goes on along the minus strand of JADMNL010000026.1, from coordinate 265,590,258 downwards.
GCTGATAATGAACAGTAAAAGAGAAAATGCAAACTAAGGGCAAACTGCATCTGAAATGTTATCAATATGGCAATAACGGACAGGCTGTTGTGAAACCCCTGAGGCAACAGTTAGTTTTTGCTATAGCCAGTATGATTTTGGAAGCATTTTGCACATAGTTTGCATTTTCTGTTTTGCTGTTCATTGCCTGTGACAGTGGAAATATAAGTACTGCAAGCACTGTCCACTGAATGCATTAACTATGAGCAGCACTTGGGTGGAGGAAGGAAACCAGGCTGGAAACACAAATTTTTTGGTATGTTTTGGGAAAGTGTTTTCATGTGCATGGGATGACTGCTCCTTCTACTAAGTGAGCACTGGCAGTATCACCCCCCCCCACCCCGAACCATGTGTTATGTGCCAGAGGTCATAAATACGCATAAATGAAAACGGCTGTAGCAAAGTGCGAGTAGCTATTGCACAAAAAAATGGGACATTCATGAACTCCAAATGATATCCACACCATTGCATTAACAGTTTTCAAAGCTTTAATAAAAAAACAAAATGCTTGAGTATCAGCAAGACACAGCAATCAGACCTCACCCAATAAAACAATCTACAGTTTTGCCCCTACATGTGCAGATAATGAAAGTGTCAGTGTAATTACCTTAAAATCAGCAAATCAATAATATAGGAACAAGGGGGGTGGCGAACACATAATGTGCCCAATCAGCACATATTGTTAATCCTGAAAAAAGCCCAGCAAGCAGGCATCAGAGTTATTGAAGTCTGAAGAAGCTCAACTGATTATTTTTTTTTAAGCATCTAAGTCTGGGGGTCAGGTTTTGTTACTGAACATAGAACACAACATAGCCCTAGCATTTCTCGGTCTAAGCAACGCCCGTCTCTGCACTCGCTTTCCCTATCTCTCTGTAGCGAAGACTGGAACACACACAGAAGCTTGGAGTTCTCTCACCTGGAAATCTTTCCCTAGTGAGCACCGTGACACATAGACAGCAGCTTTGAATTATCTCTCCTGCAAGTCTCCAAGCCACTACCAGTACCTGTTCCCATATCTGCATGTGTACACTGACTTGGTCGGTCATCTGATCCACTCTGTCCACCTGGAGCCTGATGGCAGCTTGCTTCTTGTGATGTGACACCGAGTGTAATCCATCATAGAGACTATGGAATAAGGCACACTTTCCCCATCACTAAGGCAAGCAGCAGGCACGGGGTAATTATATTCTCCACCTGACAGAAAAAAGGCAACTGGAAAGCCAAGTTCTGCAGGTTTTGCTTTTTTGTGTCCTCTCCTTTAGAAGTATTTGCTCGGTTGAGATAATCCTGCACTGACAACGTACTGCGGGTTAGGCCGGTGCATCACACAGACAATTTAAAACAAAATCTGTCCCCAGCATGCCTATACTGATAGAAACAGTCGGTAGAGAAAATAAATAAAAGGTAATTATCCTGCTGAAAAGGTTGGAACTCTTCGACCGAGGAAACAGAAAAAAACCTGCACCACAGACTGAGAGAGCAGGCTGGTAACGGGGGCACTGCTGAACTGAAAACTATTTAGGACTTCTAAAGGTAGTAAAAAAGAGGTAGGCATGACTGGGAGGCGCTACAGTATAGAGGGTAAAAGCAACAAACCTGGAGAGCCAGTAGACCTAGGTTTGAAACCCACAACTGTACCTTGCATTCAGTGTGACCATGAGCAAGTCAGTTAACCTCCTTGTGTGCCCCACTCCACCTGGGGAAACAAACTTCTGATACTCGCATTTTTCCCTAATAGATAATTATAAAATAAAACGTATTACTGTACAAGATTTCCATAGGTAGGGTTATCCTTAATCGGGGTGAAAGACAGCAAGTCTCAAGAACGTCTTGGGGATGGGGATGGGGAGAGGGTGGTAAGGGGCAACACAAGAAAATAGGGACACGTTTTTCCTCGGAGAATAGAGAGATTTTTGATAGGTTCCCAGGACACACTGTAGGGGCATTTTTTAAGAAATACAGTACAGACAAGTTTCTGTTGGGTTTTATAACAGGAGATAGGAAGAGCTGACAAATATAGTATAAAGTGATGAGGAAATTTGATCATACACCCATAACAGATTGAGACTGTGGGAGCATCTCTGACCCTTGCATATGACTCCCAGTGTCTCATAAATTATGTGCAGGAGCTCTGGAAACAGACTCAAAAAGGGGACATTTTTTAAATTATACTACTGCTCAACCTCGATCAAGTTCTAGACGTTGCTTAATCTAGCTCCATTTCGTGTACCTTGATTGAGCACCTCTCTCTGATTTTCTTCTTTCACTTTTAGAGAGCAGCTCTCTCTTTCATACTTCATCATTTTTAGGGCTGCATGGGCGTAGCCTGCAGTCTTTTAATGATCACAGCATGAGGACTAAATAAGGACAAATAGTGATCCTATATAACAGTATCGAAACGTTCAAGGTTTCCAGCACTTACATTATAAAATGGTGCGTGTGTGTGTGTCAGTGTCACATGCTTGAACTGATGGCAGTATTGTTCTTTAAGACACAGAGCAAATAACTAGGTGTAACACATATCTTTCTTAGTTACTGAATATAAAGACATAAATATATTATTAAAAATAGCTGTCATCTTCAGTTTAGTGAGAACTTTTTTTAATAAATGGTATTTAATGTGTCAATGGTTTGCATGTTACACAACTTTACATCACACTACAGCAAACCACTTACAGCCGTTTCCTTGTACTGAATATGCTGAAGTATGAATGGAAGGAAATTGATAGTTATAGCTCTCTTGTCAGACGAGGTTTTACAGTTCAAAACATACAAACAGATGGCAGATAAGGACTTCTTGACCCACCTAGTCTGCCTATTTTCCCTACCTACTGTAATACTGCAGAACCTACTTGATCTCCAGCTTTATCACCCCAACACACACACTCACACAGACTTTAATTCTCTGTTTTTCACCCCATTACCTTTTTTTAACCTCCTTCCATCTCACTGAACCTCTCAGTGTTTATTCTTCCTCAGGTCTCACTTAAAGAGCCCCTGACACCATTGGGATAACTTTGAAAATGTAAGATTTATATTTTCTGCAATTATCACCCCCTTTTCATTATTACTGAAGACAGTTTTGTGAAAACAGGATCAACGTCCTCTACACTTCATCTACTCTTGTCCCAAGCTAGTGTGCCTTGTTCCAACATGATAGATCCACCTCATGCCTCTCCCACATGAATCAAAACAAAGGTGGGGGTGGATCTTTAGGAGCGCATGTGTGTGTGTGTGTGTGTGTGTGTGTGTGTGTGTTGGGGGATATGCCTAGATGCAGTTTCAGGCACTCTTTAATTACTTCCCCAGGCAGCTCTGATAGTCGGTTGTTCCAACATGATAGATCCATCTCATGCTCCTCCCACATGAACCAAAAAAAAAGGTGGGGGTGGATCTTTAGGAGCTTCTCAGGTGAAGGTGGGGGTGGATCTTACTCCTCCACAAAAAAACTAATGCTGACTCCCACTACTCAGGTTCCAGTTCTTGTACCTCCCATTTAACAAAGAAAATAGAGCCCTGCAACCATTGGCTAACATGAAAGCATATTTATATGAGGGCGGAAAACATTTCTTGGAGGAGGGTAAGGTGGAGGAGACTATTTACATCTTCAGTCAGTTCCACGGACAGAAAACATGACATCACTCCTTTTGTACATGCAAAACGTCTGCAGGCTCCACCCACTGCAGCAGTAAAAAAAGAACGAAGGGATAAGATTAACAAACTGGAAGCTGAAATTAAGAAGCTGGTGTTGGAAGTATTAAAAGGGAATAAAGAAGAGGACAGAACCCAACTAAAGCTAGCAAGGGAGGCACTTAACAACATTCTGAATCGTGAAGCGAGGAAAAGATTATTCTTTACAAAACAAAGGATATATGAGTGGGGAAATAAGCCAGGGTCATTGTTCGTTAAGTTAATGAAAGGAGGGAGGGTGCCAAATAAAATATTAGTAATCAGGAACAAATTAGGCAAGATTACTAACATAGAGGAAGAAATTAAGAAGGAATGTATGGACTTTTATGCCAAGCTCTACCAGGCAGAATGTTGTGGCATAGAAAATTAGGCAAAGCAGTTTTTGGATGGCATACAGTTATCTACCCTGGAGGAGGAACAGGCAAATTATCTAGGAACATCTGTTATAGCTGGGGGAAGTGAGGAGGGCGATATTGAGTCTAAAATCAGGAAAGGCTGGAGGACTGGATGGGTTTGGAGCCAAATACTATAAAATAGTGAAAGACAAATTTGCGGGCCCTCTGTGTGAACTAGTAGATAAGGCAAAGGGGAAACATGGGCTACCAGCCTTGTGCGCCTTGACCACAGAGGGTAGTTGGTCCAGGAGGTTGGCAGGTGGTTAGGAGGAGCAAATCGGGTGCCCCATCAGTCGGTGCTCTCCAACATATCACCTTCACAAACCATATAAAAACTACAAACAGGTATCTGCCTCTATCTCCAAAATAAAACAAAGGGGAAGAGGACACTGCAGAGCAAAACACTGCAGCACAGGAGCTAGCACAACAAAACTAACCCAAAACAGGAACCAAAACAAAAAAAGCAAAAAGGAAATCAAAAAAACTTCTGATCATAGGAGACTCCATGATTCGAGGAGTTGATACCTATCTCCAGCCAGGGGTAATGGTCAGATGTCTCCCAGGTACATCAGCTTGGAGAGACACTGACCACATTGCTAAAATTGTTCAGGAAGCAGGAGAAAACATTGACGTCCTGGTACACATAGGGACTAACGATCTCACCAGCCAGTCAGTTATGGAGACCAAGGAACAGCTGACCAGGCTGGGTGACAAACTATCATCCATTTTGTCTGGCATCTCCTTCTCTGAGATCCTGCCAGTCTGGGAGAGGGGGGCAAATGGACAGAAGGTCATAGAAGGGGAGATGGGGGATCTAAACATGTGGCTCAAGGGCTGGTGTCAGGAAAAAGAACACAAATTTGTAGGGAACTGGCAACAGTTTTGGGAGCAAAAGTTCTTTAAATTTGATGGACTGCATCTGACTAAGGAGGCAGTCAATGCATTGGGGCAGAAGTTTGACATCTTTGCAGAATATTTAAACTACCAGATGGGGAGAGGGGTGCAGCACCTGATACATCGAATGGGAAGAACACCCCTTCCCCCTCAGCTAGTGGTCAAACAGGAGTTCAGTATGTTTGTAGTTCATTTGCATCACCAGGAAAGGAAAAAGGTCTGGCTCCCCATACGACGCACAGAGGAAATGCCAGACCTCGCCCAACAACTAACACACCAAAATCTGGCCAATGGACAATCATGTACACAAATGTTCACAGTCTGGGAAACAAGATACCAGACCTGCAGGCAATAATGACAGAGGCTAAACTGGACATAGTAGCCATTAGCGAGACATGGTTTACCAGTAACCACACTTGGGAGACTTCAGTACCTGGCTATGTATTGTTCAGAAGAGACCGGGGTGCAAAAAGGGGGGTGAGGTGGCCCTTTATGTCAATACAAATATCAAAGCTACAGAAATTCAGAATACATATAAGGAGACAGAAGAACTGTTGGTCACCCTGGAAACAGGAAATGGGACAGCCATATGAACTGGGGTTGTATACAGGCCTCCAGACCAGGGGGAGGACACAGACACATTACTGTTAGAAGATATGCAAAACATGACAGCTAAAGGGGAAGGTTCTGATAATGGGAGACTTCAACATGCCAGATACAGATTGATCAATACCAGCAGGAACATCTGCCAGAACTAGACACATAGTGGATTCCCTACAGGGGAGGGCCTCAAACAACTGGTGCAACAACCCACAAGAGACAGGGCTATCCTAGATCTAGTACTGACTAACAGGGAAAGGATCACAGATCTCCAGGTAGAAGATCACCTGGGGGCCAGTGACCATCACATGGTATGGTTCAATTTGGCAACTAGAACTAAATTATCCCATTCCAAGGCAAACATATGGGACTTCAGAGGAGCTGACTTTGATAAGATGACCAACAGAGTTAAGCTAGCCCTGGCAAAAAGAAATACAGGTGAAGGGGTACAGGCAAAGTGGGCAAGCATTAAGGATGCAATACTTGAAGCAACATCCCATTGTGTTGGAGAGAAAATGAACTGCAAAAGAAGAAGGAAAAGATTTTCGTTCTCAAAAACAGTAGCAGAAAAGGTCAGAGCCAAAAGGCTAGCCTTCAGGAAATATAAGGGAATGCAGCGGGATGAAGATAGGGAGGTATACCAAACTTTCCTAAGGGAAGGAGGGAAGACAGTAAGGCAGGCAAAGGCCCAAACCGAGGAAACACTAGCACGAACAGTAAAAGAAGGTGGCAAGACTTTCTATAGGTACATTAGTGAAAGGAGAAAGTCTAGAGGAGGTATTGCTAAGATCAAAGGGGATAAGGGGGCATGTGAGGAGGAGGAGGAGGACCATGTCAAAACATCTATCCTAAATAGATACATCTGCTCAGTATTTACTGAAGAGAAGGTAGGGCAGGGCCCACAGCTCAGCACCATGGACACAGTGGGGATGGAGATGTGCACTAGTCCCTTCACAAAAGAAAGGGTCCTACAAGAGCTTGATAAGCTCAGGGTGGACAAGGCGATGGGACCTGATGGCATACATCCCAGGGTACTAAAGAAGCTAAGGGTGGAACTAGCAGAGCCATTATCAGAAGTGTTTAGTGAGTCTCTGAGCACAGGAGAGATCCCAGAAGACTGGAGAAGGGCTCATGTGATTCCACTCCATAAGAGTGGTAGCAGTGAGGAGTCAGGGAACTACAGACCAGTCAGTCTTACCTCAGTAGTGGGCAAGATTATGGAGGTACTCCTTATGGAAAGGATAGTGCAACACCTGGAATCAATAGGCTCACAGGATCCAAGACAGCATGGGTTTACAACAGGAAGGTCCTATCAAACTAATCTCATAGATTTCTTTGACTGGGTAACCAGAGTGGTGGACCAAGGGGAGCAGTGATGTCGCCTACCTTGACTTCAACAAAGCTTTCGATACTGTGCCACACAGAAGATTGTTTAACAAGCTGGGTAGGCTTGGGGTGGGTCAGAAGTTGATCAACAGGGTGGCAAACTGGTTGATGGGCAGAAAACAGAGAGTGGTGGTAAATGGTAAACAGTCAGAAGAGAAGCAAGTCATAAGTGGGGTACCTCAGGGATCACTTCTGGGGCCAGTCCTCTTTAATATCTTCATCAGTGACATTGCAGATGGACTGGAGGGTAAGGTTTGTCTGTTTGCAGATGACACCAAGATCTGCAACAGAGTAGATGATCCAGATAGGGTTGGCAGAATGAGAAGAGATCAGGATAAACTGGCAAAATGGTAGGAAGAGTGGCAACTGGGGTTTAACGCAATGAAGTGCAAGATCATGCACATAGGGAAGAGAAACCCTGAAGCCACCTATAGGCTGGGAAGGGATCTGCTGGCAGTGACAAGGGAAGAAAGAGACTTGGGCATCATCATCGTAGATGACCTGAAATCATCCAAGCAGACCACTAAAGCAGTAGGTAAGGCTAGTGGGATGTTGGGGTGTATTAGTAGGGGTATCACAAGTCGTAAGAGGGAGGTAATAATGCCTCTTTACAAGACACTGGTTAGGCCCCACCTGGAGTACTGCATGCAGTACTGGAGGCCACACCTTAACAAGGACATTAACCAAATTCAGGCAGTCCAGAGAAGGGCAACCAAAATGGCGCAGGGACTGCATCAGAAAACATATGAGGACAGATTAACAGAGCTCAATATGTATACCCTAGAACAAAGGCGGGAGAGAGGTGATAAGATTGAAACATTCAAACACCTTAAGGGCATTAACAAGGTGAAAGAGTCTAACATGTTTCAATATAAGAAAAATAGCAGGACAAGAGGACACAGCATGAGATTGGAGGAAGGGGTAATGTGAGGAAGTTTTTTCAGAGAAAGGGTGGTGGATGCATGGAATGGCCTACCTCAAGAAGTGGTGGATATGAATACAGTGCAGGGCTTCAGACAGGCATGGGATAGGCATAAGGGAGCAATACAGATGAGTATGAATAGATAGGCCATTGACAGGGCAAAGGCCGATGGCACATTCATAAGGTAGAAAAAGAAATGGGCAGATGGATGGGCCTTGCAGTCCTTATCTGCCATCAACTTCTATGTTTCTATATATGTGTATTATTAAAGCCGGGGGAAAGATAGCCTAGAGTGTATGTCGTACAGACCCATCTCTCTCCTCAACTGTGACCGCAAAATAATAGCAAAAGTTTTAGCCACACGTTTGGAAAAAATATTACCACAAATTATACATCCTGACCAAACTGGCTTTGTACAGGGCAGAATGTCATACCATAACATGCGAAGGCTCCTAAATGTGATATGGTGGAGGACTCAGAACCCTGGGCAGGCATGTGTTTAATCTATGGATGTGGAAAAAGCATTCGATAGAATTGAATGGCCATACTTATTTGATGTTTTGGGCTGATTTGGGGGGGATGGGTTTATTAGCCTAGTTAAGATGTTATACTGCGAACCGAGGGCACGTGTGTTGGTCAATGGTGCACCTTCAAAAGATTTCAGACTATACTGAGGTATGAGGCAAGGGTGTCCCCTCTCCCCCTTATTATTTGCCATAGCAATATAACCCCTTGCAATCAAAGTAAGAGAGTCAAGAAGTTAGAGGGATCCTGGGATTGAAAGAGGCACAACACAAGATAACATTATACACAGATGGTCTGTTACTGTTTCTAACGCACTCCGAGAGGTCGGTACCGGCCCTGCTAGAAATAGTGCAGGAGTTTGCAAGCTTCTCAAGCTATAAATTGAACTTGCAAAAATCAGAAATATTGTTCTTGAGTGCGGAAAAAGAAGGAAGAAATAAAAATACCAGGGGTCTACTTAGGGTGGAGAGTTACTTTACTTACTTGGGGAATAAAATAAGTAGGGAGTTAAAACAAATGAATAGGTTAAATTATATTCCATTGTTTAAGACTGTTCTGATGGACCTCAGCAGATGGAGGAACCTTCCTATTCCATAGATGAGGAGGATTAACCTCATCAAGATGAATGTCCTTCCCAGAATTCTATATGCCATGCAGATGGTGTCATTCAGTCCCACCAAGCGAGATATTACACAACTAGTAAAGGATTTAGCATTTTTTTATGGAGGGGGAAAAAGATCAAGAATAGCTTTGAATAAACTCAGAGCCCCAAGAGAAAAGGGGGGGCAAAATTTCCCAGATTTAAGGGGCTATTATCTGGCAGTGTAGTATAGGTATATCCATAATTGGGTAAGCAGAGGAGAAGCAGTTACATGGATTGATTTACAGCAGGGAGACAGCCCTTGCAGGCTGACTGCATATCCATTGCCAGAGGGAACTGGGGCATGTAGACGGACGGAGAACTTAAACCTGCTGATTGATGCGGTTTTATTGGCCTGGACATGTACCAAAAGAAGATATGAGGCAGAGGGAGATACTGCACTCTTAGTCCCAGTACTGAAGAACCTGGAATTTCTTCCAGGACTAGAGGACCGAGGGGTTCTAGAATGGGAGGAAAAGGGAATCAGATATACTGTATGGGGAACCTCCATGGAGACAGACGTATTTACCCCTTTGATCTAATACAGAGACAATTAAGAATACCACAATCACATTTCTTTAAGTACTTACAGGTGAAGTATTTTGCAACAAAATTATTAAATGAAGCAATGAGGGGTAGTTTAATGGCAGAGGTGGAGAAGGTAATATTAGGAGCTAGGCAGAATTAAAAAGGGCTAATAGGGGATGAGGCAGTATAGCGCAGTGGTTTTAAGGCTCTGAGCTGCAAATCTGGTGACATTCAGCAGTCCAGACCTGGGTTTGAATCCCACATCTTCCACTTGCATACTATGTGACCCTGAGCAAGTCACTTAACTTCCCCGTGCGCCCAGGTTGCTCCTGTAAAAAAGCTTTCAGCTTAGTGTGCTACTCCTGGTTAAACAACTAAATAAAAAAAATTAAAAATGATAGAGCAGCTAAGCTGGATAGGGACAATTTTAGAGAGGAAATGGAAAGGGTGAGATGGAAATGGGAAATGGAAGTGGAAGTGTCTCTTACCAATGAGATGTGGGAACAACTAGTGTTTTCTTATATGGGCCTTCTATTATGTAATAAGGCCAAGGAAGTGCAATTTAAGTTTTTGCACTGCCTGTTCTACCCACCAGAGGTAGTACATAGATTCCACCCAATGATCTCCCTTAATTGTGGGAGGCGTATAACAGAAAGGGATACTTTATTCACTATTTTGGGGACTGCAAAATAATCAAACAATATTGGGACAGGTGCGAAAGGAAATCAGACATATTTGGGGCAGGGAGGTCGACATGACTCTGATGTCCATGTTGATTGGCATGGAGAGAGGATGAGAAGAAGATTGGATCCCATATCCAAGATGGGTTTGGGTGATGTTAGTTTTGGCCAGGCAAATTATTCTAAACACTTGGGTCTCGTGTGCAGTTCCTAATTCTCAAATGTGGAAAAATCTATTATTGACAATGGTGGCCACAGAGACTCACCTATGCCCTGAAAGGCAGGGAAGAGCTTTTTAATAAGGTGTGGGCACAACTGCTGTCATCACTCTCCCCAGTAGAAGCCATGTATTCAGCAAAGGGTAATTTTAATATGTAATGCATGCAAAACGAGAGGTAATAAACAACACAACACATGGGGTTACAATGAATATTTATTTCTAACGGCAGATAAACATCATAAAGATCTGTAAGAGGAAATCAGTCATAGTTTCAGATAGCAGTCACTGATGCACTTTTTTTTACATAGTTCATTTTCTCTAATTGTTAATGAGTCATTTTTTTTTTATTTCATAAAGTATAAGCTGGTAAAAATTGCTTAATTTCATCAGTATGCAAATCAGATGGCATGCCACATGTCGGAAATTTAGGATATAATATGCTAAATCAGATTTCATGCAAGGAAGAGAGGGATACACTGACAATAATGTGTTAAAAGAACCTATACATGTACATAATGCTACTTGAATTGACTTAATGTGATATGTGATGCTTGTATATTAACTTGGATATCTATATTGTATTTTGAAAATACCAATAAAAATAGTATACAAAAAAAGATGATCCAGGGGCTAGGGGACTTACCCTATGAGAGCAGGCTGAGGGAGCTGAACATGTACTCAATGGAGGAGAGGAGGGATGGGGGGGAATGACTGAAACCTTCAAGTACATGACAGGAATAAATAAGATGGACATGGAGGGATTCTTCAAATTAAGGAGGGGAGTGGCACTTGAGGGCATGAGCTGACATTGAGGGGGAAGGTTCAGGAGGGAAATGAAGAGACACTTCTTTACGGAGAGGGTGGTGTCTGGGTGGAACGCATTGTCAGAGGAAGTGGTATCCTGCAGAACAGTAGGCTGCTTCAAGTGGGGGATGGGACAGAGGAAAGGGGAGGGTCAAGGGAGGGAAGGGAGGGGCAGCTGCAGTATAAGGACTGCTAGCTGCACAATCGAGCAGACTTGATAGACCATAAGGCCTTTATGCCAAGCTGGGTGGTGTGGTGGTAGCTGGCTCTAGTGGGAAAGGTACAGGGTTCAGGGCTGGGGAGGAGCATAATATTCATGGGCAGACTAGGTGGGCCAAGCAGTCCTTATCTGTCATCAAAGTCTATGTTTCTATGTTTATCTGCTGGCAATTTTGTATGTTCGTATGTAAGTCTTTTAGGACTGAGCAAGGTGTTCAATGTTAAACCCCTAACTTTGCACTCTAATAATTTTGGCAGTGTTTGATAAAATTGCCCCTAATTTGGCATGGGCTGTCTGGATGGCATGTTCTCAAGATATGGGAATGCTTCATGATGGGTGCTTATCCAGATTCTGAGATCCCTATGCGTCACAAATACAGAAAAAGTATCACTTTTTGCAATTTTTACACCCTCACCTATGGCCTAGATGGTATGGAATTTTGTTCCATGATGTTCAAGGCTAAACGGGCTTGTGCCAAGGGTGTGCTTTTTGAAGGTGTTGTGACAAAATAATAATTGGTTCCAGAGGTACATGTTTTTTAAATCTTGCTTCTGAGCATGCTAGTAGAGTTTTAGGATAACCCTCTTATACAACACCAACATTTTGCTTTCACAAGCATTTTCCTTTTATAAAATTAGTGTTTTTCATGTCGTGAGAAAAAATTTCATGCCGTGATGGCAGCCATCTTGTTTTTTCTTTTAAACAAAAAACATTGGGAAATACATAAAAATGATGATTTTTCAAAAACAAAACATCTGAACCTGGTTAACATGAATAATTTTGCTATATTCTGTTGTTCAGGTTTGAAAAACAGTGCAGAAATACCTTTTCTGGGCACCCCAAAAATCCTTGCTGCCCAGCATAGGAAGTGGGGCTATTTTCCCAGTCGTGAGCCAAGATTTCTCTTGTTACACACTAAGTGCTGTGACAGGGGAATTTTTAGTTCACACTTAAAGGGATACTGTCTCACATTTGTTCTTTAAAGGGGACAGGAAATATTTACTATTTAGAAACATACAAATGTGTTGGAAGAAAAGGACCCCAATGGCCCATCCAGCCTGCCCCTATCCCTCCCCATAGGTAGCCTTGACCCTCCCCACCTTACATCCCACCCCTGTGCCCCCCTCCCCAGTTGTGGATTCCAACCTCCCTTTATCCTTAAGGGAACTTATCCTTCATTTCTTGTTCAGCCCATGTAGTTATCCTATGCCCTCTTGAACTCCCCCACTGTTTTTGCCACCACCACTCTCTCCAGTAACCCATTCCAGGGACCCACCACCCTCTCTGTAAAGTAGTACCCCCTCCTGTTACCTCTGAATTTTCCACCCTCCAGCTTTAAGCTGTGCCCCCCAGTTTTCAGATTTTCTTTCATCTTGAAGATGCTCCCTTCCCTCATGCTGTTTATTCCCTTCAGGTATTTAAAAGTTTCTATCATATCCCCCCTTCCCCACCTCTCCTTGTTTCCAGGGGATAGAGGTCAAGCTCCTCCATCCTCTCTTCATATGTCTGCTGAAGCATGCCATGCACCATTTTGGTCATCCTTCTCTGGACTCCATCTACCCTATCTATATCCCTTTGTAGGTAAGGTCTCCTGAACTGTACCCATACTCCAGGTGGGGAAGAACCATGGACCTGTATAGGGGCGTTATCACTTCCCTTCTCCTAATTGTAATACCCCTCCCTATGCATGTCAGCATTCCATTTGATTTTCCAACTGCCTTGTTGAACTGGTTTGCCTCCTTTAGGTTGTATGAAATGATAAGCCCCAGAGTCCTCTCCTGCTCCATTACCAAAACCTCCTCTTCTCCCAGTGTGTAAATGGCCTTCGGGTTCTTGTGTCCTATGTGCAATGTTCTTCACTTTTCTGCATTAAATCCCAAATGCCAACTCTCAGACCACCCCTCCAGCTTTCTCAGGTCATCTCTCATTTGCTCCAACCCCCCTGGTGTGTCCACCCAATTTGGCATCTGTTAGTAATGCCTGTTTCCAGTAATGAAAGTCATACCTCAAAATGATCCATATTGAACTGTACCTAAATTAAACACTGATGAGAAAAACTGTTTTCAGTTGTTTTCCTTTAACAGACACAATTCTGCACAGTTGCTTTTTATGTAAACAGTAATTTGTGAGTTTTACTATGTCATGGTTTGTGTACAGAATGCTCATCATGAGTTGTTGACCTTTCAGAAGCAAGAATGGAGTTCAGTACACAAACCGTGACATTGTAAAAATTCCAAATCATTTTTACCATAAAGGGAACTATAACAGTATGCTGCCCATAGAATCAAAACAATGCTAAATACAGTTGTTTGTTTTTTTAATCTACATTTTATGTGTAAACCCCTTGTTACCCGGGATTACTAGAATCCCAGTAAGACCTAGTGGTAGGCAGGGAAGGCAGCTTGTAAAACTCCAGCTAAATGGATTTCACACTGTCTCATTCTGTTCTCAGTCTCAGCTGAGACTGAGAGATGACATCACCATAGAACTGTCACAGCTGCATGAGCCACAATGGAATGTCCCTGCAGCAGGGAGTTGGAGTAGAATGTTGGGAGATTTGAACAGTAGTCTGTGGTCAGTTAGAGTTTGGAGCTTGCTGAGGGAGCAGCACAGCAGCTCTGGTTAGGCTTTTGGAGCCTCAGACCTGACATAGGGCTACATTTAAAAAAAAGGTGTGTGTTTCCACCTTAAGAGAGACACAAAAGCAGTTTGTAAGTGGTGGAGACCGCTGATTCAGGTCTCAGTGCCCCCTCCCTCCGGGGATGGGGGCAGGAAATGGTTTCCTGCATATTCCAGGGGCAACCCCCCTGGTTCTGCTACTAGTGGAGAAGCTGCCTATTTGTTCAAGAGTTTTGGGGAAACCAGAAGACTTGTGAATCGCCTGTGGGGCACCTGCAACCAGAGGGTGAGTTTCTGCTCTTCCTAAAGGGCCCATGTTTTCACCCTGGGACTTGTGTGATAGTGGGGATGGACTACTGAAGTAGTGGGAGGCCTAGAGTAATAGGCTTAGCCAAAAATAAAAGTATGTTCAAGTCCAGCACTTAGTGGAAGTCAAGACATGTAGAGGAGATGTGACATATGTCTACCCAGGAATCTACATTGCCAAGCTTTCAGTAAAAGAGTTGTTTAGTTTCCAGAGAAATGGCTGGGTATGGATTGTGGGAGCTGGAGGTGGGAGACCTCCCATCTTTAGTGACCAGGTCCACCTCTACGGATTTGCTCTGTGGATTTCTACTTTGCCTCATGCACTTGGCCAGTGATGAGGGGAAGTACCCAGATGTGGGACTGGAAGGAAAATTCCCTCTAAGAGTCGAAGGCTTTAAGGTGGTTTGGGGAGCCACAACAGGAAAACTGGTTCATTTCCCAAAATGGACCGCAGACTGCGGATCAAGTGGCCGGCGAGGGAGCTGGGCCAGTGGGGGGAAAACCCAATTAGTGAAGAAGTCGGGCTGTGTACCCAAAGCTGCGTGCAAGTCCGGGCTGTGTGCCTGGTGGATTCAGAGCCTGAGGGCTGGAAATAGTGAAGAAGTGTTCTGTTGACTCTAATCTGCATTACCAGGAATGTAGCCCTGTGGGGGTCCATCTATGCTTTGTTTGTTCAGCTTGGATGTGAATAAAAGCCACACTGTAGAATCCCATTCCTGGTTCTGGACATTACAGTTATTGCTTCCTGTGTTCAGATTTACTTGGGTGCCCCTGTGCAGAGTAGCCAAACCTAGGCCCCCTTTGCCGAGTAACCTCATCCTCCCTGAACCCAGTCCCCACCAGGTACTGCTGTCAGCTTCAACAGCATGCCACCTGTCGGTTTTGCAAAAAGGCAGGGGAGAGGGGTTACATATGCCCCTGGTACTTCTGAAGCTAGCAGGTGGTTGGCTTCAGCCCCTCCCTTCGGGGGCTCCTTCTGGCCCGGATCGGTAACGCCATCACCGGGGACACCACTGGCACCATCATGGATCCTGCCAACTTCCATTTTTCCCTTCCCCTGCTATGGTCGCTTGTGTATGTGTGAAGGCATGCACACGTCATGATCCACAGCACCCTCCCTATTCTTGTTGCACTCTGCCTGTGCTACTCTCAGGCCTCCACCTGAGGGTAGCTGTGCGGTGGGAGCAATGAAGTCCTTCCCTAGGAGAGGAGAGCTGCCTTATGGCTGCTCGATCCAACTCCCTGCCCCACCAGCCGAAGATCCAGGCTCATTCCCAAACCCAGGTCATCAGCGTAGTGCGAGGTATGGTGTCCAGCGCCTCAACCCTCAGTGCCACCAAGCCAGCTCTAAATGCAGTTTTTTTACATCACTTTTTATTTAGGTACAATTAAATATGGATCATTTAGGGGTGTGAATATCATATCTAAAAATAGAAACAGAATAAATAGCTGCCAATTAAAAATAATTTTTGGTCCTCTTTAATTTGCAATCTTTTCACTGCTTTGTTATTTACAGTCATTCTAATATGTATTGTTTTGGTAGCATCTTGATATATTTGTTCATCTACTTTAATTTCCTTTAGTAAAGTTTGATTCATTAAGCGGACTGCTTGCAACTGTCACAAATACACAAATACACTGTCTCAGTCAGCTGTGCTTGCAAAGTTACTAAAAGTGCATTCAAAGACAGCCTCACTCAGGTTCGTCATTTACTTTATAGAGAACTTCAAAATGAATGAGTCAAAGGTAGTACATTATAATAAAATTTATGTTGCAAACAGCACACAGAGCAGTGGATCAGTTCAATGTTTATTTACCTCAGATTCAGACATGTCTAATGACAGAGATTCAGCTTGTGAGGTGCAGGTTTAGACACTTGCCCTAACTCACCTGTCTTATGCTAACAGTTGACATCAAGCTGTGCACCTTAGCATGCACGTTCTTCTTCTCATGGCTTAAATCATAAGGGGAAATGTGTTTTTCATAAGAAAATAGACTCACACAGTGGTAGAAGTTTGGTTTAATTGTTGCAAATATAATTTGTTCATGTAAAAAAAGTACCAATTTTTATTTTACCAGTGTTGTTAATTGAAAATAGAAATGGAAAATAATTGACCCGTGTTATTCCTGGTACCCATGTCAGTCTCATTCTCTGCCCCGTTAGTATCGGTCCCACACCTAATGTCAGTTGAAGTTTCTGGTCTATTGAAAGTCTCTGCACCCTGTCAACCTTGATCAGGCTCGCTGCAGGTGTGGCCACGGCTCTCCAAGCTAGCCGCCCCAACTGCCACTCTCGGACCCGCAAGAGCATCCAGCCAAGCCTAACCCGTGAGTAGCTACAATTAGCTTCTGCTCTGCGCTTTCCCCCTTGATTGGACTCCTGTTCCTTGCCTGAGCTCCCGATTGGCCCTTCCCTCCTCTGCACCTCGCGGTGCCTTCCTGGGCTTCTCTGCTCACCTCGGGCATTGGAAAGTGCTGAAATTTTGCAGGGAGTTAAGCAATTGGGGCTTGTTTATGTAAAATCTGCTGATAACTGTAGTGCTGTTAAAGGTTAAACTCCCGCTGTAGCTTGGGAGCATTTGTATTGCACTGCCATTTTTTACTACTATTTAAAATTGCTGCTTGCTTTGCCCTCGACTCTAACTCTATACTACTGATATTTTTTTTTATTTCCTTTTTCCTCTCTTTCTCACCAAACCTCCCACCCTAGCTGTCTAGCACCCTGCCCCCTTAGCGCCAGGACAAATTACTGATGGTCCCAGGCCTGCCTCCCCGCCCCCCGCTTTCTTTCCACTAACTAATTTCTCTCCTGCCACTTACACATCCCCTGATTTATTATTTGGCGTCATCTCCTCTTTTGTTCACTCTCTCCCCCAGCTCTAATCTGTCTGGGCTTTGCCCTCTAGATCCAGCCCTTGATCGGGCTAGCTGCAGGTGTGGCCACGGCTTTCCAAGCTAGCCGCCCCAACCCTCACTCTTGGACCCGCAAGAGCATCCAGCCAAGCCAGGTAAAACTTCAGCCTGGGCCAGGGAAGCCGTGAGCAGCTGCGATTGGCTCCTGCTCTGCGCTTTCTCCCCTGATTGGATTCCTGTTCCTCGCCTGAGCTCCCAATTGGCCCTTCCCTCCTCTGCACCTCGCGGTGCCTTTCTGGCTTCTCAGCTCACCTTGGGTATTGGAAAGTGCTGGGAAATGAACGCCCTCCCACCCTCCTTACCTTTATTAAATAGACCACACCGCCCACCTGTTCTCTGTTCTGCCTTGCCTCTACCTGATTGGATTACCTCCCAGCTATCATACTCCCACCCCAGTTCATTCTAGATCTCCCCCCCTCTTCTTTTCATTACCTTCTATGGATCCTCCCTGTCTGGATCATCATCCACCCTGCACTAGCACTGTCCCTCTCACCTCTCTGACATAACCATGTACCTCTCCCCTAATCTTCTCACTCACTTCTCTATCCTAGCCTCCCTGCTGCACCTATCTTGCCTTCCTGAATGCTACTACCCCTTTCTCCCTACCACTTACCAACTGAAAAATTCTTATCACCACCTAGGCACACTCCACTCCGAATCATGTTCCCTTACATAGCCCCTCTGGCTCCCGACTGGCAGGTCCCGAGTTACTCCAAATTCAGACCTCGGGCCCGCCTGTCCCCACTATCATATATGTCAACCCTCTGGAACAAACACCTACAGTCCTGCCTATGTCATGTCAAGGAAAGGCCACATAACTTATCCTACAAGAAACTCCATTTGTGCACCTTGAAGTTCCTGCTCCTCCTCCTGCTGATGTCTGGTAACGTGCACTGTAATCCAGGCCCTACCCCCACTCACCAGGCCTGCCATACTAAACTGGCTGGGGGTGTAACCCTCGCATCCATCAACGTCTGCAGCCTATTTCCTAAGCTAGATGCAGTTCACATCTTTACAAACCAACACCATCCTGATATCCTTTCAGTTGTTGAAACTTGGCTGACACCCAAAATTCCAGATATGGCAATTTAACTACCAGGATACAATGTGCACAGACTCAATCGCATCTCCAAAAGAGGTGGGGGCTGTGCTATCTACGTCAAGGACTATCTCATGCGGTTCCCCATCTCTAACCCCCCCTCCCACGACTCCACAGCCCAGATTATCCTAATAAAAATTCTCCTTGGGGTCCACAATAAAGCCCTCACCATTGTCTCTGTGTACATCCCCCCTAAAGATCAAAGGAAAAGCCTCAGTTGCACTCTGGATTTCATCAGAACCCTACCAATGGGCTCTGAGACAATCATCCTTGGCGACTTTAATATTAACTGGCATGCATCTGATGCCGGGGCTTATAGGGATGCCATCTCGGCTGCAAACCTCACACAAATGGTGCTCTCCCACACAAGAAAAAACTACAAAACAGGCACTAATACCTTGCTGGACTGGATCCTGACCAGTCATTCTTCCCATATCTCAAACACCTCCATGCGCCCCGACTCTTTTAGTGATCATTCCCCTGTTACTTGTCAATGGTCAAACAAATTCTGCAAACCCCCACCTAAGGTCGTCACCAACGGAGTTCTCCCTTATGGTCGACTCATTCATCTTAAATTATGCCTTAATCAGTATGATTGGTCCTCCATCTACAAAGCCACGGATGTCAACTCAGCATACGACTCCTTCACCCCTTCAAAAAATGAAAAGGGGCTAAAAAATCCCTGGCTAAATGGTGAGCTCCTGGCACAGCTGAAATCCAGGGACCACCTCTAGGCCCTTGCTAGGGCCTCCGGTTCTCAAACTGATATTCAAAATTACAAACGTGCCTGTAACCTCTGCACGAAATCCATCAGACTGAGGAAAAGTATGTACTACAAAGAAGCTCTCTCTAATGCCTGGGGTAATGGCAGTGAATTCTGGAAGAACATTCAAGAAGTCACAGGGAAGCAACCAAAATACTCTCCAACAATGGCAAAGGTTGATGGGTCCATCACTCTTGATCCACTGGTTATTTCTAACACCTTCAATGATGCCTTCACTGACCTTAGTAGTGTTCTCCCACAGATTTTTTTCTGGAACCCGACTCCCCTAATCACTGTAGCTATCCCACCCCATCAAACCTCCCACCTTTCTACTTCCAAATTGTAAAGAAGCATGCAGCCCGCAATTATATCAACTAAGCAATATCCAAGTCAAGAGCTAGTGGGGACTAGCTTGACCTCAAACTACTATCGCTCACCCTTGACAAGGTCCTTGGTCCACTTACTCATATTTTCAACCTCTCCCTTAGTCTCAGCCAATTCCCAGACCTATGGAAAGCTGCAACTGTTAAGCTAGTCCACAAATCTGGTGATAAGACAAACCATGGTAACTATCATCATATCTCCATACTCCCTCCTCTCTCGAAGGCTCTGGAACACATTGTGGCAGATCAACTTACTGACTTCTTGGAAAAATACAACATCTTATGTCCTCAACAATGTGGTTTTAGAAAAGGCCACAGTACATCATCGGCCCTACTAGAATGCACCGATGAGCTACACTCCACTCTGGATAAAGGTCAGCTAATCGGGGCCGTTTTCTTCAATCTGTCAAAAGCGTTTGACACCGTACATCATCGTCTGCTGATTGAACAGCTCTGGTCGACTGGGCTCTCCCCTGACGCTACCAATTGGTTCAGTAGCTTCCTAGAAAATTGGACACGAAGAGTGAAAATCAATGGGGTCCTCTCTGATGCCAGACCTGTCCGCTCTGGAGTCCCCCAAGGGTCAGTTCTGGGCCCCCTACTATTCTGCCTCTTCTTGAACACCCTTCCCCAATCCTGTCCTGAGCAATTAATTCTTTATGCTGACAACGCAGTAATCTTTGCCTCTCTCAAGGAACCTGAACTGCTTCAGCACAATGTTCAGCAAGGCTTTGCCACCATAGAAAACTGGTTTAGCAAGCACAAGCTTGTCCTAAACCATAAAAAAAACAAGGTTATGCTCTTCAACAACCACCAAAACCAGCACAGGCGCCATCCTCTCCTCATCACTACTAGTCATGGAAGCACCCTTGAGCAGGTTCAGTCATTTAAATATCTCGGGATTCATCTGGACCCAAACCTGCCATATGGCTCCCACATTGACTGTGTTGCCAAAGCTGCAAATACTCAGCTAGGCCAGCTTTATCGCCACAGATGTCACCTTACATCGGACACCTTGAGGATCACTGTCCAGAGTTCGGTGGTCTCCATCATTGATTATGGCCTAATCATCTACGATTCTGCATCAACCACTGTGCTCCAACGAATATCGACATCTCTCAATGAGGCTTGTAGGCCCATCACTGGTGCACACTGTCTGACACATACATGTGACCTATATGCGCAAACTGGATGGCTTCAACTCTCCAACCACATAAGGTATCTAACATGCACTATGGCTAAGAAAGTTACCATGGGCCTTGCACCTCCCGGTGTCCAAGCACTACTGTGACCCTGCCTGAATATCCGTAACACCAGGAAATCTGAAACTCAACTCCTCCAAGTTCCCCATTGCCACACCTCCCAGGGACAAAGATCCCTTGCCCATAGGGGACCTAGCTGGCTAAATGAACTCAGTTCAGACATCTCCCTCTATGTCAAAACTCAGCCCTTTCAAAGCCATGCTCTGTCTCCATCTCATTGCTACCAGCTCATGTGACTGCTACATATAACCGGCCCCTTTAGTCCTCTTCAAATCAACACCATGCACTTATCCCGCTGGCCACTCCCACTTTCCTGCCCTGCCTATTCACACCCTACTCTACCCCACACATTATACCCTACCACCCCTTTTTTTCTTTTCCCTCTTCCCATTCCCCCTTCCTTTCCCCCTCCTCCCCCTTCCCCACTCTAGCACTTCCCCCCAAACCATTCCTTATATGTCACCCTTTATGCCCCTCTGTATGTCTGACAAATGCCCTTTGGCTGCTCCGCACTCCTGCAGTATCCACCATCCCCCCGTGACACATTCCGCTTTCCCACTTGTATCCAGCTTATCCACTCATCTTCATTGTATTTCTCCTTGCTGTATTATGTTGTACTGTAATTGACTGTAATTGACATGGAACCTTTGTAAAAGAGCCTTGGCTCAAAGGTATTTGTAATCCTAGACTTAAATAAAAAAAAAATAAAAAAAATCTTAGTTTCTTTCCCTCTGTAGGTCTCTTGCCCCATCTGTCACTATCAGTATATTGACCCCTGTTAGTTTTGGTCTCCAGTGACAGTCTCAGTCTCTGGCCCAATTTGTATTGGTCCTACTAGTCTTAGTTACTGTCCCTATGGTATCAATGGTTCCATGTCAGTGTCACTATCTTATGTATGAAAACATTATGCAAACAGGAAAATCGCCCCACCTCCACCCACCTTGACCCCCTACTTAGCACCCACCACCTCACACTACCCACATACATCCTCACTTACCTACAGAGGGTCCCTCGGAGTTGATCCACTCTCACCGAGAAACATGTCATCCTCCTTGAAATGTGACTGCAGACTGAAGAATCAAGGTAAAGTACAGTTACGTAAGAATTTATTGTAACAGTAGATCTTCGAGAGGAGTTCTTGCAGCAGGTAATGCCATTAGGACTGAAGGTGGTAGGCATCAGGACCCCACGAAAAACTTGTAGCTAGCAGTCTGAGGCAGGGGACCACCCCAGACGTCGGCTCCACCAACTTCCTACGTGATATAAAGGGGGCAGTCCCCTGGCACCATCCCAGTTCTCCTGCCAGAGACCCAGCTAGATAGAATTTGGAGAACCAGGCAGCAAAAAAGTCTGCATCCTGGTTGGATGGAAACCAAGAATAATCAGTTATAATCCCCTAAGCTATCCTAGGGGAAGGAGGGTGGGAAAACAACCTGCTGCAAGAGCTCCTCTCGAAGATCTACTGTTATGGTAAGTTCTTACGTAACTGTACTATCTGTCTTCGAAGGTGGAGCTCTTGCAGCAGGTAATACCATTAGGACTGAGTCCCAAGCAGTACCCAAGGATAGGCCCAGGTCTGATAGGGTGGATGGAGATGTATAGGAAGATGGAGCGGACATCTACGAGAGAAGGCCTTGCAGGACTGCTAGTCCAAAACCTGCTCTCCTTCTGGAAGCGATGTCCAGGCTGTAATGCCTGATGAAGGTGTGGACAGAGGACCATGTGGCAGCAGCACAAATATCTGCTGAAGAACGTTCTTCAGTGCTGCAAATGAAGATGCCGCCGCTCTGGTGGAATGACCCCTAACAGCACCCGGGAAAGGTCTGTCGTGGTGCTGATAACAGAACGTAATGCAATGCACTAGCCAACGGACTAGTGTCTGCTTGGAGACAGGAGCTCCTAACATTCACTCCGCGAAAGAAACAAACATCTGGTCTGACTTCCTAGAGGAGCGAGTCTCCTTTGGAAATAATATTGCAAAATGCGATGAACATCAAGGGTGTGCAACAGTGCTTCACCCCGGTTGGAAGAGTTGGGGTAGTATACCGGAAGGTTGAAATCCTGGTTCAGAGTCAGTACAGATACTACCTTTGGCATGGATTTGGGGTTTGTGCACAGATTCACCCTGTCCCTGTGAAAGACTATGTGCGGTTCTTTATACATCAGAGTCTGGAGTTCCGAAACCCTTCGAGCCGAGGTGATGGCCACCAAGAGTAAAGTCATCCAAGAGAGGAAGCGCAGCTCACAAAAGGCTGCCGGCTCAAAAGGAAGAAGTGTGAGTTTCCCCAGAATGAAGAAGAGGTCCCAAGGAGGAACGATGTTCCTCTTGGGAGATCTGACGTGCAATACCCCTCGAAGAAAAGTCTTGCAGGCATTCAGTTGAGCCAGAGTTCTGTCTCCGATTGGGTTGTGATATGCGAAGACCGCACACATATGCACCTTGATTGATGAGTAACTCAACCCTAAGTTCAAAAGGTGTCAGAGATACTCTAGCATGTGCCTGACTGGGCAACCCAAGGGATCTAGGGAATGGGCAGATGCCCACAAGAAGAAGCGTTTCCATTTCAGAGCGTATGTGGCTCTAGTAGAAGGCTTCCTGGTTGCCACCAGAATTTCAGCCACTCTGCTTGACACACCTGATCTCTCTCTCTTCCACTAGGACTGCAGGAGCCAAGCATGCAAGTGAAGAGAGTGAAGAACAGGATGGATGAGAGTTCCCTGCTCCTGAGAGAGCAAGTGAGTGGAGAGTGACAACTGAACTGGAGGTTCCAGAGACAGTTGCTGGAGCAGCAGATACCACATTTGACGAGGCCATAGAGGAGCCACCAGAATCCTCTGCCTCTGACTGCAATTTAAGCAGTACTCTCTGAATGGGGGAAAAGGAGGGAAGGCATAAAGGAACTTCCCTTTCCAGGAGACGGGCAATACGTCTCGTCAGAAAACACCAGGCCCTGGAGCGAGCGAGTAGAAATCGTGCAGTTTGGCATTGCACAGGGATGCAATGAGGTCCAACTCTGGCTGGCCCCATCTGTCACATCTTGGAGCAATTCCCATTCATGATTCTGAGAGGAAGAGTGACTGAGACTGTCGGCGAGAACATTCTGGACCCCTGGCAGGTGAACAGCGGTGAGGTCGAGACTGCGTTCCACTGCCCAATCCCTCACTCTCATGGCTTCTCTGCAAAAGGGGTATGAGTAAGTTCCCCCTTGTTTGTTGATGTAGAAGATGACAGGTGTGTTGTCTGTCTGCACCAGAAGAGGATCTGGCAGAAGCTGGTCTGTGAATGCCAAGAGTGCGTTCAGCACCGCTCTCATTTCCAGGGCATTGATATGAAGACAGTGCTCGGTGAAAGACCAGGACCCCTGGGTCCTGTGATCCCCTAGATAAGCCCCCCCATCCTGACAGAGAGGTGTCTGTGGTCAGGGTCTGAAGCGGTCGAGGTCTGTGGAAAGGAACACCACCACTCAGATTGTCCATGCAGAGCCACCATTCCAGAGAACGAAGAATTGCTCGAGAGATCCAGATTTGGAGATCCAGATTGTCCACCGACAGGTCCCACTGTACCCTGAGGTGCCACTGCAGTGCCCTCATGTGGAGCCTGGCTAAGGGAACTGTGGTGATGGATGCCATCATATGACTCAGCAGCTTTAGAACCACCTGCGCTGGGGAGGAGGAGTTTCGTTGAAGGCTTCTGGCTAACCCCTGAAGGCGTTCTGCTCTGTACGATGGCAGAAAAGCCCTTCCCTATTTGGTATCCAGGATGACTCCTATGAACTGCAGATGCCTGATGCTGTGGCCCTGGAGGCCATATCAACTGCATCATAAGAACACTGGAGGGCATGCTTGTCCATGTCCAGGCCCTACTGAGCGCAGGCCAAAATTTCCCATTTTAATTTGGAGTCAAGGAGAGTATCTACCAAATCCATGTGTTTTCTCCACAGGAATTGTTGGTAGGAGATCATGTAGGCTATGAAATTCAAGGACCTGATGGACCCTGTAGACGAGGAACAAACCTTTCGGCCCCAACTGTCCAGTTTCTTCGAGATGAGAATTGGGGTCTGGGAGCTTAAATGCTTCGGTTGAGCCCCCCAACTGTGAGCAGCTGTAAGGACTAAAGAATTAGCTTTAGGTTGTTCCGCCAGGGGTGATTCCAATTTGGGAGGCTTGTAAAGTCTGTCGGCCTTCCTTGGAACTGCCGGGATAGATGACGGTGTACGCCAGGTAAGGCGAGTAATGTCCTGGAAAGGTTCTACAAATGGTGGGATGACCAGTGGCTTTGGTTCCTTTTCTCCCAGGAACTTAGCTAGACGTTTCTGTTCTGGGTCTAGAGCCTCGGTATCCCATTTGTAAATAGTCTGGATGTGCTTCATTATGTCAAGGAATGAGGGATCATCCGTAAGGGATCGTGGAGAGTCCCTGGGTCCTGGCGAAGGGGGTAGAAGCCTGTCCTCTGAGGAGTCTGAGTCGACGCCTGCCTCGTCCAAGGAGAATGTATGGGGGGATGAAGGAGATGGGGATGTAGACCGTGTCTTTCGCTTCCCCTTCGGACATGGAGTTGAGTGCTCATCCAGTTGGCCCTTATCTGGGGTAGGAGGAGGACCCATAGGAAGTGGAGTAGGGACCTTGTCCGGTGGCCTGTATAGAAGGTCCCCCTTGACAGTATTCTACCTAGTGGTAAATAAATTACCTATGTCCGCCACTGGGACAACTGCTGGAGCCAGCGTCAGGTCAGACAGACTGGGCTTCGGGTCCTTGGGAAGGGGCGTATGGGGATCCTGCACCTCTATTGGTGTGGCGGGCATCAGATCTGATAGGCTGGCATCCGAAGGCTGGCATCCAGTGTCAACTGGCATCAGGCCTGTAGGTGGAGGGGCCAACGGCTGATCCTCATTTGGCGACTGCCCCGTGTCTGGAGTCGGGGAGCGGGACATTGGAGTAGACGAGTGGCTAGGTGGGCAGACGTCTGGCAGAGGGTGCACCTTAGCCTGAGCAGGAGGCGTCCAAGCCCAGACATCCCCTTGCATACTAGAATATTCCTCAGAATGATTCCTCTTTTCAGAGGAGCTAGGCCTGTCCAGAGGCCTGGGCAGGCTTTCCTGGGTCGACCCTGTGGGTTTATGAGGTCGTTGAGCCAGGGAGGAAGAGCAATGTCCCACTGATGCTGACTCCCAGTGGTGGCCCTGGGGGGAGGAGCAGACTTAGAAGAGTGGGAATAGTTGGTTGCTGGGACAGAACCCGACCTTTTGGAGGAAGAAGATGATGACACCTGTTTGGCTGGTGATGGATGCTGGGATTCAGACCTGGCCCGATCCTTCTTTTTGTGATGCTTCCCCCCGAGGCCTCTTCTTTGGAATGGGAATCTCTAGTGGGAGAGGAAGAGCTGGCCCCCAAACCTTGCTGCATGGCCACAAGCTTCTTCTCTAAGAGAAAGGTCTTCAAGACGTGGGCTCTCCTGGCACGCGTCTTCTGATTGCACTTCTGGCAGTGGCCACAGGAGTCAGGCTGGTGGTCAGGGCCTTGGCAGATGCGGCAGGCAGCGTGGCCATCTTTTGCTGGGATCTTCTTCCAGCAGGAATGCTTAGATTTTCACCGCGATGGTGAGGGCGACGACATAAATGAGGCGTTAGGTTAAGATTTACACTAAATGAGAGAGAAATTGACTTATCTGGCATTTGAAGCTGTCGACTGCAGAGAGAGGTGTCCATGGAGCCAAACTACGTGGGTCCACGGTGAGAAAAGAATTGCTACCTACAAATTTTCCGTAGGGTCCTGACGCCTGCTGGCTTCAGTCCTAATGGTATTACCTGCTGCAAGAGCTTCACCCTCGAAGACAGATGTGCTGTTGCTGTATTTTCAATGCGTTTTGAACATTTACTCATAACTTTGTCATTTTTTAATATTTTCCCACAAAATCTTCAACATGGTCTCTTTGGGAACCCACCTCGTGAACAAGGTAAGTGGATTTTTTTTCAAATCCAGGCAGGAAGATGATTTTTCAGTCATGTGTGAAATTAACTTTCAAACAGGATTTGAACATTTTTACATAATGGGTTCATGAGGTGGGATCATAAAAAGACTATGTTGAAAATTTGGTGAACAAATATTGTAAAATGACAAAGTTATGAGAAGGTATTGAAATATTTCATTGTTCACTCAAAACTTTGCCATTTTTCAATATTTTTCCATCAGACTTTCAACACGGCCTTTTTGGGACCCTGCCTCATGAACAAGGTAGGTGACACTTTTTAAATCCAGGCTGAAAGGTGATTTCACAGTCACTTTTAGACTTTTGGACAGAATTTGAACATTCTCACCCACTGGGTTCACGAGATGGGGTAATAAGAAGATTATGTCCAAAATTTGGGGTCAAAATTAGAAAACAAACAAGTTATCAATGTACAGTATGTTGAAAATTTCCATGCTCGCTCATAACATTGGTAATTTTCAATATTTTGACTCCAAACTTTCAATACAACCATTTCATAACACCACCTCATGAACATGATAGGTGTCTTTTTGTCAAATTCTAGCTGAAATGTGATTTAGCACTTGTGGCTTTAAATGACATTTTCACCAGTATTTTATAAATTCCACATGTCATAGTTATAAAATGGGAGCATAAAATGACTATGCTGAAAATCTGAAATCCAAATAAAAAAATTATTTAGAACCATTGTGTACTGTGCCAGCCTTTGACTCACGGGCTAGTGCTTTGTGATCCCATGCTGGTGATGAGTTTGGGGTAAGCTCAGTGAGCCAGCTGGATGGGCTGAGGCTGTGGGGATGGTACTGCCATGCGGCACCACCCCCAGCCTGGGAAAGGAAGGTACAGGGTTGGCTGCATGGGCCCAAGTACCATATGGTGAAGAGAAGTATTTTCTTGGCATAGGGCCCAGATGGCACTGTGTCTCTTTACCCATAGCTGCCAGAGGGCTCTGAGCTTCACCTGACAGATGATCTCTTGGCTGTGCCAATCTGTATCTGTAGCCACATGGAAACATGGAGGTCAGAGAGCCTTGCACTTCTGTAGTCCCCCAAACAGCCCACAAATTCTTTGCATCCATAGCTGCACTGTAGGCCCTGCACTTCTGCAAATAGATGGAGTCTTCCTTGGTGCAGGGCTCAGAGGGCCCTGCATGTCTACATCTGTTCATGAAGGTCCTGAAGGGATCTGTATAAATGAGGATATGATTATACTATCTTGAAAAGAAATTCACTGCTAAAAACTGTTACTGCATGAGTTAGGGTTCAACTTAATGCCACAAAAGTAAGTAAGTGTGATGTTAGGGTTTACAATCCTAACTCCTCACCCCCCAAGCAGCAAAATGACAAGCTCACACAAGCCATGTTAGACAGCCATCGTCAGGTAAGATAAACATACAACTGTTTTCAAATGGCACAAATGCAGTAGCTTTGATGTGCTCCTTTCATGGATTTGCTTCTGCAATTAGAACTGTGTGTATATGTCTTACAGTATGCATCAGTACCTGCAGCTGCAGAAGAGCAGGCCCCATGGGGTCTGCACATCTTCAGACAGAAGAAATGCTGCAGTTTGGGTATTATGGATTTATACATATAGTTGCAGAAGTGTAGGTGCCAAAGGGACCTTCACTTCTGCAGCCAGAAGTCAGTGTATATATCTTACACTTGTGACTGTAGAGGAGCAGGTCCCTCTGGGACCTGAACTTCTGCAGCCACAAATATTTTTACAGTTCGGGTATCATGGATTTCTATAAGTAACTGCAGAAGTTGATGTGTATGTCTTACAACTGCAGCTGCAAAGGTGCAAGCCTCTTAGGGGCCTGAACCTCTGCAGAGAGAGTAGTGTTACAATTTGGGTATCATGCATTTCTGTCTACAGTTGCAGAAGTACAGGCCTCAAAGAGGCGGCCTTCACTCTGGTGGTCAGAAGTCAGTGTGTTTGTCTTACAGTTGTGGTTGCAGAGGCCGTAGTTCCTCAGGGACTTGCATTTCTGCAGACAGAAGTAGTGTTGCGATTTGGGTATATGGATAGGTATCTGTGGCTGCAGAAGTGTACATGTCTTATACTGCACATGAGTACCTGTGGCTACATAAGCACTGTCCCCATACTGTCTATCTTTACTGGCCTTTTAGTAAAGGGGATGGGCCAGATTCTCAAGGTTTCTACAATGGTGCAAGGGGCTTGTGCCACAAGGAATGGCGTAGGATGCAAACACAGTCTGCATCAACTGTAGGCTATGTGTATCAAAGGGGACTTGTGCCATCCTTGCAACACAAAATGGGCTACGGTATGGTACTAGTGGGTATGCAGTAGAAGCAAGCTGCCACATCCTGTAACTCAGGATTCTCTAACCCCCCCCAGATGGCAAAATTCTAAGTACCCTTAGACCAGCCAGGGCTGTTCAAAGGGTGCTTAGAATTTTGCCCACTAGGAGGGTTAGAGCACTTGCCACTCTTAGAGCCCTTCCTGAGTGGGAGGGAACATAACTGGCTTCCCCCATGCTGGATCCCTGTATACTAAAATCGATCACATGCTTGGTGGTCTACTGGAGTCCCCCCCAGCCCTGATCCCTTTTTCTTAAAATGAAATATGTCCCTAATGGTCTAGCAGCCCCCCCAGCCTCGATCCCCCACCTTGGCAGGCAGAGCCCCAACACTCCGCCCCCCCATCCCATCCTCAAGCTGGCTACTGGCTCAGTCATCCACTCTTCACTACAGCCAGCCACTGATTGAGCTGTCGATGAGCACATACTTTAATACAGTTTATGTTATTAAGATACGCAGTTATTGACAGCTCAGTCAGCAGCTGTCCATGGTGGAGAGCAGAGGGCTGTTCTGGTTGCTGGCTCGGAGATGGAATGGGACAGGGGAGTGGAATGGTGGGCACTGCCTGCTGGGGTGGGGGATGGGGTCCACTAGCCCACTAGGGAATGGTATCTATTATTATATGGGCAGATTAGGAGTGGGGGTCTGCTAGACCACCAGGGATGTGTTTCATTTTAATAAAAGGGGATCTGGGCTGGGGGGTCCATTAGACCACCAGGGATAACATTAATATTAATGAAAGAGGATTGAGGCTAAGGGGGTCTGCTAGACCACCGGAGACGTGTATCATTTTAATAAAAACTGATCAGGGCTGGGGGGGTCGCTATAACACCAGGGACATCCTGCTTGTGGCACACCATCCAGATGCACCAGACTGTTTGGCACATGACCATAGTTGCCGCAAGCTGAGGGACTTTGCTGCTGTGAGCCTACCCGATACAGAATCAGGCTCAGGGTCCCTGGTGCACCAGCAATGGTGCAAGCCACCGCTGGCATGGCTTGCGCTGAGTTCTGAGAATCGGGCCCAATACATGTATCTCATTTACTCACTAGTGGTCCACACTGTTTTAAAACTGAATGATGTGGTTTATGCCCCTTTCAGCCACAGAGTTCTAGAGTAGAAAGGGAATGCATTGTGCCAAAAATGGAAGAGCCGATCATGGAGATGAACTACTGTACACCATACAGTTGCACAATTTTCTTTACTAGCAGTGTGTAAATCACAAACACTGAGGACAAACAAGGTACTGGCTCACTGGTGCAAGGCCATGGTGCAGGACAATGGATGTTCTGGCCCCTGTATGCTAGAATTACAAAGATGGACAGCCCTGCACTCAAGAGGTGTCATAATTGGTTTAATCCAAATATAAACAGCTGCTTATTTTTTGATTAAACCAACTGTAACAACCACCTGGGACTCAGCTTGATTAATTTAAAGCAATAAAACACAGTACCTCTCGAGTGCAGAGCTGTCCATATTTATAAATCACAAACGCCAGTAAAGATGGAGCAATAACTCAATAGGAACCAGTTCTTGACAATCAATTTCTACTGAAAACACAAACTAACATGTTTAATGCAGTTCTTTACATTTAAACAAAATAATATGGAGATTAGGTGTCTATGTACTAAATGATGATGGTTGTGGAACTTAGGCTGGCAGGCTGTGAGGTTTACTACCATTATATTTATTTAGATAACATTAATCTATTGGTTAGAGCACCTGCTTTGGAACTAGGAGATCTCAGCTTCGAACCCTACTAGAGCCAAATACTCACTGTGTGACCTTGTGCAAGTTAGTTAATCTCTCAGTTCTCCAATCTACCGAGAAATGAGTTAAAGCTGAGCTCCACTTTATAAATTCAATACCTCCAAGGTCGAGCACATTAAACTACACTATTCTGGCTGCCACAGACTGTACTATCACCGTCGCTATACAACGAAAGTCGTTAGCTGGAAAACACAGCTGGTAATTAATGCTCCCTTTCAATAACAGGTTTGAGTTCAGCAACATAGTGACTATATCCCTGCCTCCAACAAAGCCTCAATGTTCAGAGGCAAGATGCTGGTCAGTTTTACTCCTACTCTCTCTGTGTGTTCTTGATTTAGTGCCATTAAAATAGTTGGGACACCTCATTTAAGCTTTCAGGGCTGGTTTGTGTAGCAGGGCAGTGTCTATTGGAATCATAGTCAGGAAGTGATTTTAAACTTTGCCATAGCAATGCTTGGGGAGTTGGCACGGGATAGGTTTTACGGCTGTAAATGAGTGAGTGGTGGTGCTTGCTATTGGTTGTTGTTGCTGCCTCTTACACTTTGTTTTTTTTTCCTCTCCCTGCATCCCCCGAACCTGACGCTCCTTCTGGCTGCTCATCATCCTGTTCTGCCCGCCAGTCTCAACCCTTTGCTTCCACTTCCTGCCACCTGGCCCCATCTTCCCCAGGCTATTCCTGCATCCATGGAGCATTTCACTTATCCCTGTCAGGAAGGGCCCCTTTGCCAGGGGAGAGGGGAGTAGCATTCCTAGGGAGGTCCTCTGAGGCATGCAGGGCTGGGAGGGCAGAGGTGTTGCACTAGGGGGACTTTTGGTGTGAGGGTGACTAGGCACCTGTGATCTGACAGGCTGAGATGAGTGCAGTTTCTATTTTCTGGGCCACTCCCCACACCCCAATAGCAGGCACAGTGGCAATATCCTGGAGGTGGAGTCAGACAACATGTGGTCATGCACACTACAAGGTGTCACTCGCTGAGTGGTGCTCCACAGCACACTCCCCCCCCCGGAGGGGAGCATCCATGTGGACCTTCTAACACCCTCCCTGCTGGGTTTCACTGCTGACGTCCTGGGCTCAGGCCCTGAATCCAGTACCCATCATGCTGAGCACTCCTACCGTTTATAGAGCTTTTATTGGGTACTGCTAATATGTGTGTACGGGAGCTGTCTGAGCAAGAAGTGGTTGTCTTATGCAACCCCCTTGTTACCTGGGGTTACTAGAATCCCAGTAAGACCTAGTGGTAGGCAGGGAAGACAGCTTGTGAAACTCCAATTTAATGGATTTCACGCTGTCTCACTCTGTTCTCAGTCTCAACTGAGACTGAGGGATGACATCACCTTAGAACTGTCGCAGCTGAATGAGCCACAATGGAATCTGCAGCACGGAGTTGGAGTAGAATGTTGGGAGGTTTGAACAGTAGTCTATAGTCAGCTAGAGTTTGGAGCTTGTAGTGAGAGGAGCACAGCAGCTCTGTGTTAGGCTCTTGGAGTCTCAGCCCTGATATAGGGCTACATTCAGGGAAAAGGTGTATGTTTCCACCTAAAGAGAGACACAGTGAGCTAGTTTAAAGTGGTGGAGACCGCTGATTCGGGTCTCAGTGCCCCATCCCTGGGGGGATGAAGCAGGAAAGTTTAGCCTGCATATTCCAGGGGCAACCCTCTGGCTATTGCTAGTGGAGAAGCTGCCTTATTTTGTCCAAGAGTGTGGGAAACAGGAAGATTTCATGATTCGCCTGTGGGGCACCTGCAACCGGAGGGTGAGTTTCTGCTCTTTCTAAAGGGCCCATGTTTCGCCCTGGGACTTGTGTGATAGCAGCAATTGGACTACTGAAGTAGTGAGAGGCCTAGAGTAATAGGCTTAACCAAAAGTAAAAGTATGTTCAAGTCCAGCACATAGAGGAAGTCAAGATATGTAGAGGAGATGTGACATACGTCTACCCAGTAATCTACATTGCCAAGCTTTCAGAAAAGAGTTGTTTAGTTTCCAGAGAAATGGCCGGGTATGAATTGTGGGAACTGGAGGTGGGAGACCCCCCATCTTTAGTAACCAGGTCCACCTCTACGGATTTGCTCTGTGGATTTCTACTTTGCCTCATGCACTTAGCCAGTGATGAGGGAAGTACCCAGACGTGGGATTGGAAGGAAAATTCCCTCTAGGAGTCGAAGGCTCTAAGGTGGTTTGGGGAGCCACCTACAGGAAAACTGGTTCATTCCCATAATCGACCACGGATCAAGTGGCTGGTGGGGGAGCCGAGACAGTGGGGAAAACCCAAGTAGTGTACAAGTCGGGCTATGTACCCAAAGCTGCATGCAAGTCCGGGCTGTGTGCCTGGTGGGTTCAGAGCCTGAGGGCTGGAAAAGTGAAGAAGTGTTCTATTGTCTCTAATCTGCATTACCAGGAATGTAGCCCCGTGGGGGTCCATCTATGATTTGTTTGTTCAGTTTGGATGTGAATAAAAGCCACACTGTAGAATCCCATTCCTGGTTTTGGACATTACAGTTATTGCTTCCTGTGTTCGGATTTACTTGGGTGCTCCTGTACAGTGTAGCCAAACCTAGGCCCCCTGTGCCGAGTAACCTAGTCATCCCCAAACCCAGTCCCCACCAGTTACTGCTGTCAGCTTCAACAGCATGCCACCAGTCATTTTGCCAAAAAGGCAGGGGTCCAGGGGTTACACTTAGGAATTTGCAGCTAAGGGGCATGGGGTCAGTATGCCACAACCACAAACAGCATGATCAACATCTGCACAGTAAAAGCACTAAAACAAAGTTAATGCCTTCAAAAACAACGATAGAAACATAGAAACATAGAAGTTGACGGCAGATAAGGACCGCAAGGCCCATCCAGTCTGCCCATTTCTTTTTCTACCTTATAAATGTGCCATCGGCCTTTGCTCTGTCAGTGACCTATCTATTCATAGTCATTTGTATTGCTCCTTATGCCTATCCATGCCTGTTTGAAGCCCTGCACTGTATTCATAGCCACCACTTCTTGTGGTAAGCCATTCCATGCATCTACCACCCTTTCTGTGAAAAAGATTTCCTCACATTCCCCTTAATCGGCCTCCCTCTAATCTCATGCTGTGTCCTCTTGTCCTGCTATTTTTCTTATATTTAAACATGTTAGACTCTTTCACCTTGTTTATGCCCTTAAGGGTGTTTAAATGTCTCGATCATATCACCTCTCTCCCTCCTTTGCTCAAGGGTATACATATTGAGCTCCGTTAATCTGTCCTCATATGTCTTCTGATGCAGTCCCTGCACCATTTTGGTTGCCCTTCTCTGGACTGCCTCAATTTGGTTAATGTCCTTGTGAAGGTGTGGCCTCAATACTGCCAGTACTCAGATGGGGCCTAACCAATGTCTTGTACAGAGGATTATTACCTCCCTCTTACGACTTGTGATACCCTACTAATCACCCCTAACACCCCCTAGCATTACCTACTGCTTTAGAGGTCTGCTTGGATGATTTTAGGTCATCAGTGATGATGATGCCCAAGTCTCTTTCTTCCTTTGTGACTGCTAGCAACTCCCCTCCCAGCCTATAAGTGGCTTCAGGGTTTCTCTTCCCTATGTGCATGATTTTGCACTTCTTTGCATTAAATCCCAGTTGCCACTCTTCTGACCATTCTGCTAGTTTATCCAGATCTCTTCTCATTCTGCCCACACCATCTGGATCATCTACTCTGTTGCAGATCTTGGTGTCATCTGCAAAGAGACAAGCCTTACCCTCTAGTCCATCTGCGAGGTCACTAATGAAGATGTTGAATAGGGACTGGCCCCAGGACTGATCCTGAGTACCCACTTGTGACTTGCATCTCTTCTGACTGTATACCATTTACTACCACTCTCTGTTTTCTGCCAGTCAACCAGTTTGCCACCCAGTTGACCAACTTCTGACCCACCCGAGCCTACCTAGCTTATTTATCAATCTTCTATGTGGAACAGTGTCAAAAGCTTTGCTGAAGTCAAGGTAGGCGACATCAACTGCTCCCCCTTGGTCCACCACTCTGGTTACCCAGTCAAAGAAATCTATGAGATTAGTTTGACAGGACCTTCCTTTTGTAAACCCATGCTGTCTTGGATCCTGTGCCCCTATGGATTCCAGGTGTTGCACTATCCTTTCCTTAAGATACTACATAAATGCCACAAAAACAGTAGTAAAACTTAAATTTTCTGTTTTATTTGTGGAGGGGCTTAGCCCCCCACCTCCCCTGATTTTAATATAATCAACTCCACAGGGGGGTGGATCTCAAGGATGGGGAGAACCTCGGGAAGGGAGAAAACTTGTCTCTAAAACAAAAAACTATTTGCAATATTGGAAGATGGGAACAAACCCTTGGCTCCCAGGTCTCCACTGCTCCAGGTGCTGGTGTCTTAGCCACCGCACCATGGGAATGGCTCGACCTAGCACCATGCACCAAGCCACCTCAGCCCTCCTTCCTCTCTTCGGAAAGCAACAGGGATAGCAATAAATCACTACCATTATTCTAATCCTGTCATTGTCAATGGAATAGCAGTTAGTGCTGCACGATTTACACAGCGCTATTTAGGCATCGCTACATTGACCTGGTACCCAGGTGAGGCTCTGCTGCTGTTTCCCCTACACTCCATAAATCTACCAGACTGAGTGATTGCTCCTCAAGACCAACCCCACCTATATAAAACACTCCCTCTGTGAGTCAATTCTCACTAACCACAGCCAATCATTTACTTTACCGGTGGTTGGTGCTCAGTCCTGCCATTTGTATCCCCACCTCCCACCCGACTACCTGCTGTTGGGTGGACTTGAACCACTGTGTGCAGTGCAGGAAGCATTACTAAAATGCAGTGCTGTTGCATGAAAGCCCTTCCTGTGGGCACTGTTCGCAAAAGATCTGTAAACCTGACACTGAAGGTGGCCCTCACATAAATACAATTATAACTTTCAGACCAATGAGACACTAAGGCCTGCTATAAAATAAACAAAATAACATAAAAAACACAAGCTACAATGTCCAAGGAAGAGCCACTCATGCAGGCAGGTGATTCAGCTGACAAGCAGTTTCAGGAAAAGACAGACAGTCACAGAAGTCACTGCTCAGTGTTGTAAGAAATAATTGCTGTCCACACAAGAATTTGGTGCAAAAATTCAAGTCTTTACTTGAGGAAGATGCAACACACAACACACCACCTCCACCAAGGTGAACAAGGATACTGATGTTTCACTGATAGGCTTTGTCAAAGTATACGCCCCCTAGGGAGCCTCTCCTATATACAGTATACACATAATGTGGTTACTTAATTAAATATTCCTCCCATTCCCTCAGATCCTCAGTCACTCGCACATTGTTGGTTCCTCTTCGTACCACTCTCATCGGTCAGTCATGCTTTACCCATCATGTCCCACAAATCTGGCACTCCTTCCCACCCAAATGCAGCACTCCTCCTCCTCCTCCTCCTCCTCCTCCTCCTCCTACTCCTACTCCCTTGTCTGTGTCTTACATAACTTTCTCTCAAGTAACTGCTCCTGCTTTAACCCTCCTTAATTGTCTTCCTGTGCCTCTGCTCTTCTCCATGACTCACATCGCCTATTAAACCTTCCACCCCCCCAGCCTGTGTCTCAGTATGTTCTCCTACCCTTTCACCACTATGTACTATGTTCCTCAGATATGCCACTTGTAATTTAATGCATATTTCACAGGTATGATATATTTAATTATATGTTATGTTATAAATGCGACTGAATGATTATTTATGATATTTTTTAACTGTCTTGTTACAAATGTAGTTGAATGTTTAATTTCTTGTATGTTTTAAATGTTAAACTGTATGTCTAATTATTCATCCAATACTACCCCCCCCCTTCCCCCGAGCAACTTGTTGTTCAGTGTACCTTCCTGGTGAAACATTTCAATAAATAAATAAATAAAATATTAAAGTGACAGTGCATTCTTGTGAACTTAACTTATATAACCTGTAAAAATATATGTGCAAATACAAGGAAAACAGGGGTGCATACTTGCACAGTAATGTTTTAAAAAACTGATTGACCAGGCTTACTAGTAATTATTTGCTCTATGTGTTTCATTTTTAAACTGCATCTGTGTACTTAATATTTTATGTTTTCATAGAGTTCAAATATTATTTCATGCCTGGTTAAAAACATTCTGAACACAGTAGCATATTAGTCTTTTTTACTTTTTAAATGTTAATATACATTTTCATTTTCATTTTAGCTCAGGTGTCTTGTGAGAGAAACTGTAAACTCTAGTGTTTGGCATCTAAAGGAACCAATGGGAGCATAAACTGTAACTGACAGCTCCCCTATCCAACTAGATTTCAGGAAAAGGGACTAGTCCAGGAACTGTTTTCAAACAATGTTCCAGTACAGCTCGAGCATTCGAACAGAGAGGAGCATCTAAGCTCTGTGGGGACCTACGGAGATAGGCCTGCAATTGTCTCCAGAGGGACTTTTCTGATACCCAAAAAGGAGATCAAGTTTGAGAATACTGCCTTTCTGCAGATTGAGAGGGTTGCTCAGCAAGGTGGCTGAAACAGCAACCGGGCAGAAAACCGAAAAAGGAAAAAATAGAAACTCCAGTGTTTCTCCAGTGGAATGCATTAAGGCCTGCTGTGGGCAAGGAGACTGATGTCCAGGGACTCCAGTTTGGCCAAAAGGGAACCAGCCTCACACAACCACCAATCTGCCTACCAGCTGGAGGTGTCACCAGCAGAAGAACTGAACCTTTCAGAGACACTTTACTACTTGCGGGCCATTGCCCATTTGGCCCATGTCTCATGTTCCTATTCTAGAGACAGTTTCTTCAGTGCCGAAAGGCAGCAGCCAAAGCAAATAAAATGCTGGGCTGCATCACCAGGGGAATCACCTCTAGAAGGGAGGAAGTTATTCTCTCATTGTACAGTTCACTGGTGAGGCCACACCTGGAGTATTGTGTTCAGTTCTGGTGTTCCTACCTGAAGAAGGATACCAAACTGCTGGAGGGAGTTCAACACAGGGCAACCAAAATGATCCGTGGCATGAGGGACAGACCTTATTTATTTATTTATTTGTACATCAGTTTACAACCTTTGAGCCAGAGGCTCATTTCCAAAGGTACCTCATCACATAGAGGACAAATACATTGCAACATTTTGTTACATCTTTGCGGTTACGGATTTGGCAATCACATGCTGTTATTTCTTGGTTACATCATTGAAGTTACAGGTTTGGCAATCACATGCTGTTACAGTTATTAGGATAGGGAGAAACAGATTAAACATACATTGGTATAAACATACAGGTGGTAGTGTAGTGTGCAGAGACTGCAGGTGGTTAAAGTTCAGAGGGCTATGGGATGTGGTTGGTGATTGGTTGGGTGAAGAGCTACTCAGTGAGCTTTGTCAGTGCATAGTGAGCTTGATCACCTTAGAGACAGGCACAGCTATGCATATTAAATAGCTGACTCTGAAGTGAAGTTTTGAAGCAGGAGATTGTGGTGGTATCAGAGATGGAGGTAGGGAGTGTGTTATACCAGGAGGGAGCTCTGTAACAGAAGGACCTTTGTCCATGTGTGGTCCTGGACCTAGGAACTAGTACAGTGGCCTTGCAGGAGGTTCGAGTTTGAACTAAGGGTTGTGCTAGGTGGATGGAGGCTGTCAGCCCGGGCGAGGATAGACCGAGAAGAGTTTTTTTCGTTATAAGACAGGTTTGGTATCTGAGTCGTTCGTCCAGGTTAAGCAGCATTGCCTTGTCATATAGCTGGCAAGTATGTGTTAGCCTAGGGGCCCCCGTAATTAGCCTACAGGCCTTATTCATGGTGAGGCGGATTTTATTGAGGGCGGTCAAGTCCGCAGCACCATAAACTGGCAGGCCATAGTCCACAAGTGACATTATTGAGGATGTGACCATTAGTCGGAGGTCATCGGGGGGAGGCAATTTTTGTAGCGGTATAGGATACCTAGCCACACGTTGGTAGCTGAGGCAAGAGCATCAATGTGGTTGTGGTATGTGAGGGCTGAGTCAAAGGAGACCCCGAGGTACTTGTACTAGCGGACTTGTTCGAGAGGATGCTTAGAACTAGGGAGGATGTGGAGTGGGAAGTTTCTGCCCTTGTTTTGGGGATGGGCAAAGAGCATAGTTTTTGTTTTTTTGAGATTGATTACAAGTCTATACTCTTTAAAACCAGGTTTCGGCATCATTAAAGGATAGTTACAAGGTGTCCTGTAGGGATATGGGGTTTTGGTGGGTGGCAAAGATGACAGCATCATCTGCATACAGCAGAATTTTACCAGTGTATGCACTGGGCAGGGTGTTGAGGTAGAGCGAGAAGAGTAGGGGTCCTAGGATGGAGCCCTGGGGAACACCTGAGTGGATAGAACATGTTTTGGAAAAGGTCCCATTGATTTTAACACGCTGGGAGTTGGCAGATGAGAGGCTGACAGCACTGAACATGCACTCCCTGGAGGATAGGAGGGAGATGTGGGATATGATTGAGACCTTCAAGTACCTAAAGGCCATAAACAGGGTAAGCACAGAGGGCATCTTTAACTTAAGGAAGGAAGGAAGGTACACAAAGGGGACTTAGCCTGAAATTGGTGGAAGACAGATTCAAGAGGGAAATGAGGAGGCACTTTTTCACAGAAAGAGTGGTTAAGGGGTTGAACGAGATACTGGAGGAGGTGGTGGTGGTGGTGGCAAAGACAGTGACTAGTTTCAAGTGGGGTGGGATGGGGTTAAGAAGATTAGGACAGATGGGAGTCCTGGAGGGTGGAGATTACAGGACAGGACTGAGATGGGAGATGTTCAACTCCAGGAGGTGTAAGGGAAGGTGGGGCAGCTTCATGGTGTCTAAACTAGCTACACACTTGAGCAGACTTGATAGAACAGCATGGACTGTTTCCACTGACAAATTTTGTATGTACATATGTTCGCATTTCAGCTGGACTATCTGGGGTAGCAACATTGTACAAATAGCAAAAAGCACAACCCCAATGAAAATGAGAAATTGCATCTCAGCTGGTCTATCCTGAGAAAATACATTGTAGAAATTGGTAAAAGCAGGACCCCACGAAAATGAGATGTTACATCACAGTTGGACTATCCTGGGTAAATACACTGTAAAAATTAGAAAAGCAGAATACCACTGAAAATGAGATACCACATCTCAATGGGACTGTCCCATCAGCAAAAAAAATGAAGAAGTCTGAAATCTTGGAGTGATTTCTAACTGTTTCTAATATTTTAAGGTACATGCCATGGCTGATGAGAAATTCCTATGCAGTGGAAGTACCAGGGAGAAAGTAAATAAATATTTGTGAATGTCATCATTTACATGAAATTCTATATGCCTCCATAGTGCCCTTTAAGGCTGGAAAAGCCAATAAAAAAATATTCAGTGATGTGAAGCCTCCACATACAGCCCCAGATCAAGAAGGTTAAGTCTCTCTTTCTCCCTCGGGAATGATGAATCTGATTTGGGGTGGTTTACTATTCCAGATAAACCTAGACATTAATTTATTTCAGGATCTAAAATAATAAGGGGCTGGCATGAACAGCAAAGTCTGTAAGAAATTTAACAAACAAGGCAGTACAATCATCTAAATCATGTCTCCCTAGTGAACAGACCTGATGGAAGCTGTGTCCAGCTCTCCAAGTTGATTTTTTGTTGAGCAACATGCTCTAGATTTAATAACTCCAGATGGGTTACGTTTTGAGGGAAAAACACTCCTAAATATTAAAGACTGTTTTGTTCCATTTAAATGTAAACGTATTTTTAAGTTACTCACTTGAAGTATAGTGAAATCATAGCAACTCCATCTTATGTACACTAAATATCAAATTTGTCACTAAGCCAAATCTTTCTAGCTTCATACCAAGTTCCACAAGGGATTGTTCAGGAGATACACAGGTAACAAAATGTCACTGACATAGACGGCCCGATTCCAAAAGACGTTAAGCCTGGCGCAAGGCAAGTTATGCCAAACCGGATGGAGCAACTCGCACCTTGCGCCAGGCATTACGCAAGTCGCAATTCTGAGTCACAGCATGTGTCATGCTGTATGCGGGTTGCACCAACGGTGGGCTACGCCACCCACTATTCCTGCAACCCACAATGGCATGGCGCAAGGGTGGGGTTACGGCAGCAACTATGCCCTATTCCAAAAGAGCGGCTGTCGTAACCCACCTACGCTATTCCAGGAGCTGCTATGGCACAGTTGAGTTAGACCAGCAGGGAAATGGTCTAAGGGCATCCGTCCATGCCAATCGATGGATGTCCACTCTGCAGCACCGTGGCACGCATATAACCCATCTGCCCGTACCCCCAACACAGACATGCTCCCAGCCCAGAATGTTGGGGATCCCTGGGTCCATTTCTCAAAGTGCCTCCCAAACACCAGTGCTACCTGGCCAGCCTACCAAGTGCCCCCTGGTGTATGCAGTAGTGTTCCAGGGTGGGGGGCTCCGGGGGGGCAGTTCTTTGTGGGCTGCAACTTGTGACACCCCCATTGCACCATTCCTGTGGCACTAGCCTGTGGCAGCCACAAGTCGCAGGATGTAGGTGCCAGGAACCCTGCCTGTCTTGGAATACAGTGCAGGGTCCCTGGCATAGCGCCACATGGTGCAACTCGTATATGCCCATGAGTTGCAACATGCATTTTGGAACTGGGCCCAGAGTGTTAACTTGAACTTCGCACCACCAGTAATGATGTCCTCTATCTTACCATTTTGTCAAATTGCTGCTGCCAGTGTCTCTATGTATAAAGCAAATAGCAATGGGGTCAAATGGCACCCCTGGTGGGTTCCCCTTTCTAGATATATTGGCCAGGACAAGGAGTCATTGACTTATATCTAAGCTTGTGGGGCATTATATAAGTTTTACAGCGTGGTATTAAAGGTGGTCAGGAAGCCACAGGATGTCCCATAAAAAGGACCAGGACCCCCTGTTCAATGCCTTCTACATATCCAGGCTGATCATAACTGTAGGCAGAGCTCTCTTTGTGATATGCTCCATTAACAGAAGAGTTCTCCTGATGTTATTAAATGTTTATTGAGATTTAATACAACCTGACTGGTCACCATGGGTAGTGGTCAGGAGAATTTTATCCAACTGTGTGGTCCATACTGCCATAAAAACTTACAATCAACATTTGAGACTGATATTGGACTGTCTAAAGAATGGTGTAGCAGATCCTTTCTAGGGTTGCAAGAAATTCCCACTGACATAATCGGATATGTCGGATTCCAAGCATTTGTTTTGGAATTTGGAGATTCGGAATTGAAGGTCAAGAAACAAATTGCGAAACAGCTCTGATGTGGGATCAGAATGCAATTCCAAATCCACATCCAACACTGTTAAAACTATTGCACCTTTAAAACTGCCTCAGCTACTGTAGTTAACATAAAGGCCTCCTGGAATCATAATTTCTTATCCGCTGTTGTTTTCTTCCTGCCCCATTTACCTTCCTCTTCTGCACATCTGTTTGGTGAAGTTCTTGCTTGCTCCTATGACCCCTCCCCTTAATGGCAGGCCCTCCAGCACCACTGACAGACAGAAGAGATGAGTGACTACTGTTCCACCACACACAGTCTCCTGAGCACAATTCAATTCAAACTTTATTCACACATTATAACAAACAAACAGAGATAGAAATGTATAATACAAAGCATCATTGTGACCAATCAGCCATGGATTATACAGATACAAGATAACAAACACAAAGATCTTCCCCTTCCAGAACATTATAAGACCAAAAAGAAAGGGAACCTGGGGGCATAAGAAGAAATACACTCAAAATAATTAAATATTTCATAAACAATGAATGTGCATATGTCCAACAGAATCAGAAATATACTTCATCTCAGACAGGACTTCAAAGTCTATCATAATAAGGTATCAGTTATATACTCCAGTAAGAAGAAAGGAAAAAGAGCTTCATCAAGTCCCCCATCAGATGGATATAAAAGAACAAAACTTCTTTCTGGTTAAATGCAATCTACTGGCCTGCAAATAGCTACACTAAAGATACATAGATATATAGATGTTGTCAGCCTTGTGGCTCATCCAGTCTGCCCTATCCTTCTTTCTAATACTTGATGCTACAAGCTCCCCCCTTCACCCTAGCTTGATAATTCCCATGTGCCTATCCCACGCATCCTTGAATCCCTGAATTGTGGCTACCCCCACCACTTCCTGGGGGAAACTGTTCCATCTCTCCACCACCCTTTCAGTGAAGTAGAATTTCCACAAGTTCCCTCTAAGTTTTCCCCCTTTTAATCTCATGCTGTGCCCCATATTCTGCTATTCCCTTCATGTGAAAGATGCTCTCCTCTGGTACCCTGTTGATACCCTTTAAATATTTGAAGGTCTCTATCATGTTCCTCCTCTCCCTCCTTTCCTCCAGGGAGTATATATTTAGAGCGATGAGTCTCTCCTTATGCAACTTATGCTGCATCCTCAAAATCATTTTTGTCACCCTCCTCTGTACTGTCTCCATCCTTTCTATGTCTTTTTGGAGATGGGGCTTCCAGAACTGAACACAGTACTCCAAATGAGGCCTTACTAGGAAGTTGTACAACGGTACCACCACATCCCTCCTTCTACTTGCTATACAACTGCTTAATCTGATTCAAGATCAGTTGGCATTCATCTGTATCTCCCTCCCCCGGGTCATGCCTGAAAATAGGCAGGATTTGTCTAGTGCACTTACCCGGTCAACAAAAACTAAATAAAATAAATACTCCTCCCTATGCACTCTAGCATTTTGTTAGCCTTTCCAACTGCTTTGTCACACTGTTTAGCCACTTTGAGGTTATCTTCTATGACTGCCCCTAGATCCCTTTCCTGTGTGGTGGCCTCCAGTGTTGCCCTGTCTAGTCATACTCAGCCCTAGGATTCCCTCTCCCTTAGTGCATAATCTTGCACTTTCTATCATTGAAACCCAACTGCCATTCCCTGGACCAGTTTTCTAGCCTCTTCAGAGCCCTCCTAATTTTTTCCAAAAGTCCAAACATCAAGAAGTAACAATAAAATCATAAAGGACACATCAACACATCTATACAAACTAATGGAGAGACAGATTAAAACACATAGAGCTAATAAGACAACACTGGGCAACCAAAGGGCGAGAGTAAGGCACAATTCTAAACCCACAGACCATACCCACCATATAATTAGAGGGATTAGGTAAACTAAAGAAGGAGGAGGGTGTCATCCTATACTATTGATCATTAACAGATGGGGAGGACTACATTTTAAATAGGGGTCCCAAACCTGCTCAAATAATGCTGCTCTCCTACAACTCTATACAAA
Source organism: Neoceratodus forsteri (assembly GCA_016271365.2). Taxonomy (NCBI): domain Eukaryota; kingdom Metazoa; phylum Chordata; order Ceratodontiformes; family Ceratodontidae; genus Neoceratodus; species Neoceratodus forsteri. The sequence continues at coordinate 265,546,003 of JADMNL010000026.1, read as the reverse complement.
AGGTGCTCCAGACTAGCCAGTTTATAAAGACTATCCTCCCACTCTGTTAGGGTGGAGATCACATCTGAGCACCAATTTCTAAGAATGAGCTATTTGGCTTCTGTTATCACAGCCATAAACCAAAAGGAGGGGGCTTGTGCTGAACCAACTGTTAGTATTGCCTAGGACCAAAAGGGAGGTATCTAAGGGGTCCTGGCACTTAAGTACCACTGAGATCTTTCCACCATCTGAAGCCTACCATTTACTCAACTTAAGACATTCTCACAGAATATGCAATAAAATTGCCAGGTTGCTGACAGTAACTCCAGCACTCTGTATGAAGTATCATCTGCATTTTATGCAACTGATCTGGGGTCCTATACCACAAATGTAAGGTTTTCCATTGCATCAATCTCCCTTTTAGGTCTCGACAAACCTTATAAACATAAGTCCAGCAGCAAGCCCAATCCTCATCATTCCAAGTGGTAACTTTATAATCTATCCTACAACACTACACAGACACTGACCTGCCATTGGCCCCAGACCTAAAAAAACGATCACATCTCATGAAAATCTGTCTTGCCAGATCAAACCTAAAATAACTATGTACAATATCAAAAACATAACACAACAGTAAATACTCCAACATGTAAGGTAAACTACATACAATATTTATAAAGTGGAATCCTCCTAAGCAAGGCAGAAGGAATACAGGTGGCCACTGAGCCTCTGCCTATAAGATAACCTAAGAGAAAAAGTAACCAACCCCCCCTCCAATGCCCTAAATATTTAATAACTCACTGGACATCTGAGTCAATAAAACTCAATACTGTCAGAATGTATTAAATACCACCCACGCTTGGTCTTCCATAAAACTGGTGCACCCACCATCAATACAGAATTCCACTAGGGGGCGCTGCCTTCAGTATCATGGACAAAACCAGGAAGGGAAGTGAAGAAGCCCCTTCTTCCCCGCCCCCCCCATATAAAACTTGAAAAATTGCCCACAAGGGGTCTATGTAAGCAATGAAAGCCTAAAGGTGATCACCATTATCAAGAAGTCTAGAGTGCCAAAACATTTTCAGCACCTGACACCCCGCGCACTGAAAACAGCACGGAGACATACTTTTTAATATTTTCTGTGGGTGGGCTCACCCCCCCACACCCCCACCCCGCACCCCTACTAAAGGATTCTCAACTCCAGGAGGATGCATGTCGGGGGGGGGGAACATTAAAAAATAAAAGGTTTGGCCCGGGCCAATAAAATTGCACCAGTGCCCAGACCCGAACCCGGTACCACACCCACCGCAGCTGCAGACCAACCCCCGACACCATGATGCAGCTCGGCAGCCCACCGCAGCGCACCTCCTACAGCTCCTCTGTCCCCTTCCAGTCTACGCTCGGCTTGCTCGCTTCCCATCCACGCATGTACGAATAGTGACATCCTGTCGCTATTTTCACTGACTCCCCCCATCCAGCCGCCCTACCCTACTATCACCATGAGGGATTCGCTGGGGAGCAGGTTGCCATTATGGACAGCACCCTTCCCCATGAGCCCTCCTCACAGGATACTGCCCACAAGTCATCTACATATCAAATGTCTCATAAGTAAGACTAACCTCAATACAGAGGTTGGGAGGGAAAAATAAAATACAGTACCCCCTGAATTAAAAGTATCAATCTCCCCAAGTAAAATATACTTCAGGCAGTTCACAAACATTAAGATACACCATAAGTCCTGAGGTAAAGCAAAATAACTACCTTATCCAGATGGGAGATTGAAGCACCCAAGACAGATGGTGCCTTATAGCACATTCTGACTGAAATTTAAAAGACCCATTTAGAAATCACATCCCTCACCTCACCCCCCACAACATTACAATTAAATTTGTGTACATCTCAATAATAAACAAACCCAAAGTTCAAATTGACCAATATTGCAAAATAGATTTCAGCACAAAAGTACAATTCCCCCAGACAAAAACACAGTAGAATGCCTGGCCCATAAAATTTACTTAACCGCCCTCATCTCCCCAAAACAACCCTCGGGAAGAGTTCAAGTCTGATTAATGTCCAGGACTTTACCATAGTTCAAATCTCCTCACCGGAACCCACCATCAGTGAGCATAGTACTGATGACCAGGTACTCAGAGCCGGAGTTTTTTCTTGTAGGTGGCACCGCAAGCTCCATATCCTCAGAACCCTGTAAGTTGGTAAGAAGTCCATGGCCCTCTTCAGCCCCATGATCTTCTGCTTCAAAAGAATGCTCTCCAAGACAGGTGAGGAGCCCCAGGGGGAGGATGCATGACAGGAAGAAGCCCACTAAGGTTTTGGAGCAGAATGTGCCGAAGCAGACTTATGCCCACCAGAATCCTTGATTGCTGAAATAGACCAGTCCAGGATGCATGTCCAATATAAAATGCTTATTCGAGGCAGGTTGCTTAGTCAAGGCAGGACTCTGAACTGCATATGAATTCTGGATCGAAGCAGGCTGTGATTTTGTCAGTTCAGAGGCTGGATCCCATGCAAAGGGCTTGTTTGATAAAGGCTTCTGCTTTGATATAGAATCCCTGACCAAAGCAGAATTCACTGAGGGTGCAGATAAGCCAGAGGAGATTTCCAACTGTTGGAGAATTTGCTGAGCATCCTTAGGGGAGGTGAAGTCTTCATATGAGTTCCCCGAAAAGATAAGAAGAGTAGCTGGAGGGCTCAAGAAGCCTCTAAGCCCCCACTGCTTTGCCATATCCCAGACAGGATCAAACGATCTGCGGCGGCCAGTTACCCATTTCAGGTAATCCAGAACAATACTGAGCCTGGAGCCTTGCCAAGTCAATTCTTTCTGCTGTTTAGCCCTGGAAAGAATAATCTCCCAATCTTGGAACTGGAGCAGACAAAATATGAGTGGGCCAGGTCAGGAGGTTGAAGAGTGCAGTGTCAAACCAGCTGGAACCCTATACACCCGGGCAGTCTCAACTGGTGCATCCCAGTAGTGATCAAGAAGTTTCAGCAGCTGCCTCTGAAGGAGGTCAATAGCATTATTGCCTTCACTTTTCATAGGGACTCCTAGAAGTTATTCAAGTGGCTCCTTGTCTCTTGCTCATCTATTTTACCCCAAAGCAGCTGGATGTCCCTTTCTAGGGCTACTATCCAACGATCTGTAGGATGAGCCCAGTCCTCTAAGTAGCTCAGTCACTCCTCGAATTTAGCATTGCGGGAGCCCAAACAGTCCACTGACCCTTTTACTGCTTCCAGGGCAATGTTCAGTCTTGAAAGCTGGATCATAATATTGCCCATGAAAGCTTTGATCTCCACCAGTTCTTGTAATATTGACTGACAGGCCTGTCCAGAAAGAGCCGCCATTATATTACCTGCAGGAGAGCCTGAAGGCTCCAGACATTCCTCCATTTTAGGCTTTTTCAGAAGGTTTGTCTCATCCAAAATGTTAGAATCAGATCAGGGAGGAGGGTGATAAGACGGGAGGGTAGAGGAGCCCACTGAACTAGGAGGTCAGTTGGAGACTGAAGGACTGGATGAGACTAGGGCAGGGGATGGGTTGTATCTAGAAGGGGATAGAGGAGGCATGAGGTGGGGGGATGGGAGGGCAAAATCACAGTGGATAGGGTGAGAGAGGCCCTCCAGTAGCTAAAGACTGAGAAGGCACCGGGGCTAGATGGGCTGCATCCAAGGGTGCTGAATGAACTGGTGGATGTGCTGGCAGCTCCACTGGCCTCACTCTTCAACATCTCCCTGATGACAGGGTGGGTGCCTCAAGACTGGAACGTGGCTCATGTAGTGCCTATCCACAAGAGGGGGTCCAGAGAGGAGATGGGGAATTATAGGCCCGTTAGCCTAACATCTGTGATAGGCAAGGTTATGGAGGGCATTATCAAGGAGAGGCTGGAGGGCAGCTGGAAAGGTTGGAGCAACTGGATGACAGGCAGTATGGTTTTGTTCTGGGGAAGTTGTGCCAGACTAACCTGGTGGAGTTTTATGATTGGGTGATGGGTGCCCTGGACCGACATAGGCTGGTGGATGTCCTCTATCTGGATTTCAGTAAGGCGTTCGATTTGGTACCCCACAACGGCCTACTAACTAAGCTGGGGGGGATGGGGTAGGGGGGCAGTTGCTCAGGTGGGTGGAAAACTGGCTTACGGGGCAAATGCAGCAAGTGGTGGTTGGAGGGATAGTTTCCTCCCCCAGGAGGGTCATCAGTGGGGTCCCCATGGTTTGGTCCAGGGGCCACTCCTGTTCAATTCCTATGTCTCGGACATAGGGTGGGGTGTTAGGCATAGGTTGAGTCTCTTTGCAGATGACTCAAAACTGGGAGCACTGGCAGACGGGCAGGAGGGGACAGAGGCCCTGCAGGGGATCTGGATATTCGGGGGTGGGCAAGGAAGTGAGGTTGTAGTTCAATGCAGGGAAATGTAGGGTGCTGCTTCTGGGGGTCAGAAACCCGGGACATGCATACACCCTGGGGGGGGGGACCACATTGCAAGTCACATTGGGCAAGAGGGACTTAGGGATAGTGGTGGACAGCAAAATGAATAGCAGGGAAAATTGTCGAAGAGCTGCAGCAAAAGCAAACAGGATAATGGGCTGCATAACCAGGGGGATTACCTCCAAGAGGAAGGAAGTGATCCTCCCTCTGTATAATGCCCTGGTTAGGCCGCATCTTGACTACTGTGTGCAGTTCTGGAGACCCCATCTTAAGAGGGGCATAGAGCTGCTGGAGAGAGTCCAGAGGAGGGCAACCAGGATGATTCAGGGCATGGAGGGTAGGGCCTATGAGGAGAGACTGGATGAACTCAATCTGTATGCATTGGAGGAGAGGAGGGACAGAGGGGACATGATAGAGACTTTCAGGTATGTAAAGAGGATAAATAAGGGTAGAGCCAGGGAAGTGTTCAGGCTTAAGAAGGGGGGAACTACCAGGAGGCATGAATGGAAGCTGGAAGGGGGGAAGTACAGAGGGAGCGCAGGAGACACTTCTTCACAGAGAGGGTGGAACCATGGAACGCACTGCCCAGGAGTCTGGTGGAAGAAACCACAGTGGAAGGATTGAGGAAGGATTGGGCCAGGTACGGGGGAAGCTGAGGACAGGTAGGGCCACCTCTGTGGCTGGGGGGGGGGGTGGAGGAGCAAGCTCCCAGTAGAGGGCTAGCTTCCGAGCAAACACAATAGACCATGGGGCCTATTCTGCTGGATTTTACTATGATACTATGATACATTGTCTAATTTCTGGGCAGGATTGAGGAGGATTAGCACTGATTTAAGAAATCAAAAAGGCAGAGCTTGAGAACCAAGCTCCTCTCAGCTCAGCAGCATCACGTGACCCCTGATTCTTCCCTTCCTGCTGCCTGTTCAGCTGGATGCATTGTGGTGAGTGATGGTCCCCCTCCCAAAAGTCCATCTAGAATCAAGCTGTATTGACTCGGTCTTCTTGAGTAATCCAATGCAGTACCACTCCCAGCAAAAGCACAATGCTTGCCTACTCTTGCTGAACCCAGTGTCCGACTATAGTGCTGCGAAGTTCCCAGCTAAGTCCAGCTGCCAGCCGTCACTGCCATCGCATGTCTGTTGGGAAGGGGAAAGTGGAGGACTACCAGCCTACAACCCTTGGTTAACTTTTTGACCATGCATCTTCAGATTAATGGGACAAGCTGGTGTCTGCATGGGTTACCCAAGGTATGGTGCTGGTAGGCTACCCCAAATTTTTCTGGCAGACATGAGGTAAGGTAAGGAGTAGGAATTGTAAATGCTCAAATCTAGTGTGGCACTGGCCGGTGAGTGGCATGATGTGGCAGGTCAGGGTAGCATGGCACAAGTCAGACTGGGAGCAATGAACCTGCAGTGCAGATTAGATTAGAAACAAAATCCTTCCCAACTCAAAACCATGGAAGGTGAGGGAATTAAGGCACTGGGAAAAGTAAGTGACTGAGATGGTGGTGTGGGTACTACCAGAAGCCCTGTTACGGAGGGGGAGAGATGAGAAGTTGCTGGCTGGAATTAACTGAAGGCTGCTGACTGAACCACCACCCATGTGACAGGCACCAGTCTGTCGCCAGCATTGAACACCAGATACCCGAAAGCTAAGGGACCCCAGACAAGCCAGGTATGGGGGAAATGATTCAAAGAGGGGAATATTTTTGTATCTGGGTCATGGGGGTTAATTTAATTTATTTTGGGGGGGGGGGTTCTGCTAGGGCAGATGTGGAATCAGACATTCTGATTCCATTTCTAATTCCATTCCAATTTCATAAATGGAATCCGATCAGAACCAGAATCGGAACTGGTATTGTTGAAATTCCAACTTTGAACTGACAGAATGGATTGCGGTGAATCTGAGAAACCCTTATCCTTTCCCGGTTTTAAGACTTCTGATACAGCAGCCCAACTCGAGGATGGGGAGGAGTTTTACCATCCTGGATGTCCCTGAACTTCTGCATGAATAAGGGTATTACAAGAGATGTAAAGGCCTTATAAAATTCTGTAACAGCAATCTGGGACTGGATATTTTGCTGTCTTGGCTTTCTTAATGGCTGCCAGGATTTCTTCCCCCAAAATAGGAGTCTGGAGTGCCTCCCTCTGTGTTTCCTGTAGCACAGACAGATGTAAATTATAGAAATACTGGGAAACAGAGAGGTCTTCATTGTTAGAAGCTGTATACAATTCCTGATAACTCCTTACAATGGCTTCAATACAGCCTGTCTAGTGGGTGACCTTTCCTGAAGCCAGGTCACATAGTCTGGAAATGTTTGCATTTTATTGTTGGTCCCTAAGTTACCTGGACAAATGGCATGTCCCCTTTGCTTCCCCTTCCTTAAAATATTGTTTCAAATAAGTTAGAACTATTTCTACCTTTTGGTTAAGCACACCCTGTATCTGTTGCTTTATTTTTCTTATCTGGAGATCTACCCCTCTGTCCCTCTCCCCCCAACTCCTGCAACATCTTGAGGGTGTCTGTGAGTTCACTAAGCTTGGTTTCCATCTCTCTCTCCTATGTATTCAGCGGCATAGGAGATAATGTCCCCTTGTAAAACAGTCTTGAAGTAGGCTCAGAGTATCGAGTCCTTCACCTCCCCTGTATTATTGGTTGATAAAAACTGTTCCACCTTCCACTTGATTAAACCCTGAAAAGATTCCTCTTTGAACAGAGATAAGTTTAATCCCTGTGTTGTGTGTGTCTTAACTTTACCCATATTGTCTGAATTTTTGCATTAAAGTAGGTTAGGCTGCCTCTCGAATGGGTGATACTGCTTCTAAATACACGCTAAGGGAGTGAAAGCTATATAAAAAAAAATTGTAGTTACACCTGTCTACCCATGTCTTGTTTTTTGTTATTACTAACAAGAAAGTTTTACAGCTGTGGGGGTGGAGCTCCGCAGATGTTATGCCATCAATCATGAGATTTTAAGAGCACTGTGGAAGCACCTGACTGGACCGCTGTCCAATGTGCTTCCACGGTGCTCTGGCCCAGTTTTCTGTGGTGCTGTTTAAGCAGCCCTTCCCTCCACAGGCCGCATAAACACACACCCTTCCCGGTGGACTACTTTTCTTCTCCACAACTGCAGAAGTGAAGGCCGCAGTGTGCAACATGGTGGTGCCACCTGAAACTGCGCATGTGCTATCACCGCCATCTTGCACACCCCTGCCTCCGGGCCACAATATGCATGCACAAACTCACAATTATGACTGATTCTGGTGTGGTGAGAGCTCCAAACATTCTTTTCAACACTCTGGGGAGCTTTGCCACTATGAGCAGCCATATCGGCTCTGACCAGAATTTGTTTTATAAATTATCAGTTTAGGTGTTTAGCTTGGAACAAATAAACACAAGAAAATTCATGCTTGAAATCAGCAGTACTACATAACCAGGAAGTGGATATGAAAAATTCATTTTTTGGCTGTATGCATGCAGCCATAATTCCAGTTTTCATATCTTCAGTTGTTTTTTTGTAAGTGCTGTTTTGTTATTTAGATATTTAATTGTTAAATAAATGTTTGTAGAGCCACAGGAAATATGGTGGCTCCCTGAACTGTAGCTGCACTCCTCCCTCGCGTTGCAGCACATCATTTGTTTACTTCTTTTCCCCCCTGTGCGACGTGTTTACGCTGAGTCTGTGTAGCATTTGGGCTGTCAGTTTTGTTTGTCACCAAAAGAGACTGGTGCTTTGAATAGCTTCTGCTGATATTTTATCTTCTGGTATCCCATTCTCCTGTGTCATATCACCCCCGTGCCATTGTGAGTGCCCCCCCGGCCCGTGGTCACCTTTTCTGTGCGTGTATTACTTTTCCCCAACCTTCTTTTCTTTGTTATGCTAGTAACTGTGCTTTCAATTTCCCTCAGTAACAGAGTTCCACTGATATAGATTTCTCAGATTTCTATATGTGTGCCCTACTGACTATTTACACATTTACTTTCTGTCCGTGGTGTTCTCTTCATTGTCAGCTGAGCTGTTTCATCCTATTCTATCACTTTGCTCATTGTTTCCATGTTTCATAGGGGTCTCGAAGATTGACTGCCTCACAAATACTGAAATCCACCACTGAGCTGATATTCAGCCAGGGCAAATTCCCCCATAGTTCACCACTATCAGAAGTCAATGTATACTCAATGCCTGCCCCTAATATCCCCCTCCACAAACATTTCTTCAACCATGCCCTCCCACCAACCCACCCCAAAACCCAAGGAAAATGTACTTGCAGTTCAAGGTCAGCAATAAATATAATGTATACGTGCACCTGACATATCCCCAGGAACGTTTCTTATGCCCCACTCATGCAGGCAAGGCATTTTGCTCCACTGTGAAACTGCAGTAAAGAACACAGTGGCAATCATGGCAACTGACGTATCACACTGCGACTGTTTCTACTGCCACTACCCCCGCCCCCAACACCAATGGTGTGGACATTGAAATCTGCAGTCTCCATGATAAATGAGCAGCACAGTACTGCAGAATGGGAAGCTGTGGGCACAGAATTGGCTTGTAAGGCAACACGCTATGAAAAAAAAAAAGACTATCTTGGAAGTGTAGTCGACAGCATACAGCAGTAAACACTCAGAAAAGGAATGTAGGTGTCTGTACACTAACTGTGAAAGTGCAGTCTCACTGCTGCCTGACATATTTATAATGATGGATACTTGCTGAACAGTAACATACAGATACCGCATCTTGGAGTTGTGCATGTGCTTCACTGACAGGAAGAGGATGATGAAGGAATAGCACTGACCTACCCAGAATGCTGCATCCTGCACTTCCATCAGGGAATGCAGTCTGTGTGTAAACAAACAAACTGTGACTAAAACAGCCCTTGTTTTGACAGAAAATGGACTTTGCAGCAAGAAATAAGGTCAGGTAAGTACTTGTTCACGTGAGTACATTCACCTAATGGCAAGGCCCCGAGTAGCAATTTTCCGTAGTACTGCTGCTTTGAACTTGTTTGTTTTACCAGCTGAACTCATAAACATAGCCAAAAACAGAAACATTATTCTTTAACTTCATTTATTTAAGCAGGTGGTAGTTGCGGAACTGCCGCACACACTCTTACTAGAATGAGCTCGATTGACAGCTCGTAGTTACAATTGCCCAATTGTAAAGCAAAATAACAGCCTGGTTATCCAAGCATTAAAAAAGACATATTAAACATCATCTCAGTAAAGCCCTTCTGCTTACATACCTTGGGGTTCTATTTTGCCTTCTGAGGTTCGGTTTATAAACACTCCTTTTATAAAAAGGCCATGATGCTAATGTTCCTGTCTTGCACTGCTTGTAAAATTATGCTATTCTCTTGTGGAAATAGCCTTTCCTTTATAAGTGAGGTTTGCATTGCTGCATTTGACAACGCAGAGCATAGGGCCAGCCCAGTGGCATGGGGGGCTGAGGTGCTGTGCACCTCACTTCCTGTCGCACCAGTGACCTGGGTTCAGAAATGGACATGGGTGACTCGGGGGCTGGCAGGGTGAAGGAGGACTGAGTGCCCATAGGGCTGCTCCCCTTCCTTTGGGAGGGGGATGGATCTGGCTCACTGACTGCTACCCAATGCACACAATGTCACCAGAAGAAAAGGTAGCCCATGTTCAGGGCACCACTGGTGTCTCTACAGAGGCAAAGCTTGCACATTGCTCCCCTTTCACATCCTGTGGGCCCAGAGAAAACTGGTGGAAAACACCTAGGCTGCAGGATGATGACTGACTCCTCGTGGGCCCTGCATCAGTGACCGGGTAACCCCACAGTCCTGTGGTAGAGGACAACGGTGGGGAAGGTAATTCCCAAAGAAACAGGGTGATGCAACTGGGAGGGGTCAGTAGGAACGGGAAGCAAGGACAGACAGGAGAATAAACAAATTATGGAAAAAAGAAAACACAGAGCATTTTCTATTGTTCCACTATTGCTATGTCATATTTTCTTATTTCTGTAAATTTCCCTTACAAAAATATACCATGGGATTACCATAAAAAAAAATCTCATGGTACTGTCCTATGGTAAATTGGACAGTACCATGGGATTTTTTATGGTAGAATTTAATACAGTGTACCATGGGATTTCTATAGTACCCCATCCCATGGGATTTCCACAGTACCCCTGTACCATGAGATTTTTATTGTACCCCAGTACCATGGGATTTCCATAGTACTCCAATACCATGGGATTTTTATTGTACTCCAGTAACATGGGATTTTCATTGTACCCCTATACTATAGTATTTCCATAGTACCCCATCCCATGGGATGTCCATGGTACCCTGTACCATGGGACTTTCATGGGATTTCTCAGGTATCCTACCGTGGCATTTCCGTGGTCTCTTGTACCATGGGGTTTCTGATACCCCCTACCATGGGATTTCCATGATACCCCAGTCCATAGGGTTTTTCCATGGCACTCATCATACCACAGGATTGCCGTGGCACCAGTTGTACCATGGGATTTCCCTGGTACCCTGATCCCACTGGAATTACATTGTACCCTCATACCATGGCATTTCCAGGGTTCCCCCACATCATGGGATTTTCATGGTGCCCCCATGTGCTTTAAATATGGCACCGCCTTCCCCCATGGAAACCTACACCTTCTGGTGAGGATTTTTTTAATGTACTACAGCCAGAAGAGTGGTCTCCGCTGCAGTATTAACTCACAGTATATAACTATAATGAAATCTCCACAGCCAATGGATATTATATGGTTGTCCAATGGGATTTCTGGGTTCTCAATGATTTGTTGATCCTATTGGATTCATGTAGTATTTCCATCCAAGTGGAAAAAGAACAGTACCATAAAAATCCAGTGGGAACACCGATGTGCATTAGGATTTCTAGCAGTTCCAGCACAAAGTCTTGATGTCTTTGCTTAATATTATAGGAGCAGAGAGTGCTCTCAACTAATCAGAGTGCTTCTAACCCCCTAGACTACCCCACTGCATATTTACACATAAAGCATCATCCTTACGTCATGCCACACCAGCGACACGGGTTCGTCAGGGAGCCGGCTTTTGGGGGAAGGGAGGTTCAGAGCAGGATTGAACAGTCAGAAGGCAGCTCTCCTCTTTGTTGGTGGTTGCTGCCTCCTCCCCCCTGGAGTTCTGCTGCCACCAGGTGGAAGTCCCACGGTCGTCATAGGCGGCATGGGTGACATGCAGAGGAAGGGCACCTCGAGACATGATGAGCACATGCCTCCACATGCGCCCACACATCTGGGGAACAGGAGTGGGCTACAAGGCGAAAATAAGAACAATCTTTAAAAATATTTTTTTTTAAAATACAGCTTTATGCTAATGATAGAACACAGAATACAAAGTCAAACTCTGCATATGCCTTGTAAGTATGCCCCCCCTCCGATGGCAAAACCATTACAGCAAATACATTGATGCCAAAAACATTGGCAGTTCACTATAATGGTTTGCCAAAGACCCTGGCAATCTGTCTTCCGGTCCTGCACCCCCTCCACAAATCAACTCCAACTCGGAGTAGATAATCCTACAGATCAGGGATTGGGTCGGGAGGCAAAGCCCCCTGATGGAAAAACAACTGTGGTCCCTAGTCGGATTTATGTCAGTCGCAACTTGCAGTCAACATAAATCCATTGCTGTGATGATGGTTGACAACTTAGTTGTCAAACTGGCATCATAGAGCCTGCCCTGTGTAAGTATCAGCCCCAGAGGATACTGTTGGGGCAGAAACAGCAGGGGCTCCAAGCATGTTATTGCAGCACCAGCCCCTAAGCCTCAACTGAAACCCAAACCCTAAAAATTCTACCCAGGTTGCCGGACCCTTACCAATGAGGCAAGGCTGGTCTACTATGTACAGGAAGGAGTAAACATTGCCACATACAAGAGAGTTCTAGGAGTACTGGGCCTGAGGTTGTCACTGCAGTTAAAAACAAGTTCCCAAACTACAGAAACACAAGAGCTTCCCAGTTTATTCTCAAAAAGAAAGAATTCTGTGGGAACTGGAAGCAAACAAACTGCTACAAACAAAAGCTGTGGAAAAGGTCACTGCCACACAGTGTGGCAAGGGCCTGCATCTCAAGATACTTACTGATCCACAATAAAAATAGCTAGTGATGACCCATTTCTGATCTCAGTCATCTGAACAAACATCAAAATAGAGAGGTTTGAGATTACATTCCGCACAAGAACTGATCTGAAAGTGCTGCCATTTTAAAATACATTGAATTATTACAATGAAACATTACTTAAAGCAAGCTGATTGGTTGCTAGGATTCTAGAAGGGTTACATAGCCTACATTACCCTATCATATACACCCGACTCACGGCATAGGTTTTCAGTTGTATTTATTAATGAATTTGCTGCTAGTCAGTGAAAACTTTCAGTTTACATTTTAAAAAGTTGATATGCCGATCACATCCTTGATACTGGACACCAGTAAAGTTTCTTTCTTCAGTCACCTCACTGGGATCAGCCAGCATAAATAATTTAAACATAGACTGTGAGAGAGCTACCGTTACACCTATAGTTATGCACGTTTAAAAATCTAACTAAAAGTTGCTGTAAGATGGCTTAATTTATGAGTTCTGGTTTTATAATTCAGTTACTTTTTTATGTTGGCTCGTGCATGCGCAGCCAACATATTGGGGTAGTAGCACATTTGGAGGCGCGATCACTGTTGGGCGAATGCAGGGCACGCATCAGTAGGTGCATTCCCGCCTTCCCCAATCAGCCTGTATGCCGGCGCCACACTATGCGGGTGAGCACATCTAAGAAAAGGTCTGTTGCAATGCGAGCAAAGCTTGTCACAAGCAGAGGACCTCCCGACATGCTTACCCTGCCGAGACAGAAAAAAAAAATGGCGGCACACTAACAGCCATAATGCCGACGACAATCCCCCTGTCAGCATGTCCTGCCCCCAGTGTATGTGCCGATGGGGGAGCCCACTCCCCGTTGGCATAAAGCAACCCCCCCATTTGTTATATGCCGGGGGTGCCCAATCCCCTCACCTCTTGCCCCCTCCCCACTTTCCTTGTGTGTGCCGACAGGGCTGCCTAATCCCCATCGGCTAAAGCATCCCACCCAAAACTTAGGTGGCATGCTGGGACCACACCTCAGCGTACAAATCCTGAAAAATAAAACAGTCCCACCATGGTTTTTAACCTTAGAAAAAGAAGAGTCCTCGTCGCCTCCTGCCCCTCCGCAACCCGCGCCACCCCTGCACACCCTGCCTCCCCACACCCCGCTCACCCCATACTTACTTCATGACTTCACCAATTTTTTCATATTTTCACACCATATTTTCAACATTGCCATTTTTTTACACCTCCTCACGAACAATACAGTTGTCATTTTCCACATCCTGCCCAAAATGTGTTTTCATCTCTGTGTCTCCAAATGGCATAGCCGCTGTGCAAAACCACCTTTCAACTATCAAACTGATTGTGCTGCTTTTCATGAGGTGGGCTCACAAAAAGCCCATGTTGGAAATTTAGAGTGAAAATACCAACACACATCTATGGTGTTAGGGTTCCCAACTGTAGCACCCCACACTGTAGAGACTGACAGGAGTCAGCGGTGTGACTTTGGATCATCGGCTGTAATGCTCATGCTATTCCAATCCCACCCCCACCCTGCAGCCAGTGAACGGCATTGTGATGTGCCTTGCACTGTTTGGCCACACAGTTCTCCTATACTGCACCCACCTCAGCGTATTTCCTTATGGAACGAGGTAAGTATAATGCCCAAAGACCCGAAAGCACACCACAACACTTGTCAGTGTCTACAGGGTAGGGTGAGGTACAATGGCATGAGCATTATAGCTGACAACCCAAAGGCACATCTCAATGCCTGTCGGTCACTACTGGGTGGGGGTTGGGTTGGCGACACTTCAATACTTCACTGCTATTCCTATTATGCATCCCTAACTCCTGCACTACCAATGCCAATACCAGCGAGACAACATTCGGCATTGACAAATGCTTGTTTTTTTAGCTATCGTTTGTTCCTCCCCTTGTTTAGCTCCTCATCTGGCCACCATCCTGGCCAATACCTGGCTTCAACTAAGGCCCTCACCCCCAGTTAACCTCCATGACTTACCCCCATGACACACTGGCAGTGAGCCCCCATACTCACCAGCAAGTCCGGATCCAGTCTATGGGGGTGACACCCTTGAGTCATATATTATCCCAGAATGGCCATCAAGCCGCTCAACTGCATTTTCACTTTTTCTGTCTGGTGGAGGAGCATGCAAAGTCAGCAGACATGATGGTTGGTGCAGCTATGCCAAAATGTTGGCCTGTAGAATGCACCTTATTCAAGAAGATTGGTTGTATTTATTACAATTGTTATGTTTGCGTGCATGCGCAAAGAAACATCTTGTGACAGAACCACATTTCAGAGGTGTGTCAGTGTTGTGGTCAATGTAGCAGATGCTTTACAGAGCGCATCCCTCAGCCACCAATCAATGTTGAAGCTGCCGAGCGATAAGAAAAAATTACTCACTGCAGTAATCTTTTTTCTTCTATGGGGTCCTTTAGCATCAGTAACTTTTTTGCACTTAGCTGGCTAGGTGTAATTGCCCTGGAGGTGTGCCTTTACAAGATATTTAATGAGCGTAGGGCCAAGCCAATCAAAAGACAGGAGGGGGTATGAACTGAGTGAGAGCTGTTGACTGCTTCAGAATTTTTTCAAGAAAAAACTAGGGCAGATGCCCCGAAAAAGAATTAACAGGATTCAACCAACATGTAAATGTCCAAAAGTGGAAACAGAAACAACAGCAACAAGAGGTAAAAACTCATCAGTAAGAAATGCCAAATTTGGTAAAAGGTGACGTAAGAGCCCTTCTCCGACAGGTGAACTGGGGAGGAAGGGTGGGAGCTTACTGATGCTAAAGGACCCCATGGATGAAAGAAGATTACTGCAGTGAGTAATTTTTTCTTCTCACCCCAGGAGTCCTTTAGCATCAGTAACTTTTTTGCAGACTACCAAGCAGTACCAAGTGGGAGGCGGGCAGAGAACCTACTTAGGAAAGAGGCTCTGTAGAACTGCCCTGCCAAATTTGGCATCAGATCTCATCTGCACATCCAAACTGTAGTGTTTCACAAAGGTGTGCACAGATTTCCAGGTAGCTGTTTTGCAGACAACCAGTAGGGGAATGTTCCTTGCTGCTGCAAGCGAGGCAGCAGTGCCCCTGGTGGAATGGGCCCTGAGCCCCACTGCAGGTTGTTGACCAGCTTTCTCACAGCAGAATCTAATACAAGAGACCAACCAATGAGAAACAGTTCTCTTGGTAGCTGGTCTTCCTCTGCCTACATCCCTGTAGGTGAGGAACAACTGAGTGGAAGAGCCTCTGGACTGTCTAGTATACTCTAGGTAGTGAAAGATGGCTCTTTTGACATCCAAGCTGTGGAGC
Source organism: Neoceratodus forsteri (assembly GCA_016271365.2). NCBI lineage: Eukaryota > Metazoa > Chordata > Ceratodontiformes > Ceratodontidae > Neoceratodus > Neoceratodus forsteri. The sequence goes on along the minus strand of JADMNL010000026.1, from coordinate 265,530,167 downwards.
TTTTGCTCACCAGGAGTGGATGGCTCAGTAAAGAAGACAGGCAGAGTAATGGACTGGTTCAAATGAAACTCTGAAACCACCTTTGGCAGAAATTTCCTATTTATCCTCAGCTCAACTTTATCGTTGTGAGGGATGATGTAATTCGACTCAGTGCACAGGGCCTGTAGCTCTGAAATCCTCCTGGCAGACGTAATGGTTACCAGGAAGATGGTCTTCCAAGTTACAAACTTGATGTGGGCCGTGGACATAGACTCAAAAGGTGTATTCATGAGCCCGTCTGCAAAGGTTCAGGCTCCAAGGAGGAACAGGCTCCCTGGTTGGAGGTTGGAGGTGCAGCAGTCCTTTGAAAAACTGTTTAAAAATGTTGTGGGAAAAAAATGATTTCTTTTTTTCCCGCCAAAAGGTAGGTGGAAATTGCCGCCAAGTGTAGCTTGAGTGAAGATGGTTTCAAGCCTGACGCATGTAGGTGTATCATGTAGTCTATCAGCTGAGGGTCTGAAGCTAACAGGGGTTCGACCTTTTCGCTTCTGCACCAGAGGGAAAACCTTTTCCATTTGGCTGCATAAGTCTTCTCACTGTTCGTTTTTTTTAGCCATCCTCAGTATCTTAAGGACCTGTTCAGAGTACTGTGAGGATGGAAACTCTAACTCCTCAAGAACCAGGCTTTGAGGTGAAGAGAGTGTATGTCTGGGCACTGCACTCCCGTTTGAGGAAGGGTCAGCAGGGAGTGAGTCATAGGCAGGTGAATGGGCCTGTTGCAGGACATTGAGAGAAGGAGAGGGTACCAAGCTTGCCTGGGCCAGTCCGGAGCCACTAGGATCATGGATGCAGGCTTTAAATATCTGAGATCTAAGATAGGTTGCCACCTCCCAGTTTTATTTTGTGTCAGATAATACCTGGAGTAGAGGCCCTTGCCCTTCTCGTGGGTGGGGACCCACTCCACTGCTCGTAAAGCCAGAAGGTTTTGTACCTCCATTTCCAACAGCGGTATCTGTGATGGTGACAGAGGTCTTAACACCTGGGTACGCTTGAGGTCTGGCAGCTGCTTGAACTGTAATGACAGACCCTTCTCCACTATCTCCAGCACCCACTTGTCCAACATGATGAGGGACCAGTGCTGAAGATAGTGAGTCTGCCTCTAACCGGAAACAGGGAGATGACCTGGACACTCACATCAGGACTTAGACTGAGAGGCAGATGGCTGGGTAGAGGTGGCTCTTCTTTGTCCCCTTTTGCCCCTGCCTCTGAAAGACCCCTGTACTGGCTAAAGTCAGATTGGGGAACAAAACTTCTGCCCCTACCGCCCCTGGGACGGGATCTCTGAGGGGTGGCGGGTTTAGGCTTGGATGAATGGCTCTGCCAGGAGGCCTTGTACTCATCGACCTTTTTCATGTAGTCAGTGGTTCTGTAATCAAACAACATATTTTGATCACAGGGTAAATCCGTAGCCTTGTTCTGAGTGTCTGTGGTCAGACTGGTTGTTCTAAGCCAGGCGAAGCTTCTCAGAGATATGGCATGGGCCATCGCCCTAGAGGCTGCATCATTATTGTCATCTGCCATGTGGAATTGGTACATAGTAGTTTCCAAGGCAGTTTATGATGTATCCACCAGATCCTGCACCATAGAATCTGATCCGTTGTGGGCGATAGCCTGGACAGAGTTCCAAAGAACTTTCTGATATTTGGCTGTGAATGCCATTTAAGAAGAAAGCCTGAGAAGCAGGGAAGCTGTGGCATACATTTTCTTTGCTATAAAGTAAATTTTCTTGGAATCCTTTTCGGGGGAGAGGGTGACAAGGAGACCCCAGCTTTCTCACAAGCTGCCTGCTGCACTATACTCTCGTGGCTAGGTGCTGCCTGAGTTTCAGCAAAACCCTGAATATGAGGGGGAAAGGGAGGAAATGTGTATAGGAACCTCCCTGACCAGTCCAGGATCAGGGCATCCAGAGGAAGTGTTCCCGGAACTGGGGGCCTGCAAAAGTACTGAGGAAGCTGAAAATTGAGAGGCGAGGCAAACAGATCCATGTCTGGTGTGCCCCACTGCCTGAACACTGTGGCTAGTACCTGCTTGTTCAATGTCCATTTGCTATGACCTTGACTGATGCAGCTTAGAGCATCTGCCAGAGTACTGAGTTTGTCTGGGAGGAGAATAGCTCAGAGGCTGACTCCCAGGAAGAAAACTAGAGACCAGAGCTTCAGAGCTTCCAAACAGAGTATTCCTGATCTGGTACCACCCTGCTTGTTTATGTAGAACATTGCAGTGGTGCTGTCCATTCAAATTTGAACCGCCTGCTCTTTTATGCATGGAGCAAAAGCTTTGAGAGCTAGTAAGACTGCCCCTTGTGGCAATGTCCAGCTGGTACCCCCTATCCTGATGGCCCCAAACGCAAGTCAGTGACCCTCCCAGTGGTGGTCCAGCCCCTCACCCCAACAGATAGTGCCCACCCCATCCCCAGATAGAGCAGGGGACCAGCATAGCCCTTCACACACCTCCGTGGAGGTCCTGACTACCAGAATGTGCAGCGGACTGTACGTGTGTGCGCTAATACAGTATAGCGTGTACACTGTACAGTCGCTGCATTCGGGCAATCGAGGACCTCTGCAGAGGTATGTGGAGGGCTATGCTGATCCCCTTCTCTATCTGGGGATGGGGTAGGCACTATCTGTTGGGGTTGGGGACACTATTCCACCATGTGGGTGGCACTAGCAGGAAATGTACTGGGGCAGCATCAGGGTTCGAGTGCGATGGGGACAGTACTAGTACCATGGGCTGCATTGGGGATGGGGGGGTGTACATTACCATGGGCCCAGGCACCACTGGAGGACTGCGGCATAGTGCCACATACAGGACTTGCGCCCAGCAGAGCATTTTCTAATTCTAATTCTGCCTTCAGGGCGCAGTTTGTGAATCCCATGCCTGGAATATGGCAGCTTGCGTCTGCCGCAGTGCCTCTTGCACCTTGTTGCAGCCCAGCTCTGGGTGCAGGGATGGTGCAAGACCCATATGGGGCAGGCAGCCTGCGGTCAACACAGGCCAACTTTGTGAATTGTGTGGAGGCAGCCCTGGACGCAAGGTGCACCTTGCACCATATCTGTTCGGTGCAAGCACCTTGCGTCAGACGCAGAGCTTTGAGAATCGGGTCCCATATGTCACAGAAGTTTGAGGAAATGTCTGTCTGGTCTTGGCTATCCCTGGGTGAAAGAATCTGCCACTGAAAGGAAACTCTGAATTCTTTCCTGTGGGAGGAAAGCATATCCCTTCTGAGTGTCCAGCTGGGCCCCTATGAAGGTGAGCAGCTGGGTGGGTTTGGGGTGAGATTTCTTGAGATTTACCAGGAAAAACAGAGACTCCAGAGTGCATTCTGTGAGGGAAAGAGATTCCTTGACTTGGCAAGGAGACTTTGCTACTATGAGCCAGTCATCCAGATAGGGGTAGAGAGCAACATCCAGTCTCCTGAGAAGTGCTGCTACCACTGCGAAACACTTGGTAAAGACTCTTGGGGCCAAAGACAGATCAAACGGCATTGCAGTGAACTGATAGTGACCCAAAGGAAGTTTGAACCTGAGAAACTTCCTGTGAGATCTCCTTATGGGTATGTAGAAGTAGACATCCTTTAAGTTGACGGAGGCTAGCCAGTCACCCTGCTGTAAGGACTGTATGACCAGTGACAGAGTGACCATTTTGAATTTGTTTTTTTCAGATTACAGGAACTCAGTACCATTTTTAGACAATTTATATTTTCTCTTCAGCTGCTTATCAACCCCTAGTACTGAAGTGGAGTGTTGAAGCACCTTCATGGTATTTTTTCTAAATGCATTGTAGATAGGGATGGCCAGGGTCTTTGAGGATGAAAGGCCCTTCATCTACCTATAATCTTCATCTTCATCGACATCCTGGTTGGGTTCCTGTGTAGAGAGGTCCAGCGTAACCATCATATTTTGTATAAATGTAAACATAGAGAAATGATCCTCATGGTCACCCAGTGGATCCCCAAGGTGAGGGTGCAGGGACTTCTGGGGCTCAAGGCCCTCAAAATCCATGTCAGGGGCATCATAAAATTGATCATCATCTGCGTCACCCTCACAGTCTACAGAACAGAGAACTGTGGAAGAGTGCTTGCCAGCCCCAGTAAATTGAGGACCCATCTTTTAAAGGGTCTGAAACAGTTGCCATGCTTTTTCCATATCTTGTACTGACGGAAGAACCTGCACAGTTTGTAAGGGTTTTGTTTTTTCTGTATGCTTTAAGCTGCCTGTTGTCTCACTATTGGCTTTCCCAGGAGCAACGGAAGCATGTCTGTCTTGACAGAGTTTCTTTTTAGCCACTTCATCAGAGGCTTGATCAAGCTTCCTTTTTTCGTCACTCTTATTATTTTTCAATTTGTGAGGAACTCCATCTTTGGAAGCTTTATTTTGTGACTGGGATCTGGAGGGTTCCTCAGCACCTCTGCTTTTGGTATTAGTACTTTTGAATGGCCCCTCATCAGAAGCCTTAGATTTATCCTCAGCCATAATTATCAAAGGTTTGTCTGCTATGTTCACCAATTTAAGCAAAGCAAACCAATTTTGGACCTACCAACTGAGTGCAGATTTCTGTGAAATGCCACCTGCCAGTCCTGCCCCAGTTAATAAGCTATTACTAGTGCCTTTCTTTTTTTTTTTTTGGTTGTAAAACCGGGATCTATACCAGTACCAATCTTAATAGAAAGCCAGTAATACTCAACTGCGCATAGGTGGCTGCTGGACCCTTATGGACAGTCCTGACACAGATGAAACCAAGGTCTAGTAATAAAACAAAAAAGGTTTACTCGTAATTGCCAATCTGAAGAGAAAACCCCTAGGCACTGTTTAAGTTTGAAATCTACTGCACGTGCCTCACAGTAAACCCCACGAGGTCTGAAGTAAAAAAACAAGGCGACTGTCCCCAATTTGATGGTTCCCACAAGAATTTAGTCAAAAAATGAAGGAAACCATAGAAAATAAACACCTACAATAAAATTAGGCTTTAAAATAAATAGTTGCGTTAAAAATAAAGTCTAAATTGCACCGTTGCACTAAAAATAAAAAATTTGCGCAGTGCTAATGAAAAAGTACAATTTTTCCCTCAGCATACTAAAGGAAATAATTTATGAGGAAAACTTTACCCAGATAAGCACTAGGAGGCTGTCAACAAGGAAAGTTGGGAGACACCTCAGAGGCAATATTGCTCAGTCCAGCAGAGAAAAAATTCTGAAGCAGTCAACAGCTCTCACTCAGTTTACACCCCCTCCTGTCTTTTGATTGGCTTGGCCCTATGCTCATTAAATATCTCTTAAAAGCACACCTCTGGGGCAATTGCACCTACCCAGCTAAGTGCAAAAAAGTTACTGATGCTAAAGGACTCCTGGGGTAAAATCAGCAGCTTCAAAGAGAGCTCTGCACTTAAAACAATCCTGTAACTGCAATCACAGACAGTTTTGTCATTGCAGCGGCACCTCTCCCCCTCCCTCGCAACCGGCTACGAGCAACCTGTTTGTTCAGTGTGCCTTTCCTCGTGAAACACTTCAACACTGGTGACTCCTGCTGTCCAACACACACTCCCCAGAAAGGTGACATCAGGGTACCCAATCCCCATGTCGGCATACCCACTACTATTGCGGTACACTGGGAGCCCACCCCAGTGTGCTCAAATAAGTTTCCTACACTGGGATGCCCACTCCCGGTGTCAGATGTGCCCCCTCCCCCCAAACCCATCTATGTCATTTGCCCACATTGGATTTCCCAATTCCTGTGTCTGCATCCACCCCACTATTGTGGCACACTGGGAGCCCACCCCAGTGTGCCTAAATGTATTTCTTTTTGACCTGTAAAATAAAGAAAACTGTCATACCAAATTCTTTTTTTCTCCTATAAAAATGAAAACAGCCCATCATCATCTGCCCAGTCATCCCATTCCGACCCTCCCTCTAAGCACCCACCTCCCCACAACCCTCCATCCCATACTTACCTCCAGAGGTCAGGAGCAGTGACCTTCTCTGGATTGGGATGGGTCTACTCTTCAAAGCCAAACTCCAAACTGAGGAATCAGGTAAGCACTGTATAATGGGAGTCAATGGGGGGGAGGGTTCAACTTGGGTTGGTATATCAGTCATTTTTAGGAATTTTGGCCCCAATTTTTCAACATGGGGTTCTTCAGACCCCACCTCATGAACATGTCACTGTCATTTCATTTCTGGGTCCCGAAAGCTGATTTTGCGGTGGCAGCACAGAATCACCTTTCAGGACCAGTTAACAAAATGACAGTGCCACTGCTCATGAGGTGGGGTCCTAAAAATAACGTGTTGCAATTTGGTGAAAAGATTTCAAAAAATGACTGCATTATGAGCTTGCATTGTGCGGTTTCTACCCACGCTCGTAATTTTGCCAATTTGTTGTATTTTCACTCCAGATTTTCAGCATTGCCATTTTGTCACACCTACTCATGAACAGTCCAGCTGTCATTTTTCACATCCTGCCCAAATGTGTTTCTGCACCTGTGGCACTGAATGGCGCAGTTGCTGTGCGCAATCATCTTTCCGGATTGAGTCATGAAATGATAGTGTCACTGTTCACGAGGTGAGGTCCCTAAAACCCATGTTGAAAATGTGGAGTGAAAATAGCAACAGACATCCGGGGCATTTGGGTTTCCAGCTGTAACCCACCACATTGTAGAAACTGACAGACATTGGGGGTGTGACCTGGGGTCATCATCCATAATGCTCACACCATTCCAACCCCACTCCCACCCTGCAGCCATTGACGGGCATCGAGGTGTGCCTTGGAGTCTTCAGCCCTAATGTTCACCCCGTTCTCCTATACTGCACCCTTTTCAGCTTATTTCCTTATGGAATGCGGTGAACTTAAGAGCCGAAAACCCCAAGACACACCACGACACCTGTCGGTGTCTGCAGGGTGGGGTGAGGTAGAACGGCATGATGACCAAAAGGCACCCAAGACCCACAATGCCTGTCAGTCTCTGTGGGTTGGGGTAGGGGGTTGGCATTAGTTCAGTACTTCATTGCCATTCCTATTATGCATCTTTCTAACTCTTAGAAACTTAGAAACATAGAAATTGTTGGCAGATAAGGAATGCTAGGCCCATCCAGTCTGCCCATAGGCCCTATACATTGTATGTGGCCACTGACCCTATGTGATCAATGGCTTTTCATCACTCCCTTCCCTCTCAGGCTTCCCTTGTTCCTGTCCCAAGCATGCTTAAACCCTTTCACTGTGCTTGCCCACACTACATCCTGTGGCAGGCTATTCCATGTGTCAACTACCCTTTCTGTGTAGAAAAATTTCCTCACATTACCTCTTAATCTACCCCCTTCCAATTTCATACTGTGCTCTATTGTTCTAATACTTTTTATGTTGATTGTGCACATGCACAAGAAACATATCATGGCAGCTTGCTGCAGAAGCAGGTTGTGGAGGCACGGCATTGTTGTGGCCAATGCCCCCACAGCCTTTGGAGGCTTGGCCCGCCTTTCCCAATTGGGTGGCACACTGCTGCTGACACTAGTTCAGCCAGCGTGCCACAACTTTGTAAGGTTTAAGCCGCTGCAATCAGGGGCCACCTCATCATTGCAGAGGAAGCCTTTCTGCTGCAATGAGGGAGCGACCTGTCATTGCTGGGCGGAACCTTGCTATTGTGATATTGTCTGTGAACATGGCGTCAGCTTGCCGTCGTGTTCACAAACAATATTAGTGAGCCCCCAGTGCCGAGGGGGTGCCCGATCTCCCTCGGCAGCATGTTCCCCTCCCCCCACAACAGTGGATGTTTGCCAATGGAGGTCCCAATCCCCATCGGCTTCAGTCCCCTGTGCACATTCAGGTTGCTGACTGGAGAGCCCACTCCCCATTGGCATAATCTCCCCCTTTCCAGTTTGATTTGCCGACGGGGGAGTTCACTCCCCATCGACATCATGTCCCCCTCAAGACGTGTGCCAAGGGGGGAGTGCCCAATCCCCTGTGGCTATTGTGCCCCCCGTGTATGCCAACGGGGGTGCCCAATCCCCTATCGGCTACAGTTTCCCCCCCACAAAACAGTAGGTTGGCATGTTGAGAGCCCACCCCAGAGTGCCAAATGTCCATAAATGTCCCTGTTAAAAAAAAGCCCCACAATTTTTTTTTTTTTACCTGTAAAGCAAAAAACAGTCCCTCGTCAAGTCCTGCGGCGCCTCTCCAACTTCTGCCCACCCTCTGCGCACCCCACCTCCTCACACCCCCCCACCCCATACTTACCTCCAGAGCACAGCGTGACAATCTTCGGTGGACCGGGAACATGTCAGCACTCTTCAAAGCCGACTATGGACTGAAGAAATGCCAGTAAGCTGTATAATGGCATAAATAGTTTTTTTTCGACTTTGGTGCATATCTCAGGCATTTTTTTGGAATTTTTGCACCAAATTTTCAACATGGGGTTTTTGGGAACCCTCCTCATGAATTCAGCCACTGCCATGGCGTTATTCAGCCCCGAAAGGTGATTTCACGGTCACTGCACAGAATCACCTTTCGGGACTGATTAACAAAATGACAGTGCCAGTGTTCATCAGGTGGGCTCTCAAAAAGTCTATATTATATATCTGGTGGAAAAAATCCAAGAAATGACTGTTGTACGAGCGTGCATTGCTCAGTTGCTACGCACACTCATAACTTCGCAAATTTGCAATATTTTCACTTCAGGTTTTCAACATTGCCATTTTCCTGCACCTCCTTATGAAAAGTACAGCTGTCATTTTCCACATCCTGGCCGAAATGTGTTTTCGCAGTTCTGGCGCAGAATAGCATGGGCGCTGTGGGAAATCAGTGTTCAGGACACATTAAGAAAATCACACTTACACTGTTCATAAGCAGAGGTCCTAAAATGCCTATGTTGAAACTTTTGTGACAAAAGTCCATAAACTGACTGTGTTACGAGTGTGCGTTGCGCAGGTTCCATGAAAGCTCGTAACTTCGCAACTTTGCAATATTTTCACTCCAGATTATCAGCATTGCCATTTTTCCTGCATCTCCTTATGAACAGTGCAGCTTTCATTTCTCACATCTTGGCTGAAATGTGTTTTCGCACTTCCGGCACAGAATAGCACGGGAGCTGTGGGAAATCAATGTTTGGGACACATTATGAAAATCACAGTGACACTGTTCAGGAGCAGAGGTCCTAAAATGCCTATGTTGAAAATTTTGTGATGAAACTCCATAAAATGACTGTGTTACGAGCGTGTGTTGTGCAGTTTCCATGCACCCTTGTAACTTCGCAAATTAGTAATATTTTCACGCCAGATTTTCAACACTGGCATTTTTTCAAACCTTCTCATGAACAGTACAGCTGTCATTTTTCACATCCTGGCTGAAATGTGTTTTCACATTTCTGGCACAAAATACTGCAGTCGCTTTTGGAAATCAGTGTTTGTGACAGATTAGGATCGAGTGAGTGAGAAAGGGGGAGTGACCGAGCTCAACTGAGCTCTGTCGGGACTGCTGCGGATTTCTTTGTGGGCAGAAAAAGGTGCCAACGCAGGCAGGAGCCCAGTACAAAAGGCCAGCCTGCAGTTGCGGGAGAAACAGAATGAGCGAGTGAGAGACGGAGAGTGAGCAAGCTCAACGGAGCTCTATCATGACTGCTGCAGATTTCTTTGTGGGCAGAAAAAAGGCAGCAACGCAGGTAGGAGCCAGTACAAAAGGGCAGCCAGCAGTGCCGGCAGAAATGGAATGAGCGAGTGAGAGAGGAGGAGTGAGCAAGCTCAACAGAGCTCTCTCAGGACTGCTGCAGATTTCTTTGTGGGCAGAAAAAGGTGCCAATGGAGGCAGGAGCCCAGTACAAAAGGGCAGCCTGCAGCGCCAGGAGAAACAGAATGAGCATGTGAGAGAGGGGGAGTGAGCGACCTCAACGGAGCTCTGTTGGGACAGCTGTGGATTTCTTTGTGGGCAGACAAAGATGCCAACGCAGGCAGGATCCCAGTACAAAAGGGCAGCCTGCAGCACCAGGAGAAACAGAACGAGTGAGTGAGAGAAGGGAAGTGAGCGAGCTCAATGAAGAAAAGTAATCAACATTCGGCATTGACAAATGCTTGTTCTACATTGGAAAAGGTCCCCTGCCTGCACTTTGCTTATGCCCTTGAGGTACCTGAAAGTTTGAATCATGTCCCCCCGCTATCTCCTGTCCTCCAGTGAGCACATATTGAGGTTTCATAGTCTCTCCTCATATGTTCTGTGGTGTAAGCTCTGCACCATCTTTGTTGCCTTTCTCTGGATAGTCTCCACCTTATCTATGTCCTTGCACAGGTGTGGTCTCCAGAACTGCATGCAGTACTCCAGGTGAGGCCTTACCAATGTTTTATACAATTACATCATGACCTCCCAACTCCTGCTAGTGATACCCCTGCTTATGCACCCCAGCATGCCACTGGCCCTCTCTGCCACCTTTGTACACTGCTTTGATACCTTAAGGTCATCAGGGATGATAACCCTGAGACTTCCAGTGATGTCAAGTCCCTGAAAGCAACCTGAGCTCTCAGCTCCATCCCCACCAAGGCAGAAAAAACAACAACATTCAGCTCCAGAAACTCAAAAATGGGCCAAATTTACAGAGACCTGAAGGGAAGAAGCCTAAATGCAAACCAGATAAAGTGAAATCCTTTTTGGACCCCGCTGAGCTGATGGAAATGGCTCTGATAGCGACGGCTCACATGTCTCAGCATGAAGCGAAACCACAGACACCGACGCGGTTGGGCCTCCGAACATCTCCAGGCAAATGGACCTGGTGCTAAGGGAGCTGAGAGACTTTAGGAGAGAGACTTGCTCCACATTTGCAGCACTCCGGACCGATGTGGGGAAGATTGAGAAAAGGCTGGATGATCTCAAGGAGCAGGCCTCAACCTCGGACTCTCGAGTGGATGGCGCTGAAAATGCCATCTTACAGCTTCATCGCGAGGTGCAGGGTCTGCACGAGACAGCAGAAGATGCAGAGGCCCGCAGCAGGGGAAACAACCTGCATATATCAGGCTTCCCAGAGGGCATGGAGGGCAGCGACTCCATACTTTTTATGAAGCAGTTTTTTAAAAAGGCACTAAACCTACCGGAAAGCCACCTGTTAGAAATGGATCGAATTCATTGCACGCTGGGCCCCCAGATAGCCAGCTGCCCATGTGCAATCCTAATAAGATTTCTGTGATACCAGGAGAAGGAGTTGGTGCTTCACAAATCATGGCAAAAGGGGGAATTAAAACACCAAGATCAGCGCATTTATGTAGATAATGACTACCCCACCGCCATTGCTGCCAGACGTCGCGCATACGCTCCCATCCTTAGAAAACTTAAAGAAGCGAAGATCAAGTTCAGGACCCCTTATCTGGCGAAACTTGTAGTGCAGCTCACCGATGGCCCTAAAACATATGAAAGTGCAGATGAGGTGGCCCAGGGACTTACAAAAGAGGGCATCAAGATAACACTGGACCAGAAACCTCCAAACAAGACCTTGGCAACCAAATTGGCAATGAAGGCCTGGAACCGTGTGCCACAGAAGGAACAACGTCGACGAGAAGGTGCCTAAGCCCTTCAACAGATTGTGGCTGAACTCCACAAGCAGTCTTCAGCCGAGAGTGACACGGACCTAATACCACAAGCGGTGAAATGAACAGTGTGCTGATCTAATTGATTCTGGTGTCGAGATGCACACGAACAGGTAGGCTGGCTAAGCTTCCCCCCTTAAAACTGTGCTCCCCTGTTACTCACAGATCCCTGTTTTTCCCCGGCGGTTCCCTTCACCCACCCCCAGTCATTCCGAACTCCTGGCTGAAATAAAATGAAATGAAATGTCCCCTCTGCCATAAAATGTAATGCAGAGGTAATTGGACAACCACAACGAACTGGCTTGGCTGTGTATAGTCACGAAGGGGGCTTGCTCCTTCAGCTAGATAATATAAAGCCTCGAGAAGTGGATAATTTATCATAACTGGGATAGGGAGAGGAGAAAGGGATTGTGAGGTGGGATCGCGGGTGGAGGGACGGGGTGCGGGGATTGTGGGAGCTGGCCAGGCCTAGGGCCTCCTTATGATCCTTATTTTCTTTTTCTTCCCTTTTGCTTCCCTCCTTGCTTCCTTTTCCCATTCCTCAAGTTTGGGGGGGAATGGGGGGAAGCCAGCCGGGGATCTGGTGATACCCGGGGATCTGGTGGGATGTACAATGAATACTCATGCACTCCAATCCTACAAAAATTAACCAACATATGGAAGGCAGAGTAGCCCATGCCTAGGTGGCTCACTGGTACATGATTGGCTGGCAGGTCTCAGTTGCATAGGTGGGACTGTTTTACCCAATCAACCCTTTCTCCCCACCTTGTCCATTTCACCCTGGGTGGAAAGCCTTGGAGGGGGTGAGAACTAGTTGCCATGATTGAGCATATGTTGGAACCAAGAATAAGATCACCCTCTTATACTTTACCAATGCTGTACCGGCGGGGTTGAGAGGGAATGGGCTCCAAAGTTTATACACTATACACTCTGCTTCAATAAGTGGTAACTATAGGTTAAATTCACAGCTACCCTGCGACCTAGCACCTAATGAAGAATAGCCCTGTAAAAGTGTGGTTCTAATAAAATGACCAGTTGAATTTTATTTTAATTATTGAATAGATACGTCACATGCCTTGATGGGGACTTGGGCATGATTATCCCCCCAGAAGAGACTTGTTACGTCGGGTCTTCCCATTGAGGTGGACTAAGCCAAATCTGGCACTTATAGGCCTGGGAGTCTAACAGCCCCCAGGCTTATGGAAGCCAGCAACAGTTTAACAGCCCAAGCCCAGTTGGCAGGGACCTGCTCCAGTTCATGTCCCCTGTTTCCCCCTAAAGTTCGTATAACCCCTTTTTTGTTTTGCTAAAGTGCGGGAGTTTAATGTTAGAGGGAGATTTATTCCCCTCACCACTTTACAGGCAGTCACCTTCTAATACAACAGATACCAATACAGGCAGATTTACAGGTTGGGGAATGGCAGAGAGACTTAGTAAGACTCCTGTAAATCTAGGAGAAGTATGAATGGCTAATAAATCCTTACAGATTATATCTTTAAATCTGAATGGACTGGGTAACCCCATTAAACACTCAAGAATGATCACAATGCTTAAGAAAAGTCATGCAGGGATTGCCTATATACAGGAAATGCATAAGAATGCTAATGAACACAAGAAATTAGCTTCAAGGGGATTTTCACAGGTTTTCTCATCCTTGTTTGGTGGGGGCAGGAGGAGGGGGGGGGTCACCATACTGATTTCTGGCCAGATACCATTTCAGGTAACCCGAGAGTGGGCAGACATGGAGGGCTCCCTGGTAATAGTCCAAGGAATGTTGCATGACAACGAGGTAACTCTGGCGAATGCTTATTTTCCTTTAGGTTCATCTACCCCAACAATTGACTACCTGCTAAGAAAAATATTAGGGATGTCCAGGGGTATCTTACTTTTGGCAGGAGACTTTAATATAGCCCCGAGCCCTTCTATGGACACCATTAACTTCATCAAGAGTAGGCAGTCTGCCCCACATAAATTCTGTAAGAGATTTGTCCAGGAGGTGGGCTGGCTAGATGTGTGGCGCACCCTTCATCCTAGAGATAGACATTATTCTTTTTACTCAGCTGCTCATGGTACATACACCAGGACTGATCACTGTTACACACAAAAAGAAAACTTAGGGGTTCTTAGAGATGCCACCATGGGGATATTGCCCACTCAGACCACACTCCAGTGATAACACACTGGGGCCTGGGCCTAGACAGATGCAATACCTTTTGGAGACTAAACCCAATACACTCCAAAAGTGAACCCTTTCGAGACTATGTGGGGGACAGGATATGGGACATACTAGAGGACAATAGTGCACAGGACACTAGCTCAGTGATCAGGTGGGACGCACTGAAGGTAGTCCTTAGGGGCCACTTGATACAATATACTTCCACCCTAGCGAAACAGTGTCGAGAGAGACAGTTACACCTAGAACAGACCCTTAGTTTCCTGCAAGAGGCTCACCAACAAGGGGACCTGTCAGAGGATGCCCAGTTGAAGCAGACCAAACAGGAATTAGATAAGCTGTGCATGCAATGTACTGAAATAGTCTTAGCATTCTTTAGGCAGAGGTACAGAGGGGTGGGACCCAGGGCCTCTCACATGTTAGCCTTTCGATTTTGTAAGCAAAGACACCTTTCCACCATAGCAACTATCAGGGATCCGGTTACAGATGCAATTCACACGAGGTTAGGACATATTTCAAGGGCCTTCTGTGATTACTATAAGAAGTTATACACCCCAGATCATTTAAATGATCAGACCTCCATTGATACCTTTCTCTCTCCCCTGGACCTCCCCAAGCTCAGTAGGGACTAACAAAGTGGTCTTACTGCCCCCATAACCCTTCTGGAACTCAGAGTAGCCATTTCACACCTAAAGACCATGAAGGCCCCCGGTCCAAACAGATATGGGACAGAATTTTATAAATGTATGGAACCAGGGGTTGGCCCCCTCATGCTCCAGGTCTACAATGAACTGTTGCAGGGGCAGAGTGCCCCCCCAGTTGGTCGCATGCTACTGTCTCTGTCATCCCAAAACCAGATAAAGACCGACAATTATGTAATTCATATCACCCCATTTCAGTACTAAACATAGATTATAAAATATTAATGTCCATTATGGCCAAGCGACTGGATGCGATTCTCCCCCACCTGATAGCATTGAACCAAACAGGCTTTCTAAGCTCAAGATCCACTACTGATAATACCAGAAGGGCCCTGCATCTGGTTCGGGAGATGCAGTCCTACAAGGTTCCATCAATCCTTCTCAGCCTAGATGCTGAGAAGGCATTTGACAGGGTCTTATTGCCCTTTCTGTTTACCACAATCCTTAAAATGGGGATTCCCCCCTCTGTTTGTTTCTTTAGTTAAGGCTCTCTATTCCTCCCCAAGGGCTTGTGTGAAGGTTTCAGGTCATCATTCTGACTACTTCCCACTGCACAGGGGCACCCATCAGGGCTGTCCTCTATACCCTGGGCCATTTGCCATCTTTATTGAACCTTTGACCCAGGCAATCAGGCGCGCTCCTCAAATAGCTGGAGTGTGGATGGAGAGGGAGGAATATCGTATTGCTCTATATGTGGACAATGTACTGCTGTTTCTTGCTAACCCTATACATTCAGTCCCAGCCGTTTTACAGATCCTGGAGGAGTATGGAAGGAGCTCAGGGTACAAACTGAATACTTCCGAAACGGATGCCCTAACTTTTCATTTTGACCCCCCCCCCAACACTTAAGCAATCCCACCCATTTCAATGGGACATTGACTAACATACTTGGGCATCTACCTCTCCCAGTCTAACAAGCAGATAATCAGGCACAACTATGGTCCCTTTAACATCCACCTTCAGGCAGGTCTTACTAGGTGGGCCATACTACCACTCAACCTACTCCAGCGAGTGGAGGTTGTCTGGATGGTGACCCTCCCCCGGGCACTATACCTCTTTCAAAATGTCCCAATATGCTTTTTAGCAAAAACACTTCAAGCCTGGAATAAAGCAATACTAAACTTTATATGGGCAGGCAAATGCCCTAGAGTTTGTTTCTCGATACTTTGTCTCCCTAGACAGAATGGAGGGATTGCCGTACCGAATTTAAAAGTATACAACTGGGCATCTCACCTCTCCTTTCTTGCCATCTGCCTTACATGTAGCAACCCTGCTAAATGGAGGGAGATAGAGGAAGGTTTACTTCCATTTAAAGACTTGGTGAGAATAATTCTCCACCAGTCCTCACATATGTCAACCCAGTTGAACCCAGGTCCATGGATTGCACACCAACTTAAAACTTGGAGGGCAATTCGTAAACATCAGGCCCTGTCACCTTTCCTAATTTATATGTGCCTGCTAGTCCTCCTGGAGAATTTTACCCCAACCCAGTATGATCACACGTTTTAACAGTGGGATCGACTTCGCATCTACTCCCTCTCTCAATTACTAAATGGGAATGAGTTTAAATCCTTCCAAGAGTTGAGGCAGACCGATGGTCTGCGACATGCAGACTTTAATAGGTTTCTACAACTAAGACACTTCTTCTACTCTCTACCAGCTGAACAACGAAAGCCCGCAGACATACCCCCATTAAAGAGCTAGTGTCCTGCTTCAATCCACCCTTTCAGCAAGTAAGATCCCCATGCTATTTCCTCCTTCTACAAGGCACTCAATAACATTATTAGAACAAACACCAATGGGGTACTTGAGAGGTGGAATAGAGAGATAGGTTCCGATATCTCAGCACAACAATGGGACAAAGGCCGGCTTATGTCAGCGAAGCTTACTTGTTCCCATACATGGAGGTTATTCTCTTGGTAATTAATGATTAGATTTTTTCATACTCTGGCTATAACAGCCCACTACTCGACCACAAATTTAAAGGCATGCTGGCACCAATGCGGGGTGACACCAGCACATCACACCCATATCTTCTGGTCCTGCCCTGTCCTACAACCCTTTTTAACCTCCTTACAGCAGGAACTCTCAGACATGCTGGGTACCCCAATTAGTTTGACCGCAGAATCTTTTCTACCACTAGCTCTCCCATCTGAGTCTACAGACCCCCATACTAGGTACCTGCTGGGGATAGCCCTCACAGTGGCAAAGAAGACCATTACCAGACTCTGGCTCTCAGCTCAACCTCCTACCATTTTGGCATGGAGAGAAACAGTGAACCAAATATACAGGGCTGAGAGAATTTCTTACCAATTAAATGACCAAGCAGATGTATGAACTCTGAAATGGACTAGATGGATCCTCTACATCATGACACGGGGCCCTAGTTTTGTGCCCGGAATAAATTAAAGTCAACAAGCATTTGTCAATGCCAAACGTTCGTTTGCAGGTATTTGCAGAGGTGTTTGGCATGTATGGTGCTTTACCCTAATGCCCTGTGCGATTGCTGGTATTTGCACAATAAATTGTCAGCATGACCTTTTTGCTACCCCCATTGTGCGCTACATGGGCAGAAACACATTTTGGTCAGGATGTGAAAAATGACAGCTGCACTGCTCATAAGGAAGTGCGGTAAAATGGCAATGTTGAAAATCTGGAGTTGAAATATTGAAAATTCGCAAACCTAGGAGCGTGCTTGGGAACTGTGCAACGCACGCTCGAAAAACAGTCATTTGTAGGATTTTTTCACCAAATTTTCAACATTGCCATTTTAAAACCTCTGCTAATGAACAGTGTCACTGTGATTTTCTTACTGTGTCCCATACATTGATTTCGCACACCGACTGCGCCATTGTGCACTACATGGGTGGAAAGACATTTTGGGCAGGATGTGAAAAATGACAGCTGTACTGCTCATAAGGAGGTGTGGTAAAATGGCAATGTTGAAAATCTGGAGTGAAAATATTGAAAATTCGCGAACTTACGTAAGCGCAAGGAGGGAAGTGACGCATGAATCATATAAAACAGTCATTTTAGATTTTTTCACCAATTTTTCAGCACAGCCATTTTAAGACCTCTGCTCATGATCAGTGTCACTGTGATTTTCTTAATGTGTCCCATACATTGAGTTCGCACACCGACTGCGCCATCGTGTGCTACATGGGCAGAAACACATTTTGGGCAGGATGTGAAAAATGACAGCTGCAGTGCTCATGAGGAGGTGTGGTAAAATGGCAATGTTGAAAATCTGGAGTGCAAATATTGAAAATTCGCAAACGTACGAGAGTGCGTAGGAACTGCGCAACGCATGCTCGTAAAACAGTCATTTTTAGGAATTTTTTCACCAAATTTTCAACATAGCCATTTTAAGACCTCTGCTCATGAACAGTATCACTGTGATTTTCTTAATGTGTTCCATACATTGATTTTGCACACCGACAGCGCCATTGTGCGCTACATGGGCGGAAGCACATTTTGGATAAGATGTGAAAAATTACAGCTGTACAACTCAGAAGAAGGTGTGATAAAATGGCAGTGTTGAAAATCTGGAGTGAAAATATTAAAAATTCAGCGAACTTCACGAGCCTGCGTGGAACTGAATGCTGCACTAAAGCAGAACAGTCATTTTGATTTTGCACAATTCAACATGGGACTTTTTGGACCCCTTCTCATGAATGATGTCACTGTCATGGTGTTATTCAAGGCCGAAGGGTGATTTCATGCAGTGACTGCACAGTGCCTGCGAAATCATCCTTCGAGCCGGAATAAAGCCATGACAGTGAATCATTCATGAGAAGGGGTCCCAAAAACCCCATGTTGAAAATTTGGTGCAAAAATTCCAAAAAATGACTGAGATATGCAATAAAGTTGAAACCCCCTATGTAGCCCATTATGCAGTTTACCGGCATTTCCTCAGTTCATGGTCGGCTTTGAAGAGTGCCAGGCGTTCCCCAGTCCACCAAGACTGCCGTACCGGAGTCTGGAGGTAAGCATGGGTGAGGGTGTGGGGGGTGGAAGTGCAGTGGGTGGTGCGCGGGTTGTGGGAGGGGGCTGGAGACGCGCTGCTGGACCGCTTTTGTTTTACAGGTTTTTTTAAAAAAAATGACGACGTGGGATGTTTACCATGCTGGGGTGGGCTCCCGGCATGGCAGAAGATGGCTGGGGGGGCGAGGAGCCAACAGGGGACTGGGCACCTCATCGGCAAACTACGTGGGGGGGGTGAGGAGCCAACGGGGGATTGGGCATCCCCGTCAGTAAAGTAAACGGAAGGTTTGCCACGCTGGGGTGGGCTCCCAGCATGGCAGCAGAACGGTTTGAGGAGGGGCCATGGAGCCGACAGGGTATTGGGCACCCCCGTCAGCAAACAACATTTGCCATGCTGGGGTGGGCTCCCAGCGTGGCACAAAGCTTTGGGGGCAGCGTGATATGCGGGGTAGCATGATGAGAGAGCAGGCGCCAGTATGGCAGCGGTGCTTTCCTTTGAAGCAGAGGAACACCGCTGTCATACTGAGCTCCTGCACCCATTGGTGTAGGACCGCCACGCCTGCTCAAGGGAGCAGTGCATTGGGTGGGAGAGGCATACCTCCAAGTGTGCTACTCTCCCAAAACGTTCCTTGCGCATGTGCGCAAGCGAACGTCAAAATAGATGTGAAGAGGCATAGTGACTGGAGAGCAGTGGAGAATCGGGGAGGTGGGTGAAAGGAGAGGAGAAGGGAGAAAGTAAAAATGCCTGGGAACTATGAATACAATATCAATACTATACAAGCAGACTTGCCCTATGCATAAATAATGAAGAAACTGATTTAATGTACTCTGTATGATTCTCTCTGTGTTTCTTGTTCTGTATAAGATCAAATGTATGGACTAAGAAGAACCTGTGATACCCCTTAAACCTGTAAAACTGTTAAAAAACTATAGTAACAAAAAGAGATGATAACCCCTAGGTTCCTTTCCTCTTTGGTGACAGTCAGCTCCCCCCCCCCCCAACCTGTAGCTCTCCCCAGGGTTTCCTCTAACCCGGTGCATTATTTTGCACTTCTTTGAACTGAACCTCAGTTGCCACATCTCTGACCATCTTTCAAGAATCTCCAGGTCCCTTTTAATTTTCTGCACCCCTTCTGGAGTATCCACCCTGTTGCAGATCTTGGTGTCATCTGTAGACAGGTAGACCTTTCCTTCTAGCCCCTCTGTAATGTCACTAATGAAGATATTGAACAGGACTGGTCCTAGTACTGATCCCTGTGGTACCCCACTGGTCACCCCCTCTCCCCAGATTGTACCCCATTTACAACCACCCTCTGTCTCCTGTCTCTTAACCAGTTCCTAACCCAGTTCACCACGTTGTCCCCCCATGCCCAGACTACCCATCTTGTTAATCAGCCATCTGTGTGGAATGGTGTTGAAGTCTTTGCAGAAATCCAGTTAGGCGACATCTGCTGCCCCTCCATAATTAAGTTCCCTAGTCACCCAATCAAAAAAACTATTAGATTCATTTGACATGACCTCCCTGCTGTGAATCCGTGTTGCCTCAGATCCTGAGCACCACTGGATTCCATAGGTGCCACTATCCTTTCTTTCAGCAGTGTTTCCATGATCTTTCCCACCACTGAGGAAAGGCTGACTGGCCTGCAGTTCTTCGCCTCTTTTTGTGCAGTGAGACTACATGTGCCCTCCTCCAGTCCTCTGGAATGACATTCGTGTTAAGTGACTCTGTGAACAGGGCCGCCAAAGGTGCTGCAAGTTCCCTTCACAGCTCCTTTAATATCCTCAGGTGGATGCCATCTGGCCCCATGAACTGATCCACCTTCAGCTTTGTGAGTTCTTCCAGGACTCTCCCCGCTGTGAATAGACTGATGTTCACTCCCCCCCCAATGGTAGTCCATGACTATAGCGACTGAGATCGAGCACCTAGAAAAACAGCGACTCAGTCTTGGCAACTGTGATCACGGCTACCTAGGGTGGAGGGTGACCAGATACTGTGGTCAGCAAAAACCGTGACAGAAACTCACACGTATACCATGCACGAGCCTGCTGGAGGGAGAAATGCGTGGGAGAGATGGCATGTGGAAGGGGTTGTGTTGAGTAGCTGCCGGCCTGGATCACTGGTGTCATGGGGAGGGTGGTCAGCTGTGAGGCATGGGGTACTGGGTCCCGTTCCTGCATGGTGTGTGTGTTTTTTTTTTTGCCTGGTGGCATGTAATTCCTCAAGTTTCCCCCCCCAACAAGCACCCCATGGGGTTGAGAATCCATAAGTAGGGGGTTGTGGGGGGTGCAACCCCCTGCATTAAGGACAAGACTTGTCAGGTGCTGTTTTTTAGAGCGCTGCCTGTGTGTATCGCCAACATTATTTTTTGGTGATCTACACTCACCATAATAGTGATCACTGTTGTGACATGGACACCCCCCCATTGCCTCTCCAACCCAACTGTGGTCCTTGACACTCCCTTTCTTAGTGAATACTGAGGAGAAGTATTTGTTCAGTATTTCTGCTTGTCCAGATCCCCCTCCTTACACTCTCTCTTCTCCCCTTTGATCCTCACAACCTCCCCCAGTTTTTCTTCTTTCAGTGATGTACCTCTTAAAAGCCTTATCTCTTTTGTTTACAGACTGTGCTAAGTCTCTGCTGTCTATGCCTTTGCCCTCCTAACAGCCTTCCCTGCTTCCCTTAGGCATTCAAGGTACACCTCCCTGTCCTCCTCCCTTTGGCTCCCCTTATACTTCCTGAAACTCATCCTTTTAGCCCTGACTTTATCCCTCACCTCTTTGGAGAACCATAGTGGTTTCCTTCTTCTTTTCCCTTTGGCCACTATCCTAACACATTGGTTTGGTATATCCACTATGACTTCTTTCAGTTTCTCCCATTGTTCTTCCACCCCCTACTACCTCTGCCTTCCCCAGGACTGCTTGTATACATCTACCCATTTCAGTGAAATCCACCCTCCTGAAATCTAAAATGCTTGCCCTTGTGTGGCTTAATTGAGTCCATGTCTCCATGCTGAACCAAACCATGTGGTGGTCACTAGACCCCAGCTGCCCTTCCACCTGTATTTCTTTGACTCTCTTCCCTTTGGTCCATACCAGGTCCAGAATTGACTTGTCCCTGGTTGCCTCATGCAACTGCTGCCTGAATCCAACCCTTGCAGGGATTCAAGAATGGCTGTGCTTCTTGCTGAAACAGCCATCTGTGTGGCCCAATCCACGTCTGACATATTGAAATCTCCCAGTAACAAGATTTCGGCCTTAGCTGCCATGTCGTGTATGTTCTCCACTAGTTCCCTGTTTACTTCAGCCCTCTGAGCTGGAGGTCTGTAGATCAACCCCGTGCGTATTGCTGTTCCATTCTCTGGCTCTAGGGTGAGCCACATTACCTTGACCTCCTCCTGTCTTCCCTGAACTTCTGTAGTCTTTATACCATCTCTGATGTACAGGGCCACTCCCTGACCCTTTTTACCCTCCCTGTCCCTCCTGAACAATGTATAGCCTGGTACCTTGACTTCACAGCCATGATTAGCAGAGTACCATGTCTCTGTTATTACTGCTATGTCTAGGTCTGCATCTGCTAACAAGGTCTCCAGGCCTGGAACCTTATTTCCTAGGCTATGGGCATTCATTAGCATGACCTTCCATGTTTTACAGTCTGCCCTCCCTCTGCTCTTGTTCTCCCTCTCCAGCATCTTCTCCCCACCCCAGTTTCCTTTCTTATGTGTTCTTGTCCCCCCCCCGTGTCACTTGTTATACATTCTTCACCTGCCTGCCCCTCCCTGCCTGCTTTTGCTTTTCCCGTAGTCAACTTATGTTCCTGCATGTTCCCATGGAGGGGGGGGGTGTTCCTAAGCCTCCTGACCCTCCTGGCTCTTCCACCTTGGCCAGTTTAAATACTCACAGCTGAAGCATTTAAACTTCTCACAAAGGACCAAGGTCCACCTTCTCAGACAGATGCAGGCCATCCTCCTTATATAAGCCTGTGTCTGCCCAGGTCACGACCCAATTCCCTAGGAAGCCAAAACCCTCTCTTCCACACCAATCCTTCAACCAGGAGTTGAAGGTATGGATGTGGAGTGCCCTAGCTTCCCTAGTGCCCTGGACAGGTAGTACCTCCGAGAATGAGATGGAGTGTGCTATCTGTTTCAGATTTCCCCCCAGCTTCCTGAAATCATCCTGGACTCTGGCTATCTCCACCCTTCTCCTGACCCAGGTGTAAAATGACATCCAGTTGCCCCCTTCTAGCTATTGCCATAGCAGTTCTATGGATCCACTTCCCATCCCCCTATGCAGTGCTTCCTGGGAGACACTTGACCTAGCTCTATCTCTCCCCTGCCAAATGACCCTAACTCCACTCCCCTGACAATAGAGTCTCCCACTAGGAGAAGCTTCTCCCTCCTCTGGGGTTCCCTGCTTTCCTTCCCTGGGGCTCCATCCTGGAGGACCCTCTGATCGTCCCTGGTCCCAGCATCAGGTTCCAGAGTGGGGCTTTCCCATTCCTCCAAAACAGTGTAGGAGTTATTAAGCAGGACTGGTTAAGGGATGTGCTTTTGAACTCCCTCCCTCACCCTCCCTGAGTCCACTGTAGTCCAATCACTCCTCTTCCCTGGCATCCTTTGAGGTAAAGGTCTTGCACTATCAATGCCAATACCAGCAAACAAACATTCAGCATTGACAAATGCTTGTTCTGGTTTATGGCAACTTGGGCTAAATATTTGGCATTAGCCCCATAAAATTGATGGCCAAGATTGCCGCAACCTAGAACAGGAAAAAATGGTTCAACTTGTGGCAATCGCCATCCGGGAATGATGCAAGCTCAATGTGCCATATGTTCAGTGCATCTGTGGCTTGCAGGATTCTCAGGCTTATGATAATCTGTCCCTATAACCTTATATCAGTTAAAATTGTATGGCAGAATTTCGATGCTCTGGGGATGCATCAAAAGCCTAGGATGCCCAACATATGATGCAGGGGGCTTGCGGCATTCACCTGCCAGCAATCAGAATTTTCCATCCCTTGGATCACTGTTGGAAGCTGCTGGCACCAAAATGGACTTAAGTCACCAGTTATGGCAGCTGTTGCGCCCTATTCTGGCAGAGCATCCATCATAACTCCAATGTCGAGATTCTATAACATCCCTGGAAGACATCTGCCAAAGTACATTTACACCTGCTATTATCTGGTGTAAGGGTACGTTGTGTCTACCGAGGTTGCCAGCCCATCTCACAGTACATGATGATGTAGCACTCCCTAACCCCGATCACCAATAGGCAGTAAAAGCCCTGCAGAGCTGTATAACCCCTATGCCTGATACCCCAATGTACTGAAAATAAGTCCCGCAGGGCTCACATGACCACCTATGACCCTATCCCCTGATATGCTGAATAATAAGCCCTGCAGGGCTAGTGGATCCCCCCAAAAAACATGATCCCCAAACTCCAGTGACCTGTCGACAATATAAATGTCACTGTTTAAAAAACAGAAATGCTGGCCCAGTGGAGCTAGAGGTTGAGGCATTGGTCACTACATCTTGTGCCACACCGGCAACCCAGGGGTCAGCAAGGGGAGAGAGGATTGAGCATCTGGAGGACTGTACTCCTCTCTCAGGGAGAGGGACGTTTGTCATCTCACTCATCAACTTTTCTTTGGTGCTTGCTGGAGGGCAGTGCAGGTCGGGACATCATGATGTCGGCAGGGAGGGGGTGGGAGAAAATGGAGGGAAAAGAGCCTGGCAGGCTCCATTATGGTCCCCCACCTCCCTGGGGCCAGTCTCTGGGGGGGGGATGATTGGCCAGCACCCTCCTTCCTGTCCCCAGCATGGGGTAATCCACGGGGGGATTAACGGGGGGGGTCGAGTGATACTGTAATGTTAGGGGACTGGAGTGTTGTTCCTCCATGAGAAGGGGGCACCTGTCTGCCAGGGCTCAGGGAGAAAAAAAACAATTCCCACATCCCAGCCCTGGTAGTGTAGTGCCTCCCCACCCATCAGTGCATGTCCACCCACTCACCCCCCCCGGACCGTACCCAGCCAGTGACTGGCACAACTTACTTACCACCACAGCCAGCTGCTGAATGAGCTCAGTATGAGCATGTACTATTGTAACTAGTATGCACTCCTACTGAGTTCAGTTGGCAGAGGTGAGAGGAGGGTTGTGCCAGTCATCAGCTGGGAAGGGGTTGGGGGTAGGAAGGTGGACAGGCACTGCTGGGTAGGGGGGCCACTAGACTACTAGGGCTGGGATATGGAAATTTTTGTTTTGTTTTTAAACAGTGACATTTACATTGCCAACGAGTCCTTGGTGTTGAGGGATTGCACCGGGGGGTTCCACTAACTCTGCGGAGTTTATTATTCAGCATATCGGGGGATCGGAGCATGGGGGTTATGTCAGCTCTGTGAGCATATTACTCAGTATCTCAGGGAGCGGTATGGGGGTGTTCAGAGAACCCTGCAGGGCTTTCATAAATAGTACATGTGGATTGGGGCCAAGGGGGAGCATTTGTGCTGACATTGCCGCAGGCTTGCAGCAACCTGTACAGTTACACCCTCCGTTTGGCACACAGTTCAGGTTGGTATAAGTCACAGGACTTAACCATATGGACCCTGTCCAATAGAGAATCAGGTACAGGAAACTTGATACAATAGAATTTGGTGCTAGTCGCCTTTAGCATGACTTGTGCTAGCCCTTCTAGAATCAGTCCCATGACTGTAGTTGTACAATACAACTCAATAAAATTCTCCTCCTCTCCCCCCTCAGTCCTGCCTCCATCACCACAATTGAACAGTTTCATAACCCTAGGGTGTTTAGTTGGCCCATCCTAGCAGTAGCCAACGCAGTTTTGCTGAATAGTAAAAATGCTTAGATTTATTAAGAGTCACCCTCAACTGTCATGTGTTGCACAAGTGTTGGGGGGTGAGCGACAAAACCAGAGAGAAGGAAAAACTGCATCTTCAGCTACTAACCTGCTGGTTTACAAAACACATATATACAATATTTACAATAAAAGTAGAAAAAAGGACACAGCAATGAACAGAAGAAAAGAAAGAAAGGAAAGAATCGGTGGCTAGTCCAACAGTGTATACAGGCAATTGGCAGACAAAAAAGGGTAAGATAATTTCAGTGTTTAAAAAATATCTGACCCATTAACTGACATACCTACAGTACATTATGGAAACTGGGTTGGTGGAGTGGGGTAGTGATGCAGAACTCTAAAGTTTAAAATAATTTTCCCTTCCATTCAAGGGTCATTTTTTACAAATTCAATGATCTAGTTATGACCCATAACCTTTGTGTGTGTGTGTGTGTGTGTGTGTGTGTGTGTGTGTGTGTGTGTGTTGGGGGAGGTTATCAAGTCACATTCCCATAACAGTCCAAAAACAGATTCACAATTACCTTAGGTTAGCTTCTTTTTCTGTTCTCCACTGATTCAGTTGCTCTAGGTGTCTCTTTAGTGTGGAACAAAGCATTCCAGTGTGGCTTATGCTGCTGCGAGAATTCTAAATGACATCATGTGCTGGGCTGCTTAGAGCATCTGATAGTGTTCAGCTCTCCTAGTCTCACATCAGTGTGAATGTGAATTATTTGACCATCAGATTAAGGGTGATAATAAATGTTATGATGTGTAAATATTTGATTTGTGATAATGATCTCTTTCTGTATAATATTATCTCTTAAAAGCATTCCTATTTTCTTCATTTTTGTCTTATACAAAGCATTGGTTCCTCACTTTGTTAGGTTTGTGCCTCTTCATACTCTCTTTGGTAAAATCTGTCTGCCAACTAACTGAAGGCTTGAATACATTGCATGTTGCATAAAAGTAATATAGTTTATCAGGTTTGTATTACATCTGGTGGCATATGTTTAAGTACACCATTTGTGCTAATAAAAAACAGAAAGTAATTAAGTCTTTCTTCCAACTTGATAGCCATCCTGACTAGTGGTGGCAGTATGATTTAATTGTTAACTCTCCACATAGGCATGAGTGATCAATTGTCTGTATCTGAAATTCAATTTTACAAACTACCATACTAAGAAGCCAGCAGATTAGACCCTATGATCTATCGAGTCTTCTTGGTGATAAGTGTCTTCCCCCTGGCATCGTTTTTAGCCCTCCCTCCTGGGATGCACCCTCCCCATATACCTATCCAAGCCCTTCTTGAACCCCTTCACAATCGTAGCAGCCACCAACTCTCCAGGGCAGTGAATTCCAGGGCTCTACCACCCTCTCAGTGAAGTAGTGCCTCCTTGTTTCCCCCCTCAGTCTCCCCCCATCCAGCCTCATTGAGTGACCTCTGGTGGCCCGTACCTCCCTCAGCTGAATCACCCCCTCAAGGCTCACCCTATTCATTCCCTTGAGATATCGGAAGACCTCTGTCATATCATATATGTCTTACCGCTATTCCATCCAAAATATTGGAGGGAATATTAAAGGATGAAATTTTACAATATCTAGACAAGGAACACTTAACCAACCGCTCTCAGCATGGGTTCATTACGGGGTAGATCCTGCCGGACAAATATATTACAATTTCATGACCAGGTTACAAAAAGCCTAGATCGAGAAACCCCGGTGGATGTCCTATTTTTAGACTTCTCTAAAGCTGTTGCTGAATTGATAAAGGAAATTTGCAATTTAGGAATCCTCCATCCATAATAGCTTGGGTACAGAACTGGCTGAATAACAGGAAGCAACAAGTTTGCATTAGAGGGTAATTTTCAGACTGGGCTAGCATGACTTGTGGTGTATCTCAGGGATCTGTGTTGGGGCCCTGCCTTTTTAACTTTTATTTGTCTTGTCTACAAGTAAAGCACAAAAGTGTTTGGTTACAAAAATTTGCAGATGACTGCAGAGTAGGAACAGAGATTGACACCAGTAAAGGAACGTCACTTCTTCAAGAAAAAATAGATAACATAGATAAGTGGACAAAGAAATCTAAATTGATATTAAACTTGGATAAATGTTCTGTCATGCATTTGAGGAAAAATAATCCTAGGATAACTTACAGGCTGAGGAACGCACCTCTAAAAACAATAGATAAAGAGAGAGGTCTGGGGATCATGGTGTCCAGCGATATGTCCTTTTCACCTCATTGTTGCAGCATAGCTCAAAAAGGGAATATAATTTTAAATTCCATACTAAGACACATATCAGCAAGGAGTGAGGAAGTCATGTTGCCCATGTATAGCTCATTGGTAAGACCAATAATGGAATATGGTGCCCAGGTATAGATACCATACAAAAAAGTGACGTAGCACTCCTGGAATGAGTCCAGAGACAGGCTACAAACATGGCTGGAAAACATTATGAAACACGTCTATCTGAGTTGAACTTATACTCACTGGAGGCAAGAAGGAAGAGGGGGGATATGTGCTTAGTACATAGAGCCTGGAACAGTGACGACCTCTGGGAATTAACTGGACTGGAAATGAATACCAATATGTATAATACCAGATCCGATCCATTGCATTTAATGGCTCAAAACAGGAGATTAGTACCAAGCACTTGGTGGTTTAATCAGCGAGTAGTCCATGGTTGGAACAGTCTACCCTTAGAGTTAGTGGCAAGTTCCACAACATCAGCATTCAAACACAGGTGGAATGTTTATCTGAAAATGGCTTAAGAAATTGTGTCTGACTGAATCCACGAAAAAAATGATAATCTGTAACTTAATGATGTGTCCTGTTTGGCTTATGTTGAGAATAAAAGTTAAACGTTCTGCTCGTATGAATAACCTGACTTATGCCAGAAGTTCAAACTCCTAACTTCTTCCACTGGTGGATCTGGTAAAGCCACAGGTATTTCACTTCAACATCGACAGTTCTTGTTCCTTGCAGTAGGCTTCTTTCTTCATAAATAACATCCCTAAGTGTGATAGGTTCACCCATGCTGCAGCGACAAACATGTTGCTGACACTGATTACAGTGCAGGCAACATGCAGCCTGGCATTACAGTGCCAGGTATTATGTCTCCCAGGAGTTACAGTGCCAAAGCTTCTTCCCTTGAAACAGTCATGTTTTGTTGGGGTTGGGGGCTTGGCCTGGTACTACAAAAACAAAATATAACCTCCTCCAGGGTGGGCATGCCTGGAGGTAAAAGCTATATTAGGCGCCAAGGGTGGCGTGAATAAGGGTGATCTAAAATCAAGTTTGCCCCTTTCACTCCCTCCCTTGTTGCAGTGTAATAATTGTGGCAGTCAATTGTACTAGCAACTTGACTGGATACGAGAGTGATAAGGGCTGAATCCCAGTTAAGAATGACTGAAGAAGGGAAAGCAAATTTTACGTCCCCTAGAACAAAAGCCCTACACTTGCCTAAAATACCCCTGCCATCCGGTACACAAATCATTACTTAAAACATGTCTAAAAAGTGATAGGTAGCTGACACAAGTAAGCGTAAGTTCACAGCTTACAAAATAATTACATCCATTTTGACCAGATGTAGGATTTCTGTTTAAAACAGTCACAAGGTCAGGTAGAAATATCATGTGTTCTGTCTTCCAAAATGCAACTTTAATGAAAAAAAAAATGCTAGGCATGCAAGCTTTCTGTGTAAGCCACTTAACATAAACTGCAAACCAAACATAATTAGCTTGGTTTGATAAACCATCTCTCAGTCAGATATCAAGAATATTTTCGACTTCCAAGAGAAATGTTCATGCTACTCTTCCATCCTTGGTGGCTGCTAGTGATCTAGCAATAGTGATTCAGTGACATACTAACATACTAAAATGCCAGCAGAATAGGCCTAATGGTCTTTCATGTCTGCTCGTTTGGTCAGCCTCCACCTTGGGTGCTGACCTTGCTGCGTCTCTGGCTTCTCCCTTCCCAGTTACAGATATTTTTGCTGCATTGGATTTTGCTTCCAGAACCCTTCCCCTGTACCTGTCCCACCCCCTCTTGAACCCCTCCACTGTCTCTGCCTCCACCAGCCCCCTAGGCAGCACATTCCATGGCTCCACCACCCTCTCAGTGAAGTAGCACCTCCTCCTTTCTCCCCTGAATCTTCCCCCTCCAGCTTCCACCCATGCACTCTAGTAGCCCCCTCCTCCTCCTTCTTCCTTCGAAGCACCCTGACTGTTCCACTCCTATTTACCCTCTTCATGTACCTGAAGACCTCTATCATGTCCCTCAGTCCCTCTCTCTTCCAATGTGCACATATTTAGCTCTTGAGCCTCTCCTCATAGGTCCTCTCCCCAAGCCCCAAATCATTTTGTTGTTCTTCTGGACCCTCTCCAGGAGTTTAATGTCCCTCTTTAAGTGTGGCCTCAAGACTGCGTGCAGTACTCAGTCTTGACCCTAACCAAGCAGTTATACAGAGGGAGTATCACCTCCCTCCTTCAGGAGGTGATGCCCCTAGCGATACATCCCAGCATCCTGTTGGCCTTGGCTGCTGCCCTCCTAAAAGTCTCAGAATTGTTCATCTTTACATCCACCACCACCCCCAGGTCCCTCTCAGCCATCAAGACTTGTAGCAGCCCCCTTCCCAGGGTGTACACTTGGCCCAGGTTTCTGGCCCCCAGGTGGAGTACCTTGCATTTCCCTGCATTAAACCTCAGCTTCCACTTTCTAGACCATCTTTCCAGAGCCTCCAGGTCCCCCTGTAGGGCCACCCTCCCCTCCTTCCCATCCACCACCACCCCCAGTTTTGAGTCATCCACAAAGAGACTCATCTCACTCCTGATTCCTGTCCTTATGTCAGAGACGTAGGTGTTGAACAGAAGGGGCCCAAGGACTGATCCCTGTGGGACCTCACTAATGACCCTCCTTGGAGATGAGACTATCCCGCCAACTATGACTCTCTGGGTCCAGTCCCGGAGCCAATTGCCTATCCATCTGATTATCTAGTTCCCCACCCCCATTTCTCCCAGCTTATCCAACAGGCCCACATGAGGAACAGAATCAAACGCCTTGCAGAAGTCTAGAAAGAGGATGTCCACTGGTCTACCCGGGTCCAAGGCACTCATCACCCAGTCATAGAACTCCACAAGGTTTGTCTGACACAATTGCCCCCCCCAGCCTCTCCTTGACAATGCCCTCCATCACCTTGCCCACCACCGATGTCAGGCTGACAGGCCTGTAGTTCCCTGCCACCTCCCTTGATCCCCCCTTGTGGATAGGCACTATATGCTCCACCTTCCAGTCCTGGGGCACCCACCCTGTCCTCAGAGAGATGGTGAAAAGCTCCACCAGGGGTTTCGCCAGGACATCCACAAGTTCCTTCAGCACTCTGGGATGTAATTTATCTGACCCCGGTGCTTTCTCCATCTTAAGGGAGCTGAGGGCTTCCCTCACTCTCTCTCTGCTGTGTTTTCCACTTCCGATACCTCTTCTCCCTGCTTAGCCATCCCCCCTTCTGCCAGTGATGTTTTCCCCTCTCCCCAGACCCGCTGATCAGTAAGGGTCCCCCCTCCTCAGTATCTCTTCTCCTCCCATGTATGATGCAGCACCCCCAATTTCCTTGGTGAAAACTGAGGTGAAGTACTCATTTAGTACCTCAGCCTGCTCCCCCCCGGGTCTTTTGCCCATCTCTCCCCTGATTTAATCCTGCTAATCTGCCCCTTCACCCTTTGTTTTTCCCCAATGTATCTAAAGAACCCCTTGTTCCCTCTCCTAATTTCCCTGGCCAGGTTCTGCTCCTTCCTTGCCTTAGCCGAAACATGTCATTTGGTGCTAATAGAGATAAAAAAAACATTTCAAAAATGCCCTACAGTATAATAATTACTGGTGATCAGTTTTAATATCTGGATAACCAGATCTTGAAATTGCATTACAACTGCCTGGTAGTTATTTTGCATTACAACCAATCAGTTTAATCATCAGCTGCCAATCACTCTCGCACTCACATAGACGTGAGCACTACCAAAACAACTGCTGCTTTCACTTTCTCAAACATGCAAAACCACACTAGTTAAAAAAGATCTCAGGGTTTATGTAGCACCCCACATCTTGGGTGTGTAAAATGCTGGTTACACCCACTCACCCATCCACCCTCCCTTGTATTATTCTATGTTTAAAAGACAATAAACCAAAAAAGCACTTTCTTATAAACAAACTCTGGTCAGAGCTGATTCGGCTGTGGAGAGCTTTTAGGAGCAGCAAGAGCGTTGAAAAGAATATGCGGCACTCTCGCTGCACCGGAGTCAGCCATAACTAATACTGTAGCGATTACAATATTACATCGTGATACTCATACATGTGCAGTTTGCCCACTGGAGTCAGTCGTGTACAGCATGGTGGGCGCTGACATAACTTCTGATGTGCAATACTCATGCATGCAGTTTGTCAGTGCCATCATGTTGCACATGGTGGACATCCCTTCTGCAATTGTAGAAAGGAAAAGTAATGCGCCAGGAAGGGTGTGTGTTTATGTGGCCCACGGACGGGAAGGGCTGCATAAACAGAATCATTGGAAACTATGCCGGAGCACTGCTGCAGCACACCAGACAGTGGTACGGTCACGTACTTCCACAGTGCTTTTATTCAAATCTGATGATGGAATAACATCTGTGGAGCTTGGCCCATGCAGCCATAAAAATCGAACTGCTATTTATCACTTCAGAAGGCAGATTATTGCTAATGTCTAATGTCCTTTATGTGTAATAAATCTTATGCTTGCTTGTTTAAAAACTGTTTAGTTTAATTTGTTGTTCATGTCTCCTTACTTGTTGTTCCATTCTAAAATGTTAAACTGAATTCTTCCATTAGATCCTCCTTGTTAATGATTTAGTACATCATCAACACATTCCGCCCTAATAAGCCTGTTTTGAAGAGTATTTACCCCACCTACTCCCTCTGCAACTCCCCCATAGGACCTTCGCCCTCCCTGCCCATATTTCCATTTCATAGAGAGCTGCCTTCTCCTATCGCTTTCCAAACATTTGAAATTCCCTCCCATTAGATATCCATTCTGCCCCGTCTACTCATTTGTAGTCCTATTTTCTTTGACACTATATTTCTTCATCTTGCAATTGTAACTGACACACCTCTCCTTCATTACTCCTCCGTGTCCTCTCTTCTGTTCTGTTTGCACTGCTACTACCCCCTTCCACCCCTCTCTAGGCATGCCAGTAGCCAATAGCACTAGCTTGGTTTGCATCAAGTAGTGTTCATACTCCTAGTGTTCCACCCTTGGGGGTAAGGCTTGCCTTCACGCCCCCTTTCCTCTTCACCCCTCTTTAATTCTTCCCTTTCACAATTTCATACCACATCTTCACATCTTCCTTTTGTTCCCAATCCTCCCTCACCCTTTCCTCAAGTTAGCCACACCCACTTCTTCTGTGCCAGTATTGTGTTCCCCATTTTATCCCTCACTGCTCCCCCCTTATCCCCTGCCAATTCCCTTGTGGGGTGTGCATTCTGGAGAGGTTAAGGCTAACCTAATCTCCAACCATGTCCCACCCCATCCCTCTATTCTGGCTTATTTATTTATTGAATTTTGTTGACTGCATAGGCACACTGTGTCTAGAAGTCCCTTTTTCAGTGGCAACCAGCACGGGGGGGGGAAGGGAATACAGATTGTAACCAAATAAAATTGAACCAGATTAAGCTGTTGGTGGTATTTTTAGTGAATGGGGGAAATATGTCCAGGACACTGGGGATATTCTTCTGCTCTTGGGAGGGGGTGCTCTTGGCTCATATCCCAAGATGGAGGATCTGGAGGCAGCACAAGAGGGTGTGCTACAGCAGGCTGGGGACAATCCTCCTACCCAGTCATTGTATGTCGGAAGGATGAGTCTTCTGAAGACAGTGTTGAATCCATGGAGGAGGATGAATGTCTCTTTGCAACACCAAATATGGTTGATGAATCTGCAGGAGCAACATATAATACAGATATTGTGGCAGCTGCAGCCCAACTAGAAAAGGAAATTGAGGAACGCAGGACTGTGCTATTACCTATGTTGTCTGACAATGAGGAGCACTATGAGAAAAGAAAAATGGCTTTGAAACAAGAGCCAGGCAGATAATGACTACAGCCTCTACTTCTGTGACAAGGTCAGTTATGTCAAATGCTCCCAATACTATTGCTCAAACTGAAACTGAGACTGTGAATAATACCACCGAAGGAAACACTGCCCATGACTGTATTATTAACAAATGTTAGTGTTTCACATTTACCTGCTTAGAGTCCAGCTTGGTATCCCTAAAGAGCTCTTAGAGAAGTGAGATGAAAACTGGCTGCTAATGAGACATGTATCCCCGACCTGGAATAGGATTCCTCACAATTATGAACACCAGAGAAAACAATGCAGCAACCTCCCAGTAATGATAACTTTATGAGGAGCCAGACAGCAGCGACTGTGTCCAGGGACAACTGGGACTCTGATGCACATGCAGCTGCCAGCTCTGCTTGATCACCAGATGAGGACTTAACAGAGCAAGTGGTTATTGTCCCAAATGGGAGCAGCTCTGTAACTGAACAAATGGGGGCACTGGGCCATATGGAGCATCTCAGAGAATGGATTGTGGAGAGTCCTGCAATGCTGCAAATACACCCTGAAATGATACCTGGCATCCAGGATACCACTGTAGACACTGAGCCCCTGAACGCCCTGAATGTGGATACAAATAACAAGACTGTAATACCGGCAACTGACACTACTGCTACAGAAGTTCTTTTTACTGAAACAGGGACTGCCCTTGTAAATGAATCTTTAGTACAGGACACTGCCCAACTTCATTTAAATCCTTTGGCACTTATCTTTCATGTTAATGATACAGACACGAATGATCAAGCTGATACAGCAAAGGCCCCTGAGGAACCCCAGACAAATCCTACTACTGGAGCATATTATAATAACCCAGATACACAGCAAAATGAACACGTGCCTCAGGGAGGGCAAAGAGCTGGCCCCCCCGCCCAAGATACATTGATTTGCTCAATAGATAAGAACCTGCTCCTCGTAGGAACGCAGTTAGGCTGCACTACAAAAGGGGTCTGGAAGTTCACCCTGATAGGTTATATATGGGGAAAAAAACTTTAAAATAATCTCTGAGGTTCACAGTGTAGGATGTCTATGCCTTGATACACGTATCTGGGGAAGACAATTTTGACATTGGTTTAAAGTCCCCTGCAGGCCTCAATCGGTTTTGGATGCTGTATAATCAAGTCAGGTTTGCCCCATTATGGGCAGTGTTCTTTGCTGTACCCCTCACTAAGCCACTTATCAAGACTATCATGATCATGTTTCAGACCAAAAATATCCATGTATGTGATATACACCACTGGCTCCAGAATAGATGTAAAGTCTTGAGTGCACCTGAGACTATTTTGGATTCTGAGATGTTTTGAATGGGGGGTGTCATTTCAAAATCAGGCTACGGTAGACTGAAAAAGGAATTTCTCATATTCTGAACAGTTTTTTCTTAGGTAGAGATCGGGGAATGTGCTTCTATGCAAGCCAACCAAAGGCTTGGTATAAGTTCGGGGCCATAATGTACTTTTCGAATGTGTGTGATAAACTCCCCTGTGGAATCTGTGGGGAATTCAACCACATAACTTAACAATGTATCAATCATTCTAAGTGCAATTAACGTGAGAAACATGGTAATCTTTATTAAGATTGCCCTTGGGCAGCACACAATCAAACCTGTGCTTTGAATCCTGATGACCTAATAAGGAAAGCACAGGGAGAGTCCTTTACAACAGATAATCCTAGAACTGACCCTTGATCACACCCAGAGGAATCCACACAACACCCCACTGCACCGCAGGACTCAGATATCACTGCTATGACTCAGGAGCATGATACTTCATCAGCTCCCCTTCCCCTCATAGGGACCTGAAGCAATAAGAATGGAAGGATCTAAGTCAATGAACTTTGAAATAGGCTCGGAAGAAATGTATCCAAAAACAGGAAAACTGACGTTTGACATGCCCCCCGGTAAATGGACCATACCTATTACTAGGTGCTGTGGCTCCAGACTACAGAAACCTGGGGGTAAAACAGAGGTTGAGAACTACTTTGATGTAATATCTTCTAAAGACTGGAGGGAGTTGGAACAAGAAGAGTTAGTTTCGGACACTTCATCGCAATCTGGGAAAATGGAGACAGATGCGCAGAAAGTTGGAAAAAAGAAAAAAAGAAAAAGTCCTATTGAATTTTAAGTGATGAATGTCTGGTAACTGCTTTAAAACACTAATATGTCATCATTTACTATAGCTTCTTTGAATATTCATAGTATTCAAAACACTACGAAGCAATCTGCTGTATTTTCCTTATTATGTGACCTAAATATCGAAGTCATTTTCCTTTGGTAAACTTGGCATGCATTATATACAGTACTTCAATGCAATTTGCCAAAAACAGCTGGATATGGGGACCATCTTATTGATCTTTTGGACACAATCATGCAGATAGTGTAGGCATTCTATTTTCGGGGTATAGGTTTAAAATTAAACAAGATCATTGACATTATCCCAGGCAGGGCTATGTTAGTAGATGGTATATGGTACAACACCCCTAGTAGATTTATAACCATATAAACACCTCAAAAGAGAACGGATGGTGTATTGCTTTTTGAACAAATTCAACCTTTTTTAGCTACAGCTAAAGCCATTTTTTGGGGAGGAGATTTTAATTGTACCCTAGAAATTAAAAACAGGCAATCAGGGGGTTAAAAGGTTTACTGTGATTCCGTAGCATTTCAAAAGTTGATTGAGACTGCTGACCTGTTAGATTGCACAAAGAAAAGCATCTCCTAAGATCCCACAACTGTATATTTTTTTGTAAACTGTTATTGGTAGGGAAAACAGAAGCAATACCCATAGACTTTTCAGATCATGTCATACTTAAAACACTAATTCATATAGATAAAAATAAACAACAGTTTATCACTAGATGGAGATTAAATACTTCCATTCTTAAAGAACCAATAGTACAGTTACATGTAACTTCTATAATTCTGGCCAGAATATCGGTCTTAAATCTATATGAGGATTTAGGCTTATTGAAGGAGGTTACTAAACTAGATCTAACAGAATGGTTTCAGAAACATAGGAAACAGACAGCAAACACAAACTTCTTGGATTACATTAAATTAAGGACACAATTATTTAATTACTATCATTAACATATACTACGGGACACGATCATTCATCACATATTACTGTGCTGAAACAACTAATGACTTAATTGTAATATAATAGGTCAGCCTCTTTGAGTGTAAAAATGACCTTTGGGACACAGAAAACACCATACAAAGATCCTTACGAAGCATGCAAGGAAAAAGACAGAATTCTAGCTTTTCAAAATTAAAAACACCACAGAGCGAGGTGGTACAAACAATAGCAATGATAAGAACAGTGGTAGAAGATTATTTGACAGCCCTTAACACAACTTTTTTGGTGCCTGCCTTTGAAATATAGACTTATTTAGAAGGGATTACTGTCCCTGAACTGGGAGAGAATGATAGGTCTCAGTTAATTAGGTTGGTCATGCCCCAAGAAATCTTAGAAATTATCCATTCTCTGAAAGATGGCACCTCTCCTAGAAGGGATGGGATACCAAACTCATTTTATAAACCTTAGTTATGTTGATAGATTAAAATACCTAGATCTGTATTCTATGACTCACAGGCAGATTAGAGAGGATTTATGTATGGCCTTTAAAGCCTTTCATGGTAGCTCACTCATGGCAACTATTGGTTTAGTAGAGCATAAACAAATCATAAATACTAGGTCACATGAACATAAACTATTAGGTGAAGTTTGTGTTTCAACAAAAGGAACAATTTTTATACACGGAGAGTGGTCAATGTTTGGAATACTTTACCAAAGACTGTTGTTAACTGTGACACACTGGCAACCTTTAAAAACATACTTGACAGCTTTATGGGTGAAAAAAAATGTATGTACCACCTGTAACATTGCACACCATCTGACACATTCAGTTCAGACCCGTTCCCTTCCCGACAGAAATATTAAAGAAAATGTATCTATTATCTGAGATGTAATTGAATATTGTAATAGAACAGGACAGTTGGGCTTTGTGCTGTCTTTAAATTAGCATAAAGCTTTTGATAAGGTTTGTCATAATTTCTTATTTCAAGTTTTACAACATTATAGTATTCCATTCCTATTTATAAAGTGGCTGCAGTTAATATATGCCCAAGCCAAAATAACCCCTTTAAGGTTGTTGGATTCCGATGCAGATTATTGTTAGGCATAGGTGTTCCTTAAGTCCGCTACTTTATACATAAATTCCTCCCCATCCCTCTTTTTCCTCTGTATAGATTTTAGCAACTATAGTTCCTGCTATTAGATCCTCTCTAAAAAAAAATAAAGACAATCTTGTGTTTAGGAATATATTGCATTAGGAATATTTTGTAGTGACTATATTAAGAATGTTTAAAGTGCTCAAAAGTAATGAGCTCCTAATATTTTGGGGTTTCAGAACTTATGCAAT
Source organism: Neoceratodus forsteri (assembly GCA_016271365.2). NCBI lineage: Eukaryota > Metazoa > Chordata > Ceratodontiformes > Ceratodontidae > Neoceratodus > Neoceratodus forsteri. The sequence continues at coordinate 265,492,323 of JADMNL010000026.1, read as the reverse complement.
GTATTTTTATTTATTGCCTGTAAAATATTAAGGCATACAGTCACATTAATAATCAGTTATTATTTATAGAAATTAATAAAAATAATCACAAGTTGGCATTTACAACTGTAATAGAATGCAATATTTTGAATTTGTTGTACTTAGTGGATGTTTTCTTGGTGATTGTAGTGATGGATACCAGGTTTTATTCATGAGGCGTGCTGAAGCTGTTCATGAAAGGAACTACTAATGACTTTTCTGGTTCCACTGCTGAAGACACTGACATTACAAAAGGAAAGCTGATATTCAGCATTAAAAGGGATGGATACTGCATTTTGACTCAGTTGGACTTTAACAGTCAATATCATTTGCATTTATTGTATAAAATACATATGTACATATTTTGGTGTGTTATAGTTTCATGTATAAATTTGATCTCCTTTTAGTGGGTAATTTTAATATTTTGTAATCACATTGAGCACTTTAAATTTTATTCATTATACTTTAACAAGCATGAGCACTTTTGATTAATTGCACTATAAATAAGGCTTGTATACGTATGAACTTCAGCCTCTGATGAAGTTCTGCCCAGATGGAGCGAAATGTAAGTTTTTTTTTGCTTTAGGGCAATGCTGTTGCTGTAGGAACTGCCCTCCCTCTGATATGCTGTTATTTAGTCCGGGTGTACTTTTTATGCACTTTTTGCACCGTGTTATTTGTACTCTAGTAATATGTAAGTACCGTTTTTTTTTTTTCTACATGGATTGATTTAGTCTGACTATTAGCTATATACGCACACTATAGTGCATGATTTAATTTAATTTCTGTAGTGGATGATCCATGTTTTCCATTAGTTACTTTTGGGGATTTACCTACTTGAGATAAAGATGGTTGCAAATGTGGATGATTTATGCTTATTTTTAAAAGATTAAGAAAGTATTGTTCACATATTGCAAGAAGCAGACATGTATGCAAAAGTATCTGGAGCTGATTTAAACATGAATAAATGTGTGGGGATATGCATAGGACATACTGAGATGGGGCTACGAATGTAGCAGGTTATTAATATATCAAAAGACCATATTAAGATACTAGGAGTATACTTTTAGGCAAGGAGATATGGCAAGCAAAAATTGGGAAGATACTGCAGTTTAAAAATCTACAAGGGTAAGGTAAGCAGGTGGAAAAACTCAAAACTTTTCAAAACTAAACATATCTATATTATAAAACAATTTTTGGTTCCATTCTTACTATATGTTAGTTTGGTTTTTCCACTCCTGCTGAAATGTGAGACAAAACTTTTAAGATAGTTGTTTACAAATGTTATGGGGTTCTTGTTTAAACCTGGTAAAAAGGGAACTTACATACCTGTCAAAGAATAAAGCGGGATTAAATATGATCAGTCCAGTAGTATTTTTTATACACTATTTTAGTCAGGATCATTTCAAAGTGCTGTACAAGATACGACATTATTAGCTAAAACATGGCTGTATAATAATCTGGCTCTTTTTCAATGAATGGACTGATGCCCCTGTAAAACTTAACCCTAGATTGAATGCTCCAGTTTTCTTTAAACCATCTTTATAAAAAATTATATCAGTTGCACGTTACAAAATATTGCATTCTACATAAATCCAAGAAAGCATTATATCAGCAAGTATTGGATACAATAGGATATATGGAACCAGAATTTAAAGGATGTAGGGTGTCCAGGCTGGATTTGGTGATAAACCAGTTAATGAACAAATGGATTCCTTATAGGATGTGGGACACAGTTTGGTTATGTTCACATGGGAGGTTTGGTGTTAAAGGGAACAGTTAGTATAAGGGAAAAAAAGTAAAAAAAGAAAGAGAGAGAGGAGGGAAGGAAGGGAGAGAGAGAAGAAAGAAAGAAAGAAAGAAAGAAAGAAAGAAAGAAAGAAAGAAAGAAAGATGGATGGATGTTCTTACCAAAAATGCATACACCAGATGGAGACCATGGAGCATTTTGCTGTTACAGTGTTCTTGTACAAAACAGTTATGGGTATATTTGGCTAGAAAATGGAGAATTTGTGGTTAACTACCATCACATATGAAATTATAGTATTAGGAGATTATTCAAAACTTAGACATAGTAGTTTAGATACTACATTAGTTGTTATTTTTGAGTCTTAAAGTTTTATCTTTGACAAGCAAGGAGTCAATGGATTTGTCTGCAAAAAAGGATGCCATATGTTTCTTTTAGTAATCTGTGTGAAATAACCATTAAAGAAGTACATGATAATGATTTAGAACTACATCCCAGGGCTAAGGTTAGATTATGGTGGATGGGTTTGTCTTTTTTTTCAAAAGTATAGTTGAGTTGATAGACTAATTATACACAGTAATAATATAGTTGGACTTCTGCATTGTTTTACAGTATGAGTGAAAGACATTGGGGGGAACTTGGAATTATAAGGTATGAAGACATACCAATTTGTTTTTTTTGAGTAGTTTTTGTTGTTTTGCTTTAGTTTTTTAGGATGGTATGAATATCAATACTTTACATGTTGGGTTTTGCATTTCGCTATATTAGTAATAGTTATCCCTATTCTTTAGGTGTAAAGGGGGGTTTAGGGGATATGTATCAATGCTGAATTAATTTAGTTGTATTCTATGTTTTGTTCATGATTTTCACATGCAATTTAATGTATTGTATCATCATTTGTTTTGTTTATTTTAATAAAAATATTCCTCTACGCTGTTGGCAGGGCTGCTGTCCCACTGCAACAGGAAAGGCACATTCCAGTGTGAGAGTGGATGAGGATGGTGGAGGTCAGATTGTGAATGGAAAAATGGAGAATGTCTCTGAGATGGGTGGGAGGTACCCAGAGGGTGGTCAGCATATTGTCTCATCAAGAGAAGGGACCTCTGTAGGTGCTGTTGACCAGTGGAGTAGATTGCGGGGGGGAGGGGCAAGCTGCCCCCTCTGAGAAATTAGACTGGGACTTTTAATGAACCCCGCTCTCCAGTTATCTTTTTAAGCGCTAGGGCTCACAGCTGTTGCCTGTCGGCTATGCCTGGCTGCTCTCTGGGGGGGGGAGGGGAGGCAGTGTACCGTGTCCATATCTCCTTGTGCAAGAAAACCACCAAAATATCCCTTTTTCTGATTGGCTGCAACCATAGCAGCTTGCATGTTACAGCCAATCAGAGAGCACTGCAAACTCCCACCATCGCGTGCTTTCATGACCAGTACTACAGTTGTGGCACCATTTAGTCGTCCACATGCCATCCACCATAAAAAGGAACATGCTTATCAGGAAGCAGCATCTATAGCATGGGCCGGGGATTGCTGGGGAGAGCTGGAGAACTACAGAGAGCTACTCAAGGTGGGTAACACCATGAGCATGTGCGTGTTATTTTAATTATTCACTCACTGCCAGTTTGCCACAGATAATTAGCAGTTCTGCTTAGTGCTACTGCTTTCCGACCAAAAGCAGAAATTTCCGAGTTTCCATTTGACTTCACTGGGCCTGACTAGTGGCCAGTCCCAACAGAGATCTAATCTTCTCTCAAGGAGTGAGACGGGTGGAGTGCTTAGTATGTGATGTGATGTGATGTGAGGGCCCAGGTCCAGGGTCGGGATCAACCACCTAAGCAGAAAATGCTGCAGATTGGAAAAAGAGTAAAGACTAAAGACATATTTTGTTTTACTACTGTCTGGCGTGATGATTTACAACATAAGAGGGAGATAGATAGTGTGGGATTTGGGAACAACAAGGAAAGGAAACATTGATTTGTTTTGCGATGTCAAATAACCGGAAGGACCATGAGAGGATATCACTGAGTGTATGGTGACAGAAGAACAGAACACAGCAGTAAATAAGTAATGTGAAGGGGTCCAGCAGGTGCTATGGCACATAAAAAAGAAAACTCTGGGCTTAGCTTACACCAGTGTAACATTCTCTTATAGGAAAACGGTCAATATGCACAATCAGAGAAGAAAGTGTCCATGACTCCATCGTTTTAAAAAGGACGATGTTTCCACTTTAAAATGTGTTTCTTTGGTGCTAGCTACTTAAACAGGTTTGTCAAGTAGTACTAAAGGTTGTATGAAACAACAAATGTCCGACTCTGTTTGAGGAGGCAGGTAGCAAAACAGCCGGGAGAGAGTAGAGGCACACCTGCTGCTGTGCCCTGCTGCGTGCTGTAGTACTGCCCTTATTGATTTGGTATAATTACTGTGCTGCAGGCTGGTTGTTGGAATGCCATTCTCAGCCCAGAAATGTGTTTTTTGGGGGTGCTGTTGGCCATGTGTCTGGGGGTGGAAGGTTGGTTTGCTCTGTCAGTATGTCTGAGGGGTGGCACCATGGTTGGCGTCTGGTTGTGTCTCTTGGTGGGGGATTGTGACTTGAAAATGTGTTTCTGATGTGCTAGGTTAAACAGGTTTGTCAAGTATTAAGTTGCATAAAATAACAAATTTCTCTTCGAGGAGGCTGGTAGAAAATCAGAGAGCAGAGACGCACCTGACCTGCCTTCTTGGCCTGTTGTGCCCTGCTGTGTGCTGCTGCCCTTACTGATTTGGTATAATAACTAAGTTGCAAGCTGGTTGTTGAAATGCCATTCTTGTCCCAGAAATGTGTCGGGGGGGTGCTGCTGCTGGCCATGTATCGGGGGTGGAAGGTTTACTCTGTCATTATGTCTGAGGAGTGGCTGACTTCGGCTGTGTCTCTTGGGGGGGATTTCCTGGCCATAGAAGAGGCTATCCATGTTGGTGGGGTGAGGGTGGGGCGGTGGGCCTATTTGTTGTTTGGTATGGTATGGACACTGGCCATGTTGGTGAGGTGGGGACACTGACTGTGCTGGTATTGGGGGGTGTTGCTGGGCCTGGGGGCCATGGGGAATGGTCTATGTTTTGTGGGGTTGGGGGGATGGTCTGTGTTTTGGGGCTGACTCACAGAGGGAATGGTCAGTGTTTGGTGCTGGAGGGGAGGAGCTGCACTTGCTGGCACTTTGGGGATGGTCGGTGTTTGTGGCTGAGGGGGTGGGCAGTGTTTGGGGCTGGAAAGGTGGTCAGTGTTTGGTGGGGCTGGGAAGGATGATGGTCTGTGTTTGGGGCTGGGGGGATGGTCAGTGTTTTCTATTCTGGGGAGCTGGAGACACTGGCCATGGTGGTATGGGAACACTGGCTGTGGTGGAGGGGTAGGGACACCACACAAGTCATTGTTTGGTGGTCTTGGCTGGTCATTTGTCTGGGGCAGACTGTCCATGATGGTGGAGTTGGGGGACATTACATGGTCGCTGGCCAGGTGTTGGGGGGCTGTCCATGATGGTAGGGCTGGGGGACTGTCTGTGTTTGCCTGCCGGGTGTCTGTTGTGGAGGGGGGAACTGTCTGTCTTTGCTGGTCTGGTGTCTTGGGGGGACTGTCCATGTTGGTGGGGTGGGAGGATTGTCTATGTTTGCTGGCAAAGTGTCTGATGGGGAAGGAGGACGGTCTGTGTTTGCTGGCAAAGTGTCTGACGGGGAAGGAGGACGGTCTGTGTTTGCTGGCCAGATGTCTGGGGGGGAACTGTCCAGGTTGGTTAATGGGGGGAACTGTTCATGATTGCTGATCGGGTGTCTATGGTGGACTATCAATATTGGTGGGGATGGGGAACTCTCCGTGTTTGCTAGCTGAATGTCTGGGGGTTGTCTACAAGCAGGGCGGGGACATTTCATGTTTGCTAGCTGGGTGTCGGGGAGGGGGACTGTCCATGTTTGCTGTCTGCCTAGGTGTCTGGTTGGACTGCCCATGCTGGTTGGGAGGGGGGACTGTCCATGTAAGTTGTGAGGTGGACATTCTCTGCTCTCTAGTGAGGTGTCTGGTGGGGGGGGCTGTCCGTGTTTGTTGAACCGATGTCTGGTGGGACTGTCCATGTTGGCTTAGTGGGGAGGATTGAGGATTGTCCATGATTGCTGACCGGGTGTCTAGAGAGGACTATCCATGTTGGTGGGGGAGGGACTGTCTGTGTTTGCTAGCCGGGTGTCTGGGGGGACTGTCCATATTGTTGGGGTTGGGGGCCATTCCGTGTTTGCTGGCTGGGTGTGGGGAGGCTATCCTTGTTGATGGGGTGAGGGGGAACTGTCCATGTTTGCTGTCTGGGTTTCTGGAGGGACTATCTGTGTTGGTTAGCAGGGGCAACATTCCTGCTTCCTGGCTGGGTGTTGGCATATAAACATAAATAAACGTTAAAACATTATTTCCACCTCATCCTATACCTGACTGTAAAATTAGTAATCTTTCACTTTTTTGATTTCTCTGATTATCCACTGTGGAGGGGTGAAACTGACTGATTCCTTGGCCTTGCTGTCCCTGTCTCCATTGCCTGGCAAACATAACAAGCATTTTTCAATGTTGAATATTGTCTCACTGGCATTGGCATTGGTAGTGCCGGAGTTAGAGATGCATAATTGGAATGGCAGTGCAGTATTGAAGTGACGCCAACCCCACCACCACCCTGTAGAGACTGACAGGCATTGGGGTGTGCCTTTGGGTTTTCAGCTATAATGCTCATGCCATTGTACCCCACCGTACCCTGTAGACACTGACAAGTGTTGTGGTGTGCTTTGGGGTCTTTGGGTGTTATACTTACCCCATTACATCAGGAAATACTTGGAGGTGGGTGCATTATAGGAGAATGGGGTGAACTTTGTGGTCGAACACTGCAAGGCACACCACGATGCCTGTCACTGGCTGCAGGGTGGGGTAGGGGTGGGGGTGGAATGGCATGAGCATTATAGCTGAAGATCCCAAGTCACACCCCTGACACCTTTCAGTCTCTACAGGGGTTGGGGGTGCTACAGTTGGAAATCCTAACACTGTAGTCATGTGTTGTATTTTCACTCCAAATTTTCAACATGGGACTTTTGTGACCCTACCTCATGCAGAGCAGCACAATCAGTTTGTAAGCTGAAAGGTGGTTTTGCACAGTGGCTGTGCCATTTGGCGACACAGGGACAAAAACACATTTTGGGCAGGAAAGTGGAATGTGACAACTGTATTGTTTGTGAGGAGGCATACAAAAATGACAACGTTGAGAATCTGGAGTGAAAAAATGAAAAATCGGTGGAATCATTAGCATGCATAGAAACTGCGCAACACACGTCTGTAACCCAATTACTTGTGGGAGTTTTTAGCCACATTTTCAACATAGATATTTTGGGACCTCCCCTCATGAACAGTGGTGCTGTGATTTTGTTAATGTGTCCCAAAAAGGTGATATCTCATAGTGACCATGCCATCGTGCGCCACAGCTGCAGAAACGCATTTTGGGCAGGCTGTGAAAAATGACAGCTGTACTGTTGATAAGGAGGTGTGAAAAAATGGCAGTATTGAAAATGTAGCATGAAAATATTGCAAATCTGTAAAGTTACAAGGGTGCATGGAAACTGTGCAATGCACGCTTGCAACACAGTCATTTAATGGACTTTCAACACCAAATTTTCAACATAGGCATTTTAAGACCTCTGCTCATGAACAGTGTCACCGTCATTTCCTCAAATTGTCCCGAAAACTGATATTGCACATTGACCGTGCAATTCTGCACTGGACATGTGAAAACACATCTTGGCCAGGATATGTAAAATGACAGCTGCCCTGTTCATAAGGAGGTGTGGAAAAATGCCAAATTTGAAAATCTGGAGTGAAAATATTACAAATTCACAAAGCTACGAGCGTGCATGGAAACTACACAACGTATGCTCGTAAAACACTCATTTTATGGACTTTCATCACCAAATTTTCAACATAGGCATTTTAGGATGTCTGCTAATGAACAGTGTCACTGTCATTTTCATAATGTGTCTCGAACATGGATTTCCCACAGCGACTGCACTGTTATGCGCCGGAACTGCGAAAACACATTTTGGTCAGGATGTGAAAATAACAGCTGTACTGTTCATAAGGAGATGCAGAACAATGGCAATGTTGAAAATCTGAAGTGAAAATATTATAATTTATAACTTACAAGCGGCATGCAAACTGCGCAACGACGTCAGTAACACAGTCATTTTATGGAGTATCATCACCACATTTTCAACATAGGCATTTTAGACCTCTGCTCATGAACAGTGTCATTGTCATTTTGTAATCTGTCCCAAACACTGATTTCCCACAGCGACCGCGCTATTCTGCATCGGAAGTGCGAAAACACATTTCAGCCAGGATGTGAAAAATGACAGCTATACTGTTCACAAGGAGATGTGTAAAAATGCCAGTGTTAAAGATCTGGCATGAAAATATTGCAAATTTGCAAAGCTACGAGCGTGCATAGCAACTGCTCAACACACGCTCATAAAACAGTCATTTTGGGGATTTTTTCCACCAAATTTGCAACTTTGGCTTTATGAGAGCCCACCTCATGAACACTGGCACTGTTGTTTTGTTAATCAGTCCCAAAAGGCGATTCCATGCAGTGACCGTGAAATCACCTTTCGGGGCTGAATAACACCATGACAGTGATAGAATTCATGAGGAGGGGTCCCAAAAACCCCATGTTGAAAATTTGGTAACAAAATTCCCAAAAATGCCTGAGATATGCATCAAAGTTTAAAAATCCTATTCATTCAATTATACAGCATACCGGCATTTCCTCAGTTCGCGGTCGACTTTGAAGAGTGCAGACATGTTCCCGTCCACCAAGATTGTCACACCGGACCTGGAGGTAGTATGAGGTGAGGGGTGGGAGGCAGAGGCACAGAGGTGGACGCCAGGTTGCAGTAGGGGGCAGGGAGATGGCAATGGACCTTTTTTTCCCAGGAAAAAAAAATCGCAGGAAGTTTTTTTAACAGGGTATTTGGCATGCTGGGTGGGCTCCCAGCGTGCCACTCAAGTGTTTTATTTTGGGAGGGATAGAAGCCGATTGGGATTGGGCAACTCCCACGGGGTACATATGGAAGGGGAGGGGGACATGAGCTGGGATTGGACACCCCCCTTGGCACAGAAGAAAGGCGGGACATCATGTCGATGAGGAGGACTCTCATTGGTAAATCTAACTGGGAAAGGGAAGAAACTGAAGCCGATGGGGATTGGGGCCCCGTCGGCAAAGAAAAGCATTTTTTTGGTGGGCGCAGGATGCCAAGGGGGATTGGACACCCCCCTCGGCACACAGCAGAAATGGGGAAGGGGGAATTATGCCAACAGGGAGTGGGCTCCACCACTGGCATTGTGACAGGCAGTGGCGGCAGTCACTGCCACCATGTTGCCTGCACGTCAGGAGTCATGATGTGGTCACGCTGCATGAGAGCTTCGCTCTCACTGCAGCAGACCTTTTCGCAGATGTTGTGGCAGCATTAGATATGCAGAGTGTCGGCCCCTGCTGCTGTTTGATTGGGGAATAAGGGATGCACCTACTGATGCTTGCCCTGCATTCGCCCAACAGTGACCGTGCCTCCAAATCCGCTACTACCGCAATATGTTGGCTGCGCATGCACGAGCCAACATAACAAATGGGGTTGTTTTTTGTGTTCTCCCCCATACAGTGTTACAAGACTAGCCTAAAATCTTGCACTGAAGCATGCACTCTAAAGAAATGATACTACTACCTGGTTATTGTTATAGTGACAACTGACTGGCCATTATTTTTGGGGGGGGGTTGGGGACACTGGTCGTAGGCGGTGTGAGTGTGGTTGGGAACACTTGTCTGTGCATGTGGGTGGGTGAGGTTGGGGACACTGGTCAGTTGTGTGGGTGGGTGGGGTTGGGGACACACTGGTTATGTGAGTGGGGTGGGGATACACGCATTGAGTTGGTGGGGTGTGGTGGGGGCACTGGCATTGTGTTGGTGGGGTGGGGTAACTTGCAGTTGCATACCAGACAAACTGAGCTTCTGACCAGTAGTTCAACATCTCTCTTTCCAGACCAAGAAAGACAAAAAGTAAATACAGTACAAAATGTGGATTTATTTATTTTTGTGTGCCTGTGATGGCAAGGCACAGATCTGGATGCCTGGAGTCAGATACAAGATAAATGGAGCTGGAAATGGTGTTGGTTGGGTGGGGTGTTGAGAGTGGCTGTGCAAGTCCATCGGGGGCAGACAGTAGCCGAGGTGACCAGTCTGGGTGGAGATAGTGGCCATGTAGGTCCAGGGTGGGGAGAGTGGGCTGTAGCTTTTTGCATGGACATTTAAATTCACTGTTGCTTTTTGTCTCTTCTGCTGCCCTGCCAGCTTTGTGTTGCTGTGCCAACCTGGGTGGACTGGTACACATGCTGGAAAAAATGGTTCTGGCCTTCGGTGATAGAGGAGGGAGGGGTGGATGGGCAGAATGGCACAGAACCATTTTTCCCTTCATGTATACCAGTCTGCAGGCCTCGATCCATGCCATGTTCTGTGGCTTGTTGTTGATGGTCGGTGGAGAGATGGGATTAGCCAACTGGTACATGTGGTTGGAAAAAATGGTTCTGGCCTCTGGTGATGAAGGAAGGAGGGGTGTATGGGCATACTGGCACAGAAACATTTATTTCAACAAGTATGCTAGTCCACTGTGTCTGTGCCATGCTTACCTCCCTTGTACAAGGGGCTTTTGAGCACTAAAGATAAGTTGTCTGTGTCAAAATTAGGGACTGTTGGGCGATATGGAATCTTTCAGTATAAAAACTGTGTATGTTTATGTAGTTTCACCTTATTGTGTGGTTCAACAAGATGTTCTGTGGTCTGCCCTCCTCATTAAGCACCCTGACCAGTGACCCACCAGTCTTCCCCAGAGCAGGGGGAAGGTCCGATGTTTGGTGATCTTGGGGTGGTTTGCTGGGCATGTGTCTTAATTGTAAAATGCATTGTTTCATTTACAGTGTTGTGCTGCCTTGACCTGCTTTACCCCGTCTCTATCCTGAATGTAAACATGGTTTAAAAAACAGGTCAGTTTTGGGTGGCGTGTCTGTGTTTGTGTGTGTGTGTGTAGAAGAATAGAGACACAGACACTCTGTCAAAAAAAAAACTTTATTAAACCACATCAAACTGCATCAATCATGTTTCATCTGTGCCATTCAAAACTGTCAGATGAGACCATTTTGAAGTAGTTGTTAGGGGGCCTACGCGGCAACCTTGGCTTACCACAACCAGGCCCACCACCCGCTGTCATAGGTGATGGTAATAAAAACCACCAACCAAGTACTTACCTTTCAGGGTGGGTCCTGCGTGGCTGTGCGCTGGTATCTGGAGGTATCATTCAAACAAATTTCCTGTGGCAGCTGTTCTCTTAGGTGGTGTGGAGGGACCACCTTTGTGGCAGGGACATCCATGTTTGCTTGGATGGAGTTGGGGAACCCTGAGTATGGACAAAGATGCGTCTTCCTTAGGTGCCCAGGGGGAAGAGAGTGGCAGAGGTCATGGTGTGACCACACCATGCCCATGATCATCTTGAACAATTAGGGGATTTACATTGTTCTGTTGCACTGTCCCAGGTACATCAGCATGCTTGTTAAGAGCACCGCCCGAGGGACATCAGCAAGTCCCATGCTTATGTATGCAATTCTTGCTTGCTTGAGGAGAGTATTAACCTCTTCGTTTACTTTACCTAACCAGATTCAGGCATGTGACATTGAATAATATGGGACAGGATGGGAGACTGCTGAATCAACTTGGTTATAACAAAGAAAAGTGTTATGTTGTTAACACTGGGAGCAAGTAAGCAATAATACCCGACAGGGTGTGTGTCATGCTGGGATAACGTCATGCCTCAGGTGGTTGGGCATAAGGCCAAAGGCCGAGCGCGTCCAATACCTGAGGAGTGACATTATCCCACCAAGATGCACACCCTGGAGGGCATTATTGTTGTTATACAATGGCTTGTTGTTATATAGAATTTAAAAAAAATCATTTTAAAGACGTTTAATTTAGTGTGGAAAAATATTGTTTCTTAAGAGAAGATACAAAAAAAACATACTAATGCTAACAATCATCGAGAGGTTCATGGAGAGGCTGAGACTAGACCCGTGATGTACTGGGATAACATCACAGGTCCAGCCCAAGACTGATCAATCAGAGGCCAGCATTCTTTCTTGCCATTGTACAATCTTATTTTTTATGTAACAATTTATAAGTTTTTTTTAAACTCGATATGTACAGAAGAGTTGTACTGGTGATTTGCCTAGTAAACCTAGTGCTTTCTCTACTTAAACACTGTTGTTAAATGCAGGAATTGTGATGTGATGTAGTGATTGTGTTTGACTAAGCCATGTTTCTCACTTTCAAGTGAAGATATGTTGCAAACATCTTAAACATTAGTCATGATGCAAGTTTCATAACTGATTATTTTATGTGGCAACAGCAGAATATGAAAAGGCAACAATGCTCTTGCTACATCTAATGAAAAAATTTGGAAAAATAAAATAAGAGGCCAACAATTAACTGTCTCATGTTTTCTTTTGGTTACATACAGTACTGAGAACTTATTGACCTTCTTACCTGCTGAGTTTCTGTTTGAAATTTCAACACATTTACATCAATTTAATACTTGTGAGATATAAAATTAGAAGTAGAATATACCAGGCAGGACATATTTTATGCTCTATGGTTTCTGGGTCCTCCACCCCCCCCCCGACTTGTCATGATACGTGTAAATCAGGACTTTTTTGTCACTCCCCCCCCCATAAAAATTCCAAACTACACCCCTGCTGTTGACACTGTACAGGAGGATGGCAAACAGCGTGAAGCAATGAAGACTTCTTTGTCACGCTATGGAGGAGGCTGAAATGGAAAACCAGTTGCGACAGAAAATGCTACACCAAAACTTTCTCCCTCAGGAATAGTTAATAAACATTGATAAAGACTTTTGGGAGGCCAAATCAAGGTTGGAAGGTAGAAACATAGAAACATAGAAGTTGACGGCAGATAAGGACTGCAAGGCCCATCCAGTCTGCCCATTTCTTTTTCTACCTTATAAATGTGCCATCGGCCTTTGCTCTGTCAGTGGCCTATCTATTCATAGTCATTTGTATTGCTCCCTTATGCCTATCCCATGCCTGTTTGAAGTCCTGCACTGTATTCATAGCCACCACTTCCTGTGGTAAGCCATTCCATGCATCCACCACCCTTTCTGTAGAAAAGAATTTCTCACATTCCCCTTAATCGCCCCTCTAATCTCATGCTGTGTCCTCTTGTCCTGCTATTTTCTTATATTTAAACATGTTAGACCCTTTAACCTTGTTAATGCCCTTAAGGTGTTTGAATGCCTCGATCATATCACCTCTCTCCCTCCTTTGCTCAAGGGTATACATATTGAGCTCTGTTAATCTGTCCTCATATGTCTTCTGATGCAGTCCCTGCACCATTTTGGTTGCCCTTCTCTGGACTTCCTCAATTTGGTTAATGTCCTTGTGAAGGTGTAGCCTCCAATACTGCACGTAGTACTCCAGATGGGGCCTAACCAGTGTCTTGTAAAGAGGGATTATTACCTCCCTCTTACGACTTGTGATACCCCTACTAATACACCCTAACACCCCCTAGCCTTACCTACTGCTTTAGAGGTCTGCTTGGATGATTTCAGGTCATCAGTGATGATGATGCCTACTGAGGTAAGACTGACGGATCTGTAGTTCCCCGCCTCCTCCCTGCTACCACTCTTGTGGAGCGGGCTCACATGAGCCCTTCTCCAGTCTTCTGGGACCTCTGCTGTGCTCTGAGACTCACTAAACAGTTCTGCTAATGGCTCTGCTAGTTCCACCTTTAGCTCCTTAAGTACCCTGGGATGTATGCCATCAGGTCCCATTGCCTTATCCACCCTGAGCTTGGCAAGCTCTTGTAGGACCCTTTCTTTTGTGAAGGGAGTAGTGCTCACCTCCCTCCCCTCTGTGTCCATGACGCTGAGCTGTCGGCCCTGCCCTACCTTTCTTCAGTAAATACTGAGCAAAAGTATCTATTTAGGATAGATGCCTTTACAGGTCCTCCTCCTCACATGCTCCCTTTTCCATTGCTTAGCAATACCTCTGGACTTTCTCCTTTCACTAATGTATCTATAGAAAGTCATGTCACCTTCTTTTACTGTTTGTGCTAGTGTTTCCTCAGTTTGGGACTTTGCCTGCCTTACTGCTTTCCCTGCTTCCCTTAGGGCAGTTTGGTATGTTTCCCTATCTTCATCCTGCTGTGTTCCCTTATATTTCCTGAAGGCCAGCCTTTTGGCTCTGACCTTTTCTGCTACTGTATTTGGGAACCAAAGTGGTTTCCTTCTTCTTTTGCACTTCCTTTTCTGTCTAACACAATGGGATGTTGTTTCAAGTATTGCATCCTTAATGCTTGCCCACTTTGCCTGTACCCCCTCACCTGTGTTTCTTTTTGCCAGGGCTAGCTTAACTCTGTTGGCTATCTTCTCAAAGTCAGCTCCTCTAAAGTCCCATATTTTTGCCTTGGAATGGGATGATTTAGATGTAGTAGCCAAATCGAACCATACCATGTGATGGTCACTGGCCCCAGGTGACCTTCTACCTGGAGATCTATGATCCCTTCCCTGTTAGTCAGTACTAGATCTAGAATAGCCCTGTCTCTTGTGGGTTGCTGTACCAGTTGTTTGAGGCCCTCCCCCTGCAGGGAATCCACTATGTATCTAGTTCTGGCAGATGTTCCTGCTGGTATTGACCAATCTGTATCTGGCATGTTGAAGTCTCCCATTATCAGAACCTCCCCTTTAGCTGTCATGTTTTGTATATCTTCTAACAGTAATGTGTCTATGTCCTCCCCCTGGTCTGGGGGCCTGGAGACAACCCCAGTTCTAATGGCTGTCCCTTTTCCTGTTTCCAGTGTAACCCACAGTTCTTCTGGCTCTTTATGCGTATTCTGAATTTCTGTAGCTTTGATATTTTCATTGACATACAGGGCCACTCCTCCCCCCCCTTTTTGCACCTCGGTCTCTTCTGAACAATACATAACCAGGTACTGAAGTCTCCCAAGTGTGGTTACTGGTAAACCACGTCTCCCTAATTGCTACTATGTCCAGTTTAGCCTCTGACATTGTTGCCTGCAGGTCTGGGATCTTATTTCCCAGGCTGTGAGCATTTGTGTACATGATTTTCCATTGGCCGGATTTTGGTGTGTTAGTTGTTGGGTAAGGTTTGGCATTACCCCTGAAAGCACCTTTTAGAACACTCACTGGGAGGTGAACAATCCACTCCAAAAATGTTCATTTTTGGGCAGATGAACTGAGTTCCACCAGTAACACTGGGCAGGAAGCAGCATGGGTGAATACACTATCAGACTACAAACCAGGAAGTTCACAATGGATGCTGGAGCAAGCATTGTGAGGAGCCATCTGGAGACAGGATGAGAATGGTCAGTGGGTCATGGACATTTGAGGAGGGCACATGGGGAAGGGTGCCATCCATAATGGCAACCTGCTCCCCAGTGAATCCCTCATGGCGTTAAAAGGGTAGGGCAGCTGGGTGAGGGGGTCAGCACAAATAGCAACACGATGTCACTATACGTATGTGCATGGAGGGGAAGCGAGCACACCAAATGTGAGCTGGGAGGGGATGGAAGAACTGTAGGGGTGGCACTGTGGTGGGCTGCCAAGCTGCATCGTGGCATCGGGGGTTGGTCTGCAGCTGCGGCCGGTGTGATACCGGGTTTGGATCTGGGTGCTGGTGCAATTTTATTGAGCCCGGCATGAAACTTTTATTTTTTAATGTTTCCACCCCCCCGACATGCCCCCCCCAAGAGTTGAGAATCCTTTAGTAGGGGTGTGTGGGGGTGAAGCACTAAAAAGTAAATCCCCAGCACCATTTTCCTGTGTGCCAGGGTGTCAGAGTGCCGAAAATGTTTTCGGCACTCTAGATTTCTTGTTAACAGTGATCGCCTTTAGGCTTTCGCCGTTATCACATAGACTCGGCCAGGATACTAGAAGTTAAATGTATCCCTTTTAGAGGATCCAGAAATAATGGGGGGATTTCATAATGTTATAGAAGCACGGAAGTCTTCCTGCCTATTTTTGCTGTTCCTGTAGTCAGCTTATGTTCCTGCATGTTCCCATGGGCAGTGTTCCTAACTCTCCTGGCTCTCCCCCCTTGGCCTGTTTATGCTTCTCACAAAGGACCAAGGTCCCCTTCTCGGACAGATGCAGGGCCGTCCTCCTTATATAAGCTTGCATCTGCCCAGGTCAGGCCCCAGTCCCTTATGAATCCAAAACCCTCCCTTCCACACCAATCCTTCAACCAGATTTTGAAGGTATGGATGTGGAGTGCCCTAGCTTCCAATGTGCCCTGGACAAGTAGCACCTCTGAGAATGAGACAGAGTATGCTATCTGTTTCAGGTTTCCCCTGAGCTTCATGAAATCATCCTGGCCTCTGGTTAACTCCACCCTTCTCCTGGCCAGGTCATTGGTCCCCAGGTGGACAATGACATCCAGCTGCTCCCTCCTAGCTATTGCTGTAGCGATTCTATGGATCCATTTCCCATCTCTCCATGCAGCGCTTCCTGGGAGGCACTTGATCTCTCTTTCTCCCCCCGCTAGGTAACCCTAACTCCACTCCCCGGACAACAGAGTCCCTCACTAGGAGAAGATTCCCCCTCCTCTGGGTTTCCCTGCTTCCCTTTCCTAGGGCTCCATCCTGGAGGACCCTCCCATCCTTCCTGGATGCAGCCTCAGGTTCCAGAGTGGGGTTTTCCTGTTCCTCCAAACCAATGTAGGAGTTAGTAAGGGAGACCAGTTGGGGGATGTGCTCTCAACCCCCCTCCCTCACCCTCCCTGAGCCCACTGTAGTCCAATTTCTCCTCATCCCTGGCATCCTTTGAAGTAAAGGTTATGGATGTGGTGGTCTCTGGGTCGGGGTGGATGCCACCTTCAGCTTGGCGAACTCTGCTTGGAGACAGGCAACCTCCTCCCTCAACCCAGAGAGGTGCCTGCAGATAGGGCAGCATCACAGCCTCCAGAATATCTCCCTGATGACCGCCGCTCTAGAATCACTGCACTGCACCACTCCCATCATATCTGATTCCCTCAACAATCAACTGCCTACTTAAGATGGCTATTTGATATCCCCCAAATATATGTTTTATTTCTGTTGTGTTCTGTTATGCGTCCTTGCTTTGCTTCTTCCTATATGGATGCAGGATGTTGCAAGGCCTTATGGGACTCATCCAATAAATGTAGGGCGAGCTCTGGGGCAGGAGGGTTGTGGGTGGGAGGGTGGACTACACCACAGGCTGTGTCCAAAAATAATCAGCCAAGGAGTCCTCTGGTACTGACACCTCACACAATCACTGACTTGTCTGCTAGAATCACTCAATCCTGCCCAAACTAATTTTAAAAGCAGAAGAAAAGGCAGTTAAGAGCAGACCTCAAGTACAATTTCAAACACACAGAAATGGCAGCTAAGAAAATACTTCAAATCCACTTACAAACACAGTCACCAGCTAAGGCCTCTTTCTCCCTCTCCACTAACTGAAGACTAAATGAGATGACAGTTAAACATCACATTTAAACTGCACTAATCCCTATAATATGATGTCTACACTTACAGGCCAGACAGCAACTTTTAAACACACAATCACCAACTTGTCTGCTAGAATCCCTTAATCCTGCCCAAACTAAATTTAAAAGCACAAGAAATGGCAGTTAAGGACAGACCTCAAATACAATGTCAAACACACAGAAATGGCATAGTATCAAACACTTTTGCGTAATCAAGGAATATTATATCAATAGGCATACCCTTGTTAAATGCCTTACTAACTGTCTGAAAGAAATTTATAAGATTAGTGAGGCAAGATCTTCCTGGAGTAAAGCCATGTTGTGATGTGTCTACAAGCCTAATTTTATACATATGTTCAACAACTCAATGCTGCAAGAGTTTTTCCATAATTTTCACTATAGATGAAGTAAGGCTGATGGGCCTATAGTTACTCATTATTTGTCCATTACCTCTTTGGTATATTGGTGTGATAGTAGGTATATTCCAAGCTGGCAGTGTTGTTCCTTCTTTTCGACACAAACATTGCCATCTCCTGCTTTCTGCATTTCCACAGTAGGGGCAACAGAGAGAAACCCTTTAGAAATTTCGTGAAATATCTGGAAATAGCTGGCAATGTCTGTGGCTACTATTGTAGATGCATTGAAAAGAATACTTAAGGGGCCAGTTAACACTTTTGAGAGTTCTTTCCTGAATTTTGGAGTAATTCCATCTGGCCCAGCTGAACAGTTTGGCTTAATGGTTTTTATCACAGCCGAAATATCCTGTTTTGTAAATAGTATTGGATCTTCATGTCATTTTATACTGTCTATGTTGATATTTTCTTTAGGTTTGAATACACTTAGGAAATAGTTGTTTAGTTCTTTTGTGATCACCTTCTCATCACTTATGACAGATTGATCCAGGATTATCGGTCCTACACTAGTAGGATTGCCTGTCAAAGACCCAATATAGTTATAAAACCTTATTTTGTTATCTTTTGTAATTATAGAAGGTGCATAGATGGAATAAGTGGCGAATGTAAAAAAAAAAGGATTTACATGGTGAAAACATTTTTGCTTAGTATGTTCCTTCATTTATGTTTAGTTTTTCCTTCACCTAAGTGTAACCTTACTAAAAATGGGGGTTCCCAAAAGTCTTCCTTGGGTGTGCCTAAAATGCCCACTGCCAGGCTGGTGTTCTGTGTCTTTACAGGTTTGAAAAAGTGTCAGCATGTGAGTGTATTCTTAACCTCTATGCCTGTCTCTTTAAGAGCTGCCTGTCTTGTAATTATAATTACTCTGGGTGGGGCTGAGTAGTTTCAGACTAGAGTCCCATCTGGGCTTCAGTGTTATTACTCCATTCTGCAATCGCTAATTGTGCAGAGGGAGCTCTATTGGACCTTGTGATTGTTTATTGATTATCTGCTTCAGAAGTAATGAAATCACAGTTTGACTAACCTGCTTTCCTTTCCAGCATGGACATTTTGTATTGCACCACCATTTTGGTTCTGAACTGCCAGATTGGACCAATCAGTGCCTTTGAGAACTCTAAAATAGAGCTCGTCCCCAGAGGTCTTGTGGGAGTGAATTTCTATAGGAAATGTACTTTTCACCCTTTGGCACTTAAATGGATTGGTGGAGCGGAGCTATTGCTATGACAGACAGATGGAGTAACAAATTGAAACTTTTGGATCACTGGGAAAATCCTCAGCTGCCTGCAGCAGTGAGTCAGCGTAGAGTTGGAGTCGAGAGAGTGAACAGCTCGAGACATTTGAGCAGCTGCTTCTGCGTAGTAGTGGGGGGGAATCGGCGGGAAGACTGTGTCTGGCCTGCCTGCCACCATCTTCCTCGGTGAAGAAGTCTGCATTAAATATCTCAGACTTTTCTGAAAATCCATTAATTGTGACCGGAATCCTGAACTGTGACAAAGTGAATTTCGCCTGGTGTGGACCAAAGATTGTCCCCAACACGATCGAACTGTCAGGACTTGAGATTACCGCAAAGCATACGGTTTGTGCAGCAACAATGTTATTAGCAACCGGACTGTCATCTGAACTGTGGTATTTGACTACATTTACTGTAAGTGTGCTGAATGTGGACTGTGGGTTGTGATTTGGTTCCCCACCTTGCTGACTGTGACATGCTCGCTGGAGGCTGCTTCCAGCAATTCTACCGGACTGTGTCCGAATTGTTCGACTGGTCTGGGCCTTGCCATACCGGCCTCAAAAGCCACTCATGATGCAGAGAAACATCTGACGAGAGACCCACCTAGAGATTCAGCTCCCTGCTCAACACTACCGAACAGGAACGAACACCATGTCGCATCGTGTGGGCCCTGTTTCTCCTGACCATCCACCTTTTCATCCTGAGGTCTCCATTTCATCCATCCTGCATCCAGACTTGGGTAGCTCCCTGCAACAAAGCTCAGATCTCAGTGTAACATCTAATTTAATTGTTGTTGATCATTTCGGACTAAGCCACCCGTCTCCGGATTACAAATTGTGGGTTAAAGTGCATGCATGTTTTCTTTCCATTCAAAGGGCCCCAACAACAGCTGCAACACTGGCCTACCCCAGGAAATGCTTCAGGCTAGCCTGTAACAATAACTGGGTACCCAGAGTGTGTGTGACTGTGTTAGAGGGACTCTTAAGGGCATGCCTAATAACCTGAAATCGTCAGAACCAAGCTCAATCACTAGATCATTGCCCATCCCTTGTTCACATCCCACAAATAAATCAGATCTGAAGCTTTTTGCATTTAAACTGGCTGTGGTGTACTTCTGTGCTAAAAGTACTGTATCACTGCTGTTTCATTGTTGCAGGTTTTGTTTCCTAGGGGGTTCTCAGGGTATTACAGCCAACCCAGCCTTGGTAGTAAGTGGTTATATGTGGGGATTTACTGTGCATTGTAAAGTGTATTGGGATTGTGTCACCCCAGACTTGTTCTGGCCATTGGACCATCAACCCTGTCCTCTGGGTGGAGGCACCCTTTTCACAAGCTCAGGCCCCTTAACCTGCAGCTAGTTATGCAGGCAGGGGTAGTATACCTTTGTACAGTATCTTTTTTCAGGAGATATGGGGGAACAGATTGAACTCAATCAAGAGGAGTATCACCTACCTAGAAATGTTTTCAGCGGATTATGTGTGGTAAATTTGATAGTGTTTTTCTTTTGTCAGTTTTCTAAGTCCAGTATCAGACCTACCCTACAGGGTAAACAAGATGTATGGTGTCCATGGGTGCAAGGTTCTAGCTTGCTTTAGAGACAGGGATGGGAACTGGATATAGCCATTCCTAAGCAAAAATAATTACAGGATGTACCTGGTTATTTTCAATCTTGGTTTGGAAACTTAAATTATGAGGTATCCAGAGACAAACATTACTTTAATTATCAAGGAGAAAATTGTATGCATAGATTATGTCACACTTTTTTCTTGAAACTCCTGAATTTGGAACTCATACTAACACAGAAGTAACACACATCTATGTTAACCTTAACCAGAACCCCATCATATATGTGGGATACAATTTGGCTTAGTGTTCATAAAAATCTGAATGTAAAAGGAAATTAAAATCATATAGAGGTAGGAGATAGAATATGTCTTAGAAGCAACATGTGTACCAACACAATAGAAACTATGGAACATCTGTATTTTGAATGCCCGTAGATAACCCATCCAGAAACAAACAGTTTGATACCTTTTACTGGCCTGACAAACAGGGTTGCTATTAAAAGGCAACCTGAACTGTCAGGTGGCCCAGAAGGAAATTACAGGGATTAGGGAGAGGAGGGGAGGGACAGGCAGTCAGGGAGAAGTGGTGGGACCTGGTGATGTCAGCACCAAGGTCACACAGGTAGTGTTGGATGATGCAGGTACAGGGCAGGGCAGTGATTGGAGGGGAGAAGGGGCAAGGAGGGGTCCTGATTTGGGGTCCTGAATGGGTTTATAAGGTAAGGCAACCCTCAGATCACCCTCTTTTGTTTGGGAATTTTGATTTACTGCAAGTTCATAGCACTTTGCTGTGTCAGCAGGTTGGAATCTCTGAGCACAAACTAGGTAAGGTAGAGGCTTACAGGTCTGCTTAAGCCTCGAACCACCTGGGCTTTGGACAAGGGGTGGTATTGTATTTTAAGTTAATTGTTGAATTTCTGTGTTTTTTCTCTGACCTGAAAATGACTATGCTGTTTAAGTAACTGTCTTACAGTTTCAAATGTCTACAAATTAAATGGTTCGAGAAATGGTTAGCAAACTGTAGAAATTCACGAGAGGCGATTTGAGCTGTGTTTAGAGAAGGAGGTTTAAGCACCTGTCTTGCAATGGCACAGGTTTATCAGACTGAAAAAGGAGGTGAGCGAAGAGTGAGTTGCGTTTAAATCAGGACAACCAGTGGAATGGTCTCAGAGAGTGCGGCTGGGCAAGGTTTTGGTAGCATGGCATAGGTCGAACAAGAGTGGTTTGCTGGGGCTTGATCATAGCAAGTGTGTGCTTTTGGGATGAGGTGTGCAGGCTCCGGAGGACAACGAGCATGCATACAGAGGGAATTCGGGCAACTGTGAGGAGTGGAAGTTCTTTTTTTCTGGCTGGTTGTTTTTTGCATTTGGGACAGGTTTTGTTGCAAGGATGGAGAGGGCACTGGTCTGATGAAGTTTGCTGGTGGTTGGAGGCCGAGTGTTGGGCCAGGCGGGCATTTTGCTTGGTGGAGAGAGGTGGAGATGGCATGGCCTGCTATCTGTGCAGCCAGTTGGTGCCACTGCCTTGTCATGAAAAAGGACGAGTCTGTTCAGCCATGAGAGAGATGACCAGTCAGGTGGACATAGCTGGCCGTGAGGGACAGCCTAGCGGCATATTTCTGTGGGGGTAGGGTGTAGGCGCCCCCCCAGCAGTGTGTAGATGGGCCTTGAGTGGGCCACATGGTTGGGCCCAGCACTGGGGAATGCTGCAGGATCTCGGGAGGAAGGTGGGCCTGCACCATGTGGTGGCATTGTTGGGCTTGGCGTGGGGTACAGATGACACAGAGGGAGCTTTGTTTTGGAGCCGCTCACGGAGGGGGGCAGGGGCAGCCTGTTCAGGCATGGATGAGCAGTCTGGGGCAGCAGAAAGGGCAGTTCCTCATCACTTGCGTTTCTCCCAGTGAGGAGCTTTGCTGGACCAGGTCAAGCTTTGTGTTGGGCCTCTTGGCTGAGGTGGAGTGACGGTTTCCAGGAAGGGCACGATAGACGGGCGCAGGTGACCCATGGGATGGAGCATGGTTAGGTTGTGTAGCAGGGGCAGAGCCATGTGATGGGTTTACCAGATTGGGGGGGTGAGCTAGTCAGCCCTCAACTGAGATCATGGGGAGGGTGCATCAGGCACCGGTTCACAGGCACACGGATTCCCGGATGCCGAGGTGCGGGACAGCATCTCTCTCTCTACTATATGGCTTTCACCCACATCTGAATTTCCCTACAGGATGTCAGTGGAGAATGGATTTTATAGGGCAAGCAGTGACCATAATCAGGGATCTGGATATGAAGCCCAGGGGGCTATAATAATAATACATAATAATAATCTTTATTTTTACCGCACCTTTCTAAAACCAAGGTGCCTTAACAACAAACTTCAAATAAAAACAATACAATAAAATACAGATACAATAAATACTGGGTTCATAAAATTCAATAAAATATCATCAGGTAGAGTATGCCTGATACCACAGATGGGTCTTTAGGGCCTGTTTAAATTCCTCCACGGACACCCACTCCGGAAGCAACAGGGTAGAGAATTCCAAAGGGCTGGGGCTGTATACATAAATGCATGGGCCCCTGAAGATTTAAAAAAAAAGCTTGGAATCTCTAGCAACCCCTTGTCCTCTGAGCAGAGCAATCGCCTAGGGCAGTAAGGTACCAGAAGCTCTTTCAGGTAGTCTGGACCAAGTCCGTGTAGGGCTTTATAAGTCAGAGGTCCGACTTTAAAGGTGATCCACCACTGTACAGGCAGCCAGTGCAGTTTGTGCAGCACCAGAGAAATGTTACAGGTACGGGGAGTACCCATCAATAACTGGGCCCCAGCATTCTGCACTAGCTGCAGGCAGCGAATATCAACCCCTGGTAGCCCTAGATAAAGGGAGTTGCAATAATCAAGGCACGAGGTCACAAAGGCGTGGACCAATGTAGGCAGATCACCAGACGGAACTAGGTCCCCAATGCCGCAGTGTATTTTAGTACATTAGTGAATCCCCACCTGATCCCCGAGGCTGTCCCATTATTAATAAATTGCTCCCCTCTCCAATGCTGCCTATATCAATTAATAAACAATCTGACTCCCCTCGTGGTAGTCTAGTGCCACCCCCAGCCCCAATCACCTGTAATCCATATTGCTATAGTCCTGGCAGTCTAGTGGACCCCCTACCCCTTTAATGCCCATCCTGTTGGAGACGGCAACTGACTCTACCCACTTCTCACCTCCATGGCTGGCTGCCAACTGAGCTCTAAATAAATGCATACTTACTGTACTACGTGTTCATTCAGAGCTCAGTTGGTGGCTGCCGGTTGAGGCGAGAGGAAGGCAGAGCCAGTCACCATCTTCTACAGGATGGGCATTACTGGGGCAAGGGGTCCACTAGACCACCAGGACTATATGGATTACGGGTGATTGGGGCATGGGTGTATGGGGGGGCACTAGACTACCACGAGGGGAGCCAGATTGTGTATTAATACATATGGGCAGCATCAGAGAGGGGAGCAAGTTATTAATTTTATAAGAGGACAGCCTCAGGAATCAGATGGGGGTTCATTTTAGTACTACAATACATGGCGGTATCGGGGAAGGGGCATTATATTATTTTATACTTTATATTATTTTACTAACAGGACAGCTTTAGGGATCTGGTGGGGGTACTTTGTAGTACCTAAAACTGCAGCAGCATCGGGGAAGGGGACCTCATTTATCATAAAGAGCCTGTGGCAGGCTCTTTCCATGTGCCACATGTTTGCCGCATGGGATAGGTTGTCGCAATTGTGGGAACTTAGGCATCAGGACCCCTCCTGTACCTGAATCAGGTGCAGGGTCCCTGGTACACAGCCCCTTTTGAGAATCGGGCCCATAGCCTCTAATGGCTACCCTTTGCTGTCTGTCTTTAAGCCAAAACACTACCCCCTTTATGAGATTTGAATGTAGCTTAATTCTAACTAGCTGTTCAATTAGGACTATATGGGACATAGAAACATATAAATTGTCAGCAGATAAGGACTGCTAGGCCCATCAAGTCTGCCTGTAGGCCCTATTCAATGGCTTGTCATCACTCCCTCCCCTATCAGGCTTCCCTTGTGCCTGTTTCAAGCATGCTTAAACTCCTCCACTGTGCTTGACCCCACTACCTCCTGTGGCAGACTATTTCATGTGTTGACCACCCTTTCTGTGTAGAATAACGTCCTCATATTACCTCTTAGTCTGCCCCCCTCCAATTTCATATTGTGCCCCCTTGTTCTAGTACTTTTTCTACACTGGAAAAGTTACCCCACCTTCACCTTGTTTATGCCTTTAAGGTACTTGAAAGTTGCAGTCATGTCTCCCCGCTGTCTCCTCTCCTCCAGTGAGTACATATTGAGGTCCCTTAGTCTCTCCTCATATGTTTTGTGGTGTAAGCCCTGCACCATCTTTGTTGCTTTCTCTGGATAGTCTCCACCTTATCTATGTCCTTGTGCAGGTGTGGTCTCCAGAACTGCATGCAGTACTCCAGGTGAGGCCTTACTAATGTTTTATACAATAACATCACCACCTCCCGCCTCCTGCTAGTGATACCTATGCCTATGCACCCCAGCATAACACTGGCCCTCCATGCTGCCTTTGTACACTGCGTTTGATACCTTAAGGTCATCAGAGGTGATAACTCCTAGGTCCCTTTCCTCCTTAGTGACAGTCCGTTCCCCCGCCCCAACCAGTAGCTCTCTCCAGGGTTCCCTCTACCCAGGTGCACTATTTTGCACATCTTTACTAGGAACCTCAGTTGCCACATCTCTGACCATCTTTTAAGCTTCTCCAGGTCCCTGTTCATTTTCTGCATCCCTTCTGGAGTATCCACTCTGTTACAGATCCTGGTGTTATCTGCAAACAGACAGACCTTTCCTTCCAGACCCTCTGCAATGTCACTAACAAAGATATTGAACAAGACTGGTCCTAGTACTGATTCCTGTGGTACCCCACTGATCACCCCCTCTCCTCTGATTGTACCCCCATTTACCACAACCCTCTTTCTCCTGTCTGTTAACCAGTTCCTAACCCAGTTTAGCACCTTGTCTCCCATGCCCAGACTACCCATCTTGTTAATTAGCCTTCTATGTAGGATGGTGTTGAAGGCTTTGCTAAAATCCAGATAGGTGATGTCTACTGCCCCTCCCTAATTAAGTTCCCTTGTCACCCAATCAAAGAAAACAATTAGATTCATTTGACATGGCCTTTCTTCTGTGAATCCATCTTGCCTCAGATCCTGTGCACCCCTGGATTCCAAATGTGTCACTATCCTTTCTTTCAGTAGTGCCTCCATGATCTTTCCCACCACTGAGATGAGGCTGACTGGCCTGTAGTTCTCTGCCTCCTCCCTACTGCCACTCTTGTGCAGTAGGACTACATGTGCCCTTCTCCAGTCCTCTGGAATGACACCCATGTTGAGTGACTCAGTGAACAGGGCCGCCAGAGGCGCTGCTAGTTCCCTTCGCAGCTCCTTTAATATCCCAGGTGGATGCCATCCGGCCCCATGGCCTTATCCACCTTCGGTTTTATGAGTTCTTCCAGAACTCTCCACTGTGAATGGACTGGTGTTCAATTCCCACCCCACCCACCCATCCATTGCCTCTGCAACCCAACTGTGGTCCTTTATCTGCCCCCTCCCTAGTGAATACTGAGCAGAAATATTTGTTCAGTATTTCTGCCTTGTCCATATCCCCCTCTTTACACTCTCTTCTCCCCTTTGAGTCTTGCAATCCCCCACCCTCAGTTTTCCTTCTTTCACTAATGTACCTATAAAATGCCTTAGCCCTCTTGACAGCCTTCCCTGCTTCCCTTAGACATTCAAGGTACACCTCCCTGTCTTCCTCCCTTTAGCACCCCTTATATTTCCTGAAACTCAGCTTTTTAGCCCTGACTTTGTCCCTCACCTCTTTGGAGAGCCACAGAGGTTTTCTTCTTCTTTTCCCTTTGGTCACTATCCTAACGATTGGTTTGTTATATCCACTATGGCTCCTTTCCATTTCTCCCATTGTTTTTCCACCCCCTTTACTATCTCTCCCTTCCCCAGGACTGGCTTGTGTACATCTACCTATTTCTGTGAAATCTGCCCTCCTGAAATCTAATACTCTTGCCCTTGTATGGTTTGATTCAGTCCACGTTGCCATGCTGAACCACACCATGTGGTAGTCACTGGACCCCAGCTGCCCTTCCACCTGTATTTCTTTGACTCTGTACCCATTGGTCCATACCAGGTCCAGAATTGACTTGTCCCTGGTTGGCCCATGCACCAACTGCCTGAATCCAACCCCCTGCATGGATTCTAGGATGGCTGTGCTTCTGGCTGAAACAGCCATCTGGGTGGCCCAATCTACATCCAGCATATTGAAATCCCCCAGTAGCGGGATTTTGCCCTTAGTTGCCATGTCATATGTGTTCTCCACTAGTTTCTTGTCTACTTCCTCGCTCTGTGCTGGAGGTCTGTAGATCAACCCAGTGCATATTGCTGTTCCATTCTCTGGCTCCAGGGTGACCCACATTACCTCAGCCTCCCCCTGTCTTCCCTGAACTTCTATAGCCTTTATACCCTCTCTGATGTACAGGGCCACTCCCCCACCCTTTTTACCCTCCCTGTCCCTCCTGAACAATATATAGCCTGGTACATTGACTGTCCAGCCATGATTAGCAGAGTATCATGACTCTGTTATTGCTGCTATGTCAAGGTCTGCATCTGCTAACAAGGTCTCCAGGTCTGGAACCTTATTTCCTTGGCTACGGGCATTTGTTAACATGACCTTCCATGTTTTACAGTCTGCCCTCCCTCTGCTGTTGTACTCCCTATCCTGTATCTTCACCCCTCCCTTTTCCTATGTGCTCCTGCTGCCCCATATTACTCATTATGCATTCTTCACCTGCCTGCCTCTCCCTGCCTATTTTTGCTTTTCCTGTAGTCAACTTATGTTCCTGCATGTTCCCATGGGCAGTGTTCCTAAGCCTTCTGGCTCTCCCCCATTGGCCAGTTTATACTTCTCACAAAGAACCAAGTTCCCCTTCTCGGACAGATGCAGGTCATCCTCCTTATATAAGCTTGCATCTGCCCAGGTCAGGCCCCAGTCCCTTATGAAGCCCAAACCCTCTGTTCCACACCAATCCTTCAACCAGGAGTTGAAGGTATGGGTATGGATATGGAGTGCCCTAGCTTCCCCTGTGCCTTGGACAGGAAGCACCTCTGAAAATGAGACAGAGCATGCTATCTGTTTCAGGTTTCCCCTGAGCTTCATGAAATCATCCTGGTTAACTCCACCCTTCTCCTGGCCAGGTCATTGATCCCCAGGTGGACAATGACATCCAGCTGCTCCCTCCTAGCTATTGCCATAGCGATTCTATGGATCCACTTCCCATCACTCCAAGTAGCACTTCCTGGGAGGCACTTGACCTCTCCTCTCTCTCTCTCTCTCTCTCCCCCCCTGCCAGGTAACCCTAACTCCACTCCCCAGACAATACAATGCCCCACTAGGAGAAGATTCCCCCATCCTCCAGGTTTCTCTGTTTCCCTTCCCTAGGGCTCCATCCTGGAGGACCCTCCCATCCTCCCTGGATGCAGCCTCGGGTTCCAGAGTGGGGTTTTCCTGTTCCTCCAAACCAATGTAGGAGTTAGTTAGTGGGACCAGTTGGAGGATGTGCTTTCGACCCCCCTCCCTCATCCTCCCCGAGCCCACTGCAGTTCAATTTATCCTCATCCCTGACATGCTTTGAGGTAAAGGTTGTGGATGTGGTGGTCTCTGGGTGGGGGTGGATGCCGCCTTCAGCTTGGCCAACTCTGCTTGGAGACTGGCAACCTCTTCCCTCAACCCAGAGAGGTTCCTGCAGACAGGGCAGCATCACAGCCTCCAGAATGTCTCCCTGAAGACCGCCGCTCCACAATCACTGCACTGCACCACTCCCATTATGTCTGATTCCCTCCTCAATCAACTGCCTACTTAAGATGGCTATTTGATATCCTCTAAACATATGTTTTATTTCTGTTGTGTTCTGTTATGCATCCTTGCTTTGCTTCTTCCTATATGGATTCAGGATATTGCAAGGCCTTATGGGACTCAACCAATAAATGTAGGGTGAGACCTGGGCAGGTGGGTTGTGGGGTGGAGGGTGGGACTACACCACAGGCTGTGTCCAAAAGTAATCAGCCAAGGAGTCCTCTGGCACTGACACCTCACACAATCACTAACTTGTCTGCTAGAATCCTTCAATCCTGCCCAAACTAATTTTAAAAGCACAAGAAATGGCAGTTTAGGACAGACCTTAAATACAGTTTCAAACACACAGACATGGCAGCTAAGAAAATACTTTAAATACTAAGAAAATACTTTAAATCCACTTACAAACACAGTAACCAGCTAAAGCCTCTTTCTCCCTCTCCACTAACTGAAGACTACAGGACTACAGGACAGCAAACAGCATGGCTTCATATGTGGCAGATCCTGCCAGATCAACCTGGTGGAGTTCTATGACTGGGTAACTAGGCAACTGGACAGGGGCCGTGCAGTGGATGTTGGATGTCCTGTATCTGGACTTCAGTAAGGCATTCGACTCGGTGCCGCATAGAAGGCTGGGAAGTAAGTTAGTAGCCTCAGGGGCAGGTGCAAAGCTGGTGAGATGGGTAGGAAACTGGCTTCAGGGAAGGCAACAGAGGGTGGTGGGTGGAGAGCTCTCACACCCAAGGGTAGTCACGAGTGGTGTTCCACAGGTCTCAGTATTGGGACCAGTGTTGTTTGGGATATTTATTGCAGACATATCATGGGACATCAAGAGCAAGATCAGTCTGTTTGCTGATGATACCAAGGTAGGAGCGGTGATGGATGACCTAGGGGGATGGCAGGGGTTGCAGGATGATCTGGCAAAGCTTGAAACCTGGTCAGACACCTGGCAACTGGGGTTTAATGCCAAAATGTGCAAGGTGCTGCATTTTGGGATGAAGAACCCAAAGAAGAGTTACCAGATGGGGGGAGTGCTGTTAGCCCAGACAGAGGAGGAGAAGGATCTGGGGGTGCTCATTACAGGGTCAATTAACAACTTGGCACAATGTAGGAAGGCAGATGCAAAGGCCAACAAAATGCTGGGTTGTATTGCAAGGGGTATATCCTCGAGGAGGGAGGAGATGACTCTGCCACTGTATAGGTCATTAATTAGACCGCACCTGGAGTACTGCATGCAGTACTGGTGCCTGTATCTGAAGAGGGACATTAAGTTACTGGAGGGGGTGCAGCGCAGGGTGACAAAGATGATCAAGGGGCTGGGGGACTTACCATACGAGAGGAGGTTGAGGGAGTTGAACATGTACTCACTGGAGGAGAGGAGGAATGGGGGGACATGTTTGAAACCTTTAAATACATGAAAGGAATAAACAAGACAGGTACAGAGGGGCTGTTCAAAGTAAGGGAGGGGAGGGACACCAGGGGCCATGATATAAGAATGGAGGGAGGAAGGTTCAGGAGGGAGATGAGGAGACACTTTTTTACAGAGAGGATGGTGGCTGGGTGGAATGCGTTATCTGCAGAAGTGGTATCCAGTAGAACAGGGGACTGCTTCAAAAGGGGATGGGACAGGACAAGGGGGAGGGTTAATGAAGGGGAAGGGTGGAAGGGAGGGGCAGCTGCAGAATAAGGGGTGCTAGCTGCACATTCGAGTAGACTTGATAGACCTCTAGGGCTTTATCTGCTGGAAAATTTTGTACTAACTGAGATGACAGTTAAACATCACATTTAAGCTGCACTAATCCATATAATATGATGCCTGCACTTACAGCCCAGACAGCAACTTTTAAACACACAATCACCAACTTATCTGCTAGAATCCCTTAATTCTGCCCAAACTAAATTTAAAAGCACAAGAAATGGCATTAATATGATACTCATTTTTAAAATAACTCTGGTTTGATAGGTGATAGGTGGTCTCAGTGTAGCCCGTAGACACACAGATTCTAAACCGGAGCTATTTGAATATTTGGCAATACAGTATCTGTTATATTCATATATTCACATAGCTCTGGTTTAGAATCTATGTGTCTCTAGGCTACACTGAGACCATGTATCAACTGGCAGGGTACTGGTCATCATCTGCTTATAAGAAACATGCCCACGAATGTCCAGGATCCAAACCGGAGCTATTTTAAATATGAGTCTCATATTAAGTATATAGATGCCCCCAGCTGCTCCCCGCCTGAAACGTCATCACGGGGACAGCCGTGGGTGCTTGTGGGTGCGACGGGGAGGGTTCTGCATCCTAAAATGCTGGAGCAACAGGGGCGCAGGATCAACCAGATATAATTTCAAATAAATGAGAGGCGAGTAAGTTTATTTTAACTTCTTTCTATTGCATCTGCTAAACGGGCCCCACTTCACATGGAGGTGGGGCCCGACTGTACGTGGATGTTTCCCTTTAATTACTCTGGGTGGGGCCGAGTAGTTTCAGGCTCAAGTCCCACCCAGGCTTCAGTGTTATTACTCCATTCTGCCATCGCTAATTGTGCAGAGGGAGCTCTGTTGGACCTTGTGATTGTTTATTGATTATCTGCTGCAGTAATAATGATATCACAGTTAGTCTAACCTGCTTTCCTTTGCAGCATGGATAGTTTGTATTGCACCACTATTTTGGTTCTGGACTGCCAGACTGGACCAATCAGTGCCTTTGGGGACTCTAAAATAGAACTTGTCCGCAGAGGTCTTGTGGGAGTGAATTTTTATAGGAAATGTACTTTTCACCCCTTTGGCACTTAAATGGACTGGTGGGGGAGCTATTGCTATGACAGACAGATGGATCAATTAATTAAACCTTTTGGATTACTGGGAAAGTCCTGAGCTGCCTGCAGCAGTAAGTCAGTATGGAATTGGAGATGAGAGAGTGAACAGTTTGAGACATTCGAGCAGCTGCTCCTGCATAGTAGCATGGAGGAATAAGAAGGGAAGACTGTGTCTGGCCTGCCTGCTAGCATCTTCCTCAGTGAAGAAGTCTGCATTAAATATCTCAGACTTTATCTGAAAGTCCATTAATTGTGACCGGAATCCTGAATTGTGACAAAGTGAATTTCGCCTGGTGTGGACCAAAGATTGGCCCCAATACAATTAATCTGTCAGGACTTGAGATTACCGCAGAGCGTACGGTTTGTGCAGCGACACTGTTATTAGCAACCGGACTGCCATCTGAACTGTGGTATATGACTACATTTATTATAAGTGTGCTGAATGTGGAGTGTGGGTCACAATTTGGTTCCCCACCTTGCTGATTGTGACTTGCTTACTGGAGGTTGCTTCCAGCAAATCTACCGGATTGTAACTGAATTGTTCTCCCGGTCTGGAACTTGCCATCCCAGCCTAGACAGACACTTATGCTACAGAGAAACATCCAATGAGAGACCCACCTAGAGATTCGGCTCCCTGTTCAACACCACCGAACGGGAACAAATGCCATGTCGCATCGTGTGGACCTGGTTTCTTCTGACCATTCAGCTTTTCATCCTGAGGTCTTCATTTCATCCTTCCTGCATCCAGACTTGGGTAGCATGAGTAAATCACAGGGTAGTTCCCTGCAACAAAGCTCAAATCTTAGTGTAACATCTGATTTAATTGTTGTTGATCATTTCGGACTAAGCCACCAGTCTCCCGATTACAAATTGTGGGTTGAAGTGCATGCATGTTTTCTTTCCATTCAAAGGGCCCCAACAACAGCTGCAACACTGGCCTACCCCAGGAAATGCTTCAGGCTAGCCTGTAACAATAACTGGGTACCCAGAGTGTGTGTGACTGTGTTAGAGGGACTCTTAAGGGCATGCTTAATAACCTGAAATCATCAGAACCAAGCTCAATCACTAGATCATTACCCATCCCTTGTTCACATCCCACAAATAAATCAGATCTGAAGCTTTTTGCATTTAAACTGGCTGTGGTGTACTTCTGTGCTAAAAGTACTGTATCACTGCTGTTTCATTGTTGCAGGTCTTGTTTCCTAGGGGTCCTCAGGGCATTACAGCCAACCCAGCCTTGGTAGTAAGTGGTTATATGTGGGGATTTACTGTGCATTGTAAAGTGTATTGGGATTGTGTCACCCCAGACTTGTTCTGGCCATTGGACCATCAACCCTGTCCTCTGGGTGGAGGCACCCTTTTCACGAGCTCAGGCTCCTCAACCTGCAGCTAGTTATGCAGGCAGGGGTAGTATACCTTTGTACAGTATCTTTTTTCAGGTGATATGGGGGAGCGGATTGAACTCAAGTCAAGAGGAGTATCACCTACCTAGAAATCTCTTCAGCGGATTATGTGTGGTAAATTTGATAGTGTTTTTCCTTTGTCAGTTTTCTAAGTCCAGTATCAGACCTATCCTACTGGGTAAACAAGATGTATGGATCCATGAGTGCAAGGTTCTAGTTTGCCTTGGATACAGGGATGGGAAATGGATAAAGCCATTCCTGAGCAAAAATCATTATAGGGTGTACCTGGTTATTTTCAATCTTGGTTTGGGAAACTTAAATTATGGGGTATCCAGAGACAAACATTATTTTAGTTATCAAGGAAACAATTGTATGCATACATTATGCCACACTTTTTTCTTGAAACTCCTGAATTTGGAACTCATACTAACACAGAAATAACACACATCTATGTTAACCTTTAACCAGAACCCCATCATATATGTGGGATACAATTTGGCTTAGTGTTCATAAAAATCTGAATGTAAAAGGAAATTAAAATCATATAGAGGTAGGAGATAGAATATGTCTTAGAAGCAACATGTGTACCAACACAATAGAAACTATGGAACATCTGTATTTTGAATGCCCGTAGATAACCCATCCAGAAACAAACAGTTTGATACCTTTTACTGGCCTGACAAACAGGGTTGCCATTAAAAGGCAACCTGAACTGTCAGGTGGCCCAGAAGGAAATTACAGGGATTAGGGAGAGAGGGGGAGGGACAGGCAGTCAGGGAGAAGTGGTGGGACCTGGTGATGTCAGCACCGAGGTCACACAGGTAGTGTCGGTTGATGCAGGTACAGGGCAGGAGAGTGATTGGAGGAGGGAAGGGGCCAGGAAGGGTCCTGATTTGGGATCCTGAATGGGTTTATAAGGTAAGGCAACCCTCAGATCACCCTTTTTTGTGTGGGAATTTGATTTACTGCAAGTTCTTAGCACTTCGTTGTGTCAGCAGGTTGGAATCTCTGAGCACAAACTAGGTAAGGTACAGGTTTACAGGTCTACGTAGGCCTTGAACCACCTGGGCTTTGGACAAGGGATGGTATTGTATTTTAAGTAAATTGTTGAATTTCTGTGTTTTTTCTCTGACCTAAAAACAACTATGCTGTTTAAATAACTGTCTTACAATTTAAAATGTCTACAAATTAAATGGTTTGTGAAATGGTTAGCAAACTGTAGAAATTCAGGAGAGACGATTTGAGCTGCATTTTGAGAAGGGGGTTTACGCAACTGTCTTGCAATGGCACAGGTTTATCAGACTGAAAAAGGAGGCGATTGAAGAGTGAGTTGTGTTTAAATCAGGACAACCAGTGGAATGGTCTCAGAGAGTGAGGTTGGGCATGGTTTTGGTAGCATGGCATAGGCTGAACAAGAGTGGTTTGCTGGAACTTGATCATAGCAAGTGTGTGCTTTTGGGATGAGGTGTGCAGGCGCCAGAGGACAATGAGCATGCACACAGAGGGAATTCAGGCAACTATGAGGAGTGGAAGTTATTTTCTTCTGGCTGGTTGTTTTTTGCATTTGGGACAGGTTTTGTTGCAGGGACAGAGAGGGCACTGGTCTGATGAAGTTCGCTGGTGGTTAGAGGCTGAGTGTTGGGCCAGGCGGGCATTTTGCTTGGTGGAGAGAGGTAGAGATGGCATGGTCTGCTATCTGTGCAGCCGCTTGCTGCCACTGCCTTGTCATGAAAAAGGACGAGTCTGTTCAGCCATGATTGAGATGGATGGTCAGGTGGACATGGCTGGCCGTGTGGGGCAGCCTAGCGGCATATTTCTGTGGGGGTAGGGTGTAGGCACCCCCCCGCAGTGTGTAGATGGGCCTTGAGTGGGCCACATGGTTGGGCCCAGCACTGGGGAATACTAGAGGATCACGGGAGGATGGTGGACCTGTACCACGTGGTGGCATTGTTGGGCTTGGCGTGGGGTACAGATGACCCAGAGGGACCTTTGTTTTGGAGCCACTCACGGAGAGGGGGCAAGGGCAGCCTGTTCAGGCATGGATGAGCAGTCTGGGGCAGCAGAAAGGGCAGTTCCTCATCACTTGTGTTTCTCCCGGTGGGGAGCTTTGCTGGACCAGGTCGAGCTTTGTGTTGGGCCTCTAGGCTGAGGTGGAGTGATGGTTTCCAGGAAGGGCGCAATAGACGGGTGCAGGTGACCCATGGGATGGAGTACGGTTAGGCCACGTAGCAGGGTCAGAGCCATGTGATGGGTTTACCGGATTGGGGGGGTGAGCTAGTCAGCACTCAACTGGGATTGCCGGGAGGGTGCATCAGGCACCGATTCACAGACAGCACGGATTCCTGGATGCCGAGGTGCGGGACAGCATCTCTCTCTCTCTATTATATGGCTTTCACCCATATCTGAATTTCCCTACAGGATGTCAGTGGAGAATGGATTTTATAGGGCAAGCAGTGACCACACTCAGGGATCTAGATATGAAGCCCGGGGGGATATAATAATAATACATAATAATAATCTTTATTTTTACCGCACCTTTCTAAAACCAAGGTGCCTTAACAACAAACTACAAATGAAAACAATAAAATAAAACACAGATACAATAAATACTGGGTTGACAAAATTCAATAAAATATCATCAGGTAGAGTATGCCTGATACCACAGATGGGTCTTTAGGGCCTGTTTAAATTCCTCCACAGACATGCACTCCTGAAGCATACAGGGTAGAGAATTCCAAAGGGCTGGGGCTGTATACATAAATGCATGGGCCCCTGAAGATTTAAAAAAAATCCTTGGAATCTCTAGCAACCCCTTGTCCACTGAGCGGAGTGATCGCCTAGGGCAGTAAGGTACCAGAAGCTCTTTCAGGTAGTCTGGACCAAGTCCATGTAGGGCTTTATAAGTCAGAGGTCTGACTTTAAACGTGATCCACCACTGTACTGGCAGCCAGGGCAGTTCGCGCAGCACCGGAGAAATATGACAGGTACTGGGAGTACCCGTCAATAACCAAGCTACAGTGTTCTGCATTAGCTGCAGGCAGTGGATATCAACCCCTGGTAGCCCTAGATAAAGGGAGTTGCAATAATGAAAGCATAGGTCACAAAGGCATGGACCAATGTAGGCAGATCACCAGACGGAACTAGGTGCTTAATCCTGCAAATGTTCCTCAGATAGTAAAAGAATGATTTGATGACTGCCGACACCTGCGATCGCAGTGTCAGCCTGTCATCAAAAATCACCCCCAGGTTTCACACCCATTCAGAGGTAGGGAGCTGGGAGCCACCAAGAAAAAGTCCTGAAGGCAAACCAGCTCCCATCCCCTCTATCCGGCAAGCTGGGTCCACAACCATCACCTCCGTCTTCTCCGAGTTCAACCTCAGCCAACTCAAATTCATCCAGTTCTGGATTTCAGTAAGGAAGTTAAATATCGAGAGAGCTGTACCCTGGTTGGGTGTAAAAGATACTGTGGGTAGAGCTGGGTATCATTAGCATAGCGGTGAAACCTCGGCCCATACCTTCTTACAATGTCTCCGAGGGACAGCATGTGCACTGCGAACAACATGGGGGACAACACCGAACCCTGAGGTACCCCACATGACAGAGAGACTGGTCCGGAGGAATTAATCCCCACCACCCTCTGAGTTCTGCCAGTGAGGAAAGATCTAAACCACCTGATGACTATACTAGACAGGCCGCAGATGAACCTCAGGTTTTTAAGAAGAACCCCATGGTCCACAGTGTCAAATGCTGAGGAGAGATCAAGAAGAACCAAGATGGAATGGCTCTTCTGATCTCTCGCCATCAAGAGATCATTGAGCACCTGAACCAGCGCAGTCTCGGTACTATACTCTTTCAAAAACCAGACTGGAGTTCATAAATGTCATGGATGGTCAAATGGTTCTCCAGTTGTATGGCCACTACTTTCTCAGTCACCTTCCCCACAAAGGGAAGGTTAGAGATTGGTCTGTAGTTAGCACGGCAGTCTTGGTCCAAAGAAGCTTTCTTCAGGAGGGGTATTACCACCGCCTCCTTCAGGGAGCTAGGAAACTCACCCATCTCCAAGGAGCACCAGACTATCCGTGCTAGGACCAGGCCAATAGTATCACAATCCTTAATCAGGGAAGTTGGGCCCGGATCCAAACTACAGCATGTAGAGTGCATACCCTGGACAATCCACATGACATCAATGAACTCCGGCTGGTCAAAGGAACTCCAGGAGAGCCAGGGGACAGTGACCGAGCGCAGATCCATAGCTTCTCCCATAGACGGTGCAGGTTGGAGCACCGCCCTGATGTCAGCCACCTTAGCCACAAAGAAGCGAGCAAGCTCTTCACACTCTACTTGTGAAAAGGCTCTTCAAACCTGCAGGCAGGCTGGATTGCACAGTCTGTCTACAGTTCAAAAGAGCTAAGCTGGTCGGCACTGAGCAGCCACAATCTCCCCAGACAGGAACTCTGCCTTCTTATGGGAGATTGCGGAATGATAGGCTTGATAATGTTCCATCAATCTAAGATGGTTGGAATCAAGGGTGGATCTCCGCTAGCTATGCTCTAATCTTCATCCTTGTTGCCGCATTTCCCTCAAGGTCCCATCAAACCATGGGGACCAAGGGTGAAGGGGGACAGGACGAGCATGGACAGGAGCAATGACATCCACAGCCGAGAAGATGGCTTTATTATAAGCCAAAACCAGGGCATGTGGGTAATTTCTCACTCCAGAAAGCTCCAATAGTTTGAGTACCACCGCCAGGCCCTCAGAGCTTACATCTCGCAGAGGGCGGTACCTGACTATCTCCACAGGGTTGAAGAGGGGGCAGAAACTGAACTCCACAGTGTAGTGAATGGACCATTTGACAGGTTCCACCCCCAAACTGAAGGCTTTGATCCCCAGGAGGAAGACTAAGTCAAGGGAGTGACCACCTTTATGAGTGGCAAAAGTAACAACTTGTGTAAGGCCCAAAGATATCATCAATTGGAGGAAGTATTGTCCAAATTGTGAGAGTTTGTCATTGGCCCAGGCATTGAAGTTGCCCAGGACCATCAGCCTGAGCGACTCAAATGCCATATCAATCACGAAGTCCGCTACTTTTTGCAGGAAACGTCTCTCATCACCTGGTGGGTGGTAGATGAGGGCGATCCTACAACCCACACCTGTCACTAAAGTTCACTTGAATGGCTCAGCCTCCTTGACTGGTACACTCGTGAGGCCCAGCTCAGTCTTAAAACAGACCGCAACCCCCCCGTCCCACATTGAGCGGTGTAACACTGAGTACCCGGTTGGAAAAGCAGCCTCTAATGTGGGGCCTGCATTCTCATTCAGCCAGGTCTCGGCGATGCACGCCAGATCCACCGACTCAACAAGATCTGCAATAACTGCAGTCTTATTTTTGATGGCTCTGGCGTTACACAACACCGCTCGGGTGGGACAGACCTCCGAAGCTGCTCGGGCTACCTGCCCACCAATATTGGTGGTGCCCTTGGGTATGGAAACTAGGCATGAAGGACCACGCTCCAGATTCCATTTTTCCCCAGGGCATCTTCTGGGTCTTACTACCCCAATATGATGGCCCAACTATTCTGACCTCCACTGTTCACACACCCCAACACCCCTCCCTCCCCCCACGAGCAATACCCAGTGCTCTCACAGGGCTGGTATGTTGATAGCTGTAATGGGGAGGAAAAGTGTGGAGATATGAGCAAGAAGGACTAATAGCGAATAAACCATGGGGCAGACCTCCCACACATACCAAAGGACCCAACAACAGCAAAACACACTTAAGCCGTCAAGAAATCCCCAATTAAATAACTAACTAAACTCAAGAAAAAACTATTAAGATAAACAGAAAGTTAAAATAAAAATTTCCCTCAACCTCCCCAAACAACTACCCACCCTTAAACAATAACTTTACTATCGAAACTTTTATCTATCTTAGTTGCAGATATAGCAACAACACCATTTAAACTTAATACAAAATGTAGACAGAAATTATCAGTCCATTACTGTCCTGTTTGATTACACTGTCCAATGCCTTCACAGTGTTCAATATTTCCAGCTGTCCAAAAAAAGCTCGCCACAGCTTCTTGATAGTTTACACAGGAAAGGGGAGCTCTCACCACCTCCTTCACCAAAACAGTAAACCATATAGTGTAGCACTTTCACCGCTACATTTCTCATAAACTAAAGTGCTAGGAAAAATCAAATGGAGGCACTCTCACTGCCTCCTTAAATAATTGAATGATATTAAAATACCAGCTCAGTTCTTAAAATACTTGTCTCACATAACGTCCCATGTTCCATTTCCATTTCTCTACCATAAGAGTCCAGGAGACCCTCACTGGTAGATGTTCTTATTTCTGATTCTTCCAAAGCCACGGCCAAAATCCCAGGAAAATTGGGTCCCAACAGAAGAAATGATCTACAAAAGAGTGTCAGCTCCAGGCATGACCTGACCAGAGAGAGGGTACCCAGACCCAGTCAATCCCCCCACTAAGGCCTCCAGGGTACACCCGACCTCGCCAGGCAACCCTCTGAGACCACAGGACAAACCTGGAAGCTAGTCGGTCCTCCAGTTGGCACTTCCTGGTCACCCCAGGGGGGGAAAAGCCCAGACCCGGGACCCACCTCCTCCAAGTCTCCCTGTTCACTCAGCCTGCCGAGCGGCAAATAAATCCTTCTATGAGGTCAGTTGTTAGCTTCCGAAGACAAGAAGTCCCATCTGTCAGCTCTCAACTCGGCTGCCAAAGACCACAATGCAAACGGCACATACACTCCCACACCCTACAATCAGTGCAGTCAGAGTTCTAGTCAGTATGGCAGATCTTCTTGGCAGTCCACCACTCCTCTGGACTTCAAAGCAGTATCCCAAGACAGGGAGCATGATCCCCTGCAATGCCCCCAGGTTGCTAACAATTCTTGAATACAAATCTCAGTGGCGTTGTCCACAGTATACAATTTACAGACGACCGCCTGATGTAAAATCTTAATGCTGGCATCCAATGCTAAAACAAATGGTGCAATGCACTGTAACTAGGAAAAAGGGTGTTCTTGCTGTAAATGATCGACTGGTGCTTCAAACAAAATAAAATATGTGCTACAACAAAAATAAAATACACACAAAACTAAAAATGCAGTAGGCACAAATAAACTAAAACTAAATAAACTAAAACTCTAAACTGCTGCTTTCGATGGCTGATGGCTAACCCAGAGTGGCCACCATCTTTGTCTCAGATATACACCCCTGAGTAATATAGAACCATCTACATGGAGGTTCATGGGATGGGCAGGTGGAGGTGCCTGCGGGGGGGAGGGGATCCCATGTTAGGGTTCCTGGGTGGGGGCGCTGGTCATCTTCTCTCATCTCTCCCTCCCCCAGTCTTGGGGGGCCGGAGGACAAAGCAGCATTGGCATGGAACGTGGAACAAGAGGCGAATGGGTGCCCCAGGTGAGTCGCGTCAGGGCAGGCAAGGTGGGCCTGCAAGGGACCTTGCTTCCGCAGTGGGACTCAAGAGAGGCAACAGCTTGGGCAGGGAGAGAGCCCAGGCCATGGCAATGGGATGATGGCATGGGAAAGGTGAGGTGGGGACAGAAAGGGTCTTTAGGAGGCCCCCGGGTGGGCTAGGTCATTGGGGCATCACTCATGGATGGTGGGACCCAAGCTTGGTGCATCCCAAGTGCATGGGGACGGGGTTTGGAGCACAGCAGGCCTGTATGGATAGCTTATCCAGACAGGGTGTCAACCAGGGGGCCAGCTTTGGGAGGCAGGACTGGCTTTTCACAGAGGCTAGCACGTAGCAGGACCGCGACAATGGCCCACAGAAGGGTGCTTGGCAAAGGTGGTCCCCTTTTGACCGACACCCCAACGGCGAAACACTGAAAAAGACCACTACAGTGACAGTCGCTGCAATGGTCCATTTCCGTGTTTCACTTTCCCCCAGTTTTCTTCCACCTCCCTGGACCAACTCCAACCTGGAGTTGAGAATCCTAAAGTCCAGGGGGTGCGGGGGGCAGAGCCCCCCCACATGGGGGGTGTTGGGGGCACAGCCCCCCACAGAAAACACTGGGGGATTGGGTGGCACAATACCTGCATTGGTATTGTGCCGTCGCTGTGCAGGAGGCTGGCAGTTTTACTGTTGACCTAACTTGGTGCTTCCCTTGGCAATGGGTTAAGAATATGCCAGGGTGTGGTTAGTGTCTTGGAGAATTTCATTCCCCCCTTTCCCCCTCTTGTTTGTGTTTTCTGGTTTTCTGCAGTGGATGAGGATGGTGCCCAAACAAGCATCGGTTTCCAGAGTCAAACTGAGTGAAGAAGTATCCAAGTTGATGGACAAGATAATGGACCTCATCGAGGTGGCAAGGTTTCAGGAGGAAGAGGAAGCATCAAGAAAGAGGAAGGAGCTGGAGGGGCATGAGGACTGGGGCAGGGGGTGGAAGAGGCCCTGGGAAACTGTGCCTAGCCTGCTGCCTGCTCCTTAGCCAGAGCCTACACCAGTGCCAGAGGGGCCAAGCCCTGGCGGGGGTAAGGGAAATATGGATTTGTTCAATGAGGGTGATTTGAGGGAATATCTTGAGGGCTCCTGGGGGAGATGGGGGAAAAAGGGCTGGAAAAAAATGGAAAAGGCACTCCAATTGATAAGGAAGGGGAGTGACGAAGACCCCAGAGCAGGGACTGGGGCTGGGGAGGATGCAAAAGGGGGGGAAGAAGCTGTAAGAGGGGCCCCTGGGTTTCACTCTAGGTGACCATGTCCCCACCTCTATTAAGGAGAAGATCTGGAAGGGGGAATACATGGACATTTTTGGTCTGGTAGATGAGGACACAGCATGGAAGTATGAACAGAAGGAGTCCATGGGTAAGTCAGAGATGGCAGTAGCCTTAGCAGTGGTGGGTCACAAGGTGAAGGAGGGAAAGTATAAGGGGAAGAACATAGAGACCTGTAGGCAGATTTCCTGATTTACAACACCCTGGTGCTGGAAAAGCATCAGAGTTTGCTATGCCACTCCTGACATGCACTACCTTCATACGGGATGCGTACAAGGCTAAGCTAGGTCATGGGTGGCTAAAGTACGACAAGGCCTTTAGGAGGCAGATGGCAGCAAAAGGGGACCTACAATGGGACTGACACCCATTCTGAGTTATGAATGAGGACCCTGTTGGGGCCAGCCAGGCATGGTGAGGGAAAACTCAGTAAGAAGAGTGCCCCCACCCTGCTAGCCAAGAACTACTGGGGGTACAACAAGGCATCCTGCACGTGGGTGAACTGCAAGATCAGGCACATGTATTCCAGGTATTCTGGGCAGCACCCAGCTTTCAGCTGCTAGGTAAGTGGGGAGCGGTGAGGCCAGCACAGGGGGCAAGGACATGAGCAGTGCTTTCAGGGTGGCTGCGGAGGGGGGGTTCAGTGGGAGAAGGAGGGGAGCGCAGGGCAGGGGAGGCTAAAATTCCAATTACAGCAGACCAGACCTGAGTTTGATTCTCATAACCTCCACTTGCATACTATACGACTCTGAGCAAGTCACTTAACCGCCCAGTGCTCCCAGGTCACCCCTGAAAACAGGCACTTGTGCTTAGTGGGCCTTACTTGGTTACCAAAGACTAAAATAAATAAATAAATGGATGGACTTGGGGGCAAGACAAAGTGGGGGAGATGGGGTGTCACCCTAGCCAGAACCTCGGTGGCGAGGGAAGTGGTTGAGGCATGGACACAGTTATACCCAGTCAAGGGAAGGGGCGCTATTATGGCAGGGTTTCAGGGAGGGTTTTCCTTTAGGTTTTGGGGGAGTGCAGAAAGGAATGAGGGCAAAAAACCTTGGGTCAGTGAAGGGGAAGGAGGACACTATTAGGAGGAAGATTCAGAAGGAAGTGATGGTGGGCAGAGTGGAGGGCCCTTTCCAGGTGCCCCCTTGTGCAGATTTTTGGATATTGCCCTTAGGGGTGGTACCCAAGAAGCAGCCAGGCAAGTTTTGCTTCATCCACCACCTCTCTTACTCAGAGGGGGCATTAGTAAATTATGGGATTCAGGATCACCTACGGGTGGTGTCCTGCACATCCTTGGATCAGGCAGTGGTGATGATTAGGGCGGTCAGGGGGGCATGGTTGGTGAAGATGGACATCAAGTCCGCAATTCAGCTGCTAGCAGTCATGCCTGGGGATTGGGACCTGTTAGGTTTTTGTCACAGAGTGTGGGAATAAACTTCAGACAAGGCAATTTTATAGGTTTAAAACACACTGTGGTGTAATATTTATTTTTCAAAAGTTAGAAAAATAATAAATGAAAACAAATCAATTTCAAAGAAAATCACTACTTAACATCAGTAGTTTCTCGCGTAATACAGTACTGGATCTTAAAGCTCCTAAGACCCTTTTCATCTGCATTCAACAGCTTGTCTGCACAAACAGTAGAACTTCTCTCAGGGCTCAGCCCCACTGTATTGAACTGAAGTGAATTCAGTGAAGAGGTTTTATATGTTTTGGTGGAATCGCCTGACTAAGCCTTTCTATTTTCATGTCTGAACATGCAGTTACATGTCTGGACATGCTGTTTTAAAACCAATGGACTTTGTTTGTTCCAGGGGACTTCCTAATTCAATTAAAGGTACAGAGTTTATCTCCACAGATATTGACTCTCTATATCTCTGATTCATAATGACTAAGCATTTTTATAAAGCATACCACAGTTTTATGTTTAGCTTCATACAGTAACAGGTTTATCATGGGAATTTATGCAAATACCTTAAGGATTTTTCATAACTGTACTAATCATGAAATTATTATGTAAAAAGGTTTTATTAACTGTATTTATTCCTATTTAAAATAGCCTTCATGTTTTATTGTACACAAAATGCACTTATGCACTTTACACAACACCTCTCCCAGGGTCTGGCATCATTCCAGGGATTGGATGGATGGAAACTGAAAAAGAATAAAAAGACAGAACTAGTAGGAAGTTTAGTAGGGATAGTAAAGAGCTACGCTAGGTGGCCAACCTAGGGTGGAGGAGGGAGAGAAGACAAGCAAAGAGAAGAGCGTTAACTGTTGTGCAACAGAAGTTTTGTTAGCTAGGAAATAAGGAGATAGAAAAGTGGCCCATCAGTCACAGCCGAAGGTGTAGTCTAACTCCGCCACAGTTTTCAATTTGAGGGCGGGGTGTATTTCAACAATGCCATGCCCATGGGTTGTTTAGTGGTGTGTTCTATGTTTGAGGCATTTAGTTCTTGGGTACAATAGGTTAGAGGTATTAGCACATGCAGGTGGCCCATTACCCGGACAATTTTCTGCTCATTGGTAATGGCAGGGTGGAGATGGAAAGGATACTGGTGGATTTCAAAGAGCTGTGTAGGTTAATAGGGATCCCATTGTCAGATGGGAAGACCGAGGACCCAGTTCCCAAGCTTGAGTTTCTCGGCAGAGGTTGACACTGTACAAGAATGTTTTTGTCTTCCAGGAGATAAGGTGGCATGCCATAAGGGTTTATTGGAGCAAGTGGAGGGTAGGAGGAGGGGGCCACTGGTATTGGTACAGCAGCTGCTGGTGCACCTTAATTTCACCTGCAAGGCCATAAGCCCAGGCAGAGTGTTTACACGGAGGTTGGCACATACCACAGGGAAGGCAAAATTACCCCATCATGGGCTAGATATCACTAAGGAGGTGCAAGAAGACCTGCAGGTTTGGGCGGAATTTCTGGAGAACTACAATGGTGTCACATTCTGGCAGGAAAAGTTGGCCTATAATACAGATACAGAGTTATACACCAACATCTCGGGGGCCCTAGGGATGGGACCATACTTCAAGGGGGAATGGATCTCAGAAGCCTGGCCGAGTGCATGGGGGGAGGCAGGTTTGCTTAAAGACATTACTTTCTTGGAGATATTTCCGATTTTCATGACAATGTGGGTTTGGCAGGACAGGATGAGGGGTAAGTGCGTCCTTTTTTGGTGTGATAACAAGAG
This sequence comes from Neoceratodus forsteri, assembly GCA_016271365.2. NCBI lineage: Eukaryota > Metazoa > Chordata > Ceratodontiformes > Ceratodontidae > Neoceratodus > Neoceratodus forsteri. Next base: position 265,447,624 of record JADMNL010000026.1, on the reverse strand, counting down.
GGTTGTGGAAGTAATCAACAGGCAAGGGGGGCTGACAGAAATGCTGGGTAGGGTTATGCGACAATTGGTTTTATTGGGACTGCAGCTGAATTTGTTGTTTAAGGGTAGGCATATTGAGGGGATACAGAATGAGATTGCTGACAGTCTGTCCCACTTGCAGTTGAACAGGTTCCAAGACTTGGCTCCACAGGCAGCAGTACACAGGGCCAAGGTTCCAGACCAGTTGTGGGAGATTGGCTTGAAAGAACCCGATGGTTGTATTGGAATTCCTGGTCGGACAACACGCTAAAGGCATATGAGGGGTCGTGGGGGGCCTTCCAGGAGTTCGGGTCACATGTGAGGTTCGAGGTAGGTATGCCAGCCACAGAGGATCAGGTGAAGCAATACATGGTCAGGAGGTGGGGAGAAGGGATGGCCTACACCACCATGGGAGTACAGCTGGTGAGGATTGGATGGGCCTGCAGTGACAGGGTGTGGCCTGACCTGACGAAGGGTGTGGCAGTGAGGAGGATGCTTTTAGGTTGACAGAGAGGCCAAGGGGCGAGGACAGGCAAACAGCAACCCACAAAGGGGTGGCTGTTCTGCCGACTTCTAGGAGCACTGCAGCATATTTGTACATTGGCTAAAGAAGCCTGCTTATTTTGGACAAGTTTCGCACTCATAGCGAAAGGGGCATTTTGCATAAGTGAAGTGGTAGCACTGCAAAACTCCAATACCCAAGAAGGATTGCAGCTGGCTGATGTCAGTTTTGATCAGGGTTCAGTTGTGATCCAACTGCCCAGATCAAAAAACGATCAATGCGGGAAGGGTGAGGAGGTGGTTCTGGGGTGGCAGTGAGGTTTGTGCTTTTAAGGAATTGGGGAATACAGCAGATCATGGTGGGAGCAGGGGTTTTCCATAATGGGAGTGGAACTCCAGTGACGGGATTCCAAGTAGGCAGGGTCCTTAACAAGGCTTAAACGTTTATAGATGAGGACCCAGACCTTTTTGCGCCCCATTCCTTCCAGATGGGGCGGCATCAGAGGCCGCAGTAAGAGAGGAAATCAGAGGAACAAGTAAAGAGGGTGGGCGATGGAGGTCCAGCTGCTACAAAAAGAATGTCAGGAAATGATGTAATTGAGTGTTTTGTCTTTTTACCTGGCAGGAGAAGGACAGAGGCACATCTGGATCATGTAGCATTCCTTTATTTATTGGGCAGAGAAATTCTCAGCAACCAGATGCAGTGGGACGCTGCTGAGGATGGATTTGAAGCACACAAAGGTGCATTGGAAGGGAATCTGTGGCATGAAATGGACCCAGCTAATGCCGTTATTAGAGGAATTGAGGGTGTGATGGAGCAGGCCGGACATGCTCATAAAACACCTGGGAGGTAACAACTTACGGAATACCCCATGAGGGGCATTAGCACGGGCTATAGCAGCAGATTTGAAGAAGGTGAAGGGTTAGTGGCTGGGTGGTGACTGGTTGGTCTGAGATCACCTCCAGGAGGGTATAATGCCATGCCAGGGATGTCAGAGCCATAGAAGCGGGGAGGAAGCAGCTCAATAGGAAGGTAGCTAGGTTGGTCATTGAAATGGGAGGGTTGCATATGCAACACAGAGACATTTCATTTGAGGCTGCAGAGGTGTACAGGTCAGACGGGGTCCATCTCTCAGAGTTTGGGATGTTTTTTCCTGAGGCCCTTGACAGACCTAGTGGGTAGGTGGGAGAGAAGGAGCCCAAAATGCAAGCCTGCAAGGAGGGGAGCTCTATCTTCCATCGTGGGGCTGGAGATGGGTCAGTGGAAGGGGGAAGCAAGAGATAGGAAAAAAGGGGGGCAGACAGAAGGGGGAGGGGGCAGGGCAACATGGTCTAGGGTCAAAAGGCACCCAGGCATGGACGTAAAAGGGAGGAGGGGCCAAAAAAGTAGTGCTAGAGGTCGGATCTTAGTGTCTGGATCTAGGAGGTAGGAAGTCCTAGTAAGTTTGGTGCCTGGTACTGGTGATGTGTGCGTGGTTGGATCTGGTGTCCAGACCCTGAAGACAAGGAACAGGAAAGAAGACCAAGGCAGAAGATCAAGGAAGACGGAAATGGACTGTATTTATTAATGTGTGATTTTAGACTGGACATGAACTGTTTGAACTGGATAAGAAGTGAACTGTAAATATAAACTGGTGTTTCAATAAATGCTGCCAGCGAGCATCCAAGCTAGAAGTGTGTGGAGTCTTTATTTTCTGAGGGGAATCCAATGACAAATAGGGTTGCCACTAAAAGCCAACCTGAATTGTCATGTGGCCCAGAAGGAAATAACAGGGTTTACGGAGGGGAAGGGGGATAGAGAGGGAGCTAGGGAGAAGGGGTGGGACCTACTGATGTCAGCACTGAGGTCACACAGGTAGTGTCGGATGTTGCAGGTACAGGGTAGGGCAGTGGTTGGGGAAGGGCCAGTAGGGGTCCTGATTTGGGGTCCTGAGGGGGCTTATAAGGTAATGCAACTCTCAGATCTCCTTCTTTTGTTGGGAATTTGATTTCACCCACCCACCCAAAGGAGTGGTTTGAAGGACAGAGGTGGTCGGAGGAGCATGGCCCTGGGCCGCAGAAGGGCAACATGTTAGTCAGGGTCTGTCAGACTGGGGCTATGAGGATTGGGCTGAGGGGGGCTGAAAGAACCTGGCAGGCAGTAAGTCACCTAGAAAAGAAGGGGATAAAGGATGGGGATGTGGAGGGCAGAAGCAGGAGCAAGAGATGGGAAAAAGGGGGGCAGACAGAAGGGGGAAGGCCAGGGCTACATGGGCTGGGGTAAAAAGACACCCAGGCATGGATGTAAAAGTAGGGAGGGGCAAAAAGGGGTAGTGCTAGGGGTCAGATCTTATTGTCCAGACCTAGGAGGGAGGAGGTCATGGTAAGTTTGATACCTGGTACTGGTAATCGTGTGGGGGGTCGAATATGGCATCTGGACCCCAAAGACAAGGAACAGGAAGGAGGACTAAGGCGGAAGATCAAGGAAGATGGAAATGGACTGGATTTATTAAAGAGTGATGTTGGACTGGATATGAACTGTTTGACTTTATAAGAACTGAATTGTGAATATAAATTGGTGTTTCAATAAATGCTGCCAGTGAGCATCCAAGCTAGAAATGTGTGGAGTCTTCATTTCCGGAGGGGAATCCAATGACAAAGATGTTACAAAAAGAAAACAATGTCTAAGTTTTCGGACCAAACAAGTCCCTCCTAGGAGACTTATAATCCAGTTTTGGTCGTTTGCTTTCTCTAAGTGGAAACACTCACCCTTGTTGTTAATAAATGTTGATGTCTTATTGTTAAGTGTGATGCATAGGAAATGGAAAATATGTAATGAAAGGAATGATGCATCTAATTCTACGGTGCCTGAAATATCACATTTGGCAAGTATGGTGTACATGGTCATTACAAAAGCATTATATCACAGGGGAACAACTTATCTGGACTATACATAAAGCAATTCATTCTTCAAAAGAGATGGAAAAACATTCATTATGGGAGAGCTAAAGCCCACGGTTCAATGTGGGGGAATAGCTCTTCCCACATTCCCCATAAAGGCCAGCCTCCTGCAGCAGCCCTCTGCTTAGTGTTTTGTGAGCACCTGGGCTCCTGTGTGGCTCGTGGACTGAGCCTCCTCCCCTCTCTGCTATTATTTTCTCTCCCTTCTCCTCTGTTGTTGTTTTCTCACATTTTCCTTCTCCCTCCCTTCCTCGCACCTTGAATGCCGCTCCTTTCCCTCCTTGCGGTGGCTCCTTGGGCAGTGCCTCCATTTACCACTACGGTACTCCATCTGATGCCTCCACTCCTTCCCCCCTCCCAAGTGTGGCATCATCCCCCGTGCCTGCTTGGCTGTCCACTTGTGGGAGGCCTCTTCCTGAGAGTGTCGGTCTTGGATGGCAGCACAGCTCAGCAATCTGTGTCCTGACAGTTTGAGTTTTAGACCTGCACTGGGTTCCGTGTGCGCTGCTTGACTTGCTGGCATCTGCTTCTGCTTTCCCATCAGCAGCTCCTTCCGTATGCAGTTTGTTCTCCTTTTTGCTACCTAGTGCTGCCATGTCTTAGAAGAATGCTGCACAATTTTTTAAATTTTATTTTACAGGTGCTCTGTGGGATAGTGCAACGCTGCACATGTAAGCTACTGCACGCAGGTGGCTTTCTGTTACTCAGCTTGAGGGCTCATTCCTTTTCCCATTATGTGGTGGACTCAGTTCCTAGCTGCACTCTGTCTGCAACTGTATTGTGGGCTTACCCATGACTGTGTCTCACTTGCCTGCAGTTTCATTCTGTGCTGGCACTACTCTTTTGGCCAGCACCATGGCTACATTATATTGTACTGCTTTCCCCTTCATATGTTCAGCTACATTAGGGCAGCTTCAGTCAACATGCATTTGTCAATGCCAAATGTTGATTGCTTATATGTGCTGTTTAGGTATTTGGAAGTGAAAGTACCATGCCTAAGAACTGTCATGTGCCCCCCCCACAAGACATCCACTGTGTCTTTCTGTTCAGTATTCACAAAAGAGGGGGAGGATCAAGGGCCACAGCAGTACAGCAGTTGCAAAGGCCTGAAGAGGTGGGTAATAGTCCATTCACAGGCAGAAAAATCCTGCAGAAGGTGAATAAATTGAAGGTGGACAAAGCAATGGGACCAGATGGCATACACCCAAGGATATTAAAAGAACTGTGAAGGGAAATAGCAGTACCTCTGGCAGCCATGTTCACTGAGTCATTAAACACAGGGATGGTACCAGAGAATTGAAGGAGGGCACATGTGGTCCCTCTATACAAAGCCAGCAGTAGGGAGGAGGCAGAGAACTATAGGCCAGTCAGCCTCACTTCAGTAGTGGGGAAGATCCTGGAGACATTGGTTAAAGAAGGATAGTGGGGCATCTAGAAGCCATCAGAGGCCAGAACCATAGGCAACATGGATTCACAGTGGGGAGCTCATGTCAGACAAATCTGGTTCATCTCTTTGACTGGGTGGCAAAGGAAGTAAATCAGGGTGAGGCAGTGGACAATGCTTACCTTGATGTAAGCAAAGCCTTTGACACTGTCCCTCATAGGTGGCTGATAAACTAGCTGAGTAGGCTGGGCATGGAGGAAAGAGTGGTAAACTGGGTTAGAAACTGGGTAACAGACAGGAGGCAGAGAGTGGTGGTAAATGGGGCACAGTCTGAGGAGAGGGGGTGACCAGTGGGGTGCCACAGGGAATGGTCCTGGGGCCAGTCCTGCTCAATGTCTTCTTTAATGACATTGCAGAAGGGCTGAAGGGAAAGGTCTGCCTGTGTGCAAATGACACCAATATGTGTAACACAGTGGATACCCCAGAAGGGGTGGAGAAAATGAGGAGGGACCTGGGGAAGCTTGAAAAATGGTCTGAGGACTGGCAACTGAAGTTCAATTCAGAAAACTGCAAAATTATGCACCTGGGACACAGAAACCATGGGGAAAGGTACAGAATGGGGGGGGGGAGTTGCTGACAGTCACAAAGAATGAAAGGGACCTGGGGGTTCTTATTTCAAATGACCTGAAAATGTCAAAGTAGTAAGGCAGCTGGGAGGGCCAGTGACATGCTGGGGTGCATAGGCAGGGGTATCACCAGCATTAGGAGGGAGGTAGTGATGCCATTATATAAAACCATGGTCAGGATTCACATGGAGTACTGTGTGCAGCTCTGGAGGTCGCACCTTTGTAAGGATATTAACAGGCTGGAGATGGTCCAGAGAAGGGCGAATGAGATGGTACAGAGCTTGCAACACAAGACTTATGAGGAGAAATTACTATATGTACTCACTGGAAGAGATGAGGGAAAGAGGGGATATGATAGAAACATTCAAGTACCTCAAGGGTATAAATATAACTACTGAGAAGCAGGAGACAGCTGCTATAGGCATAAGTGCCAGCTTCTGTGTGATATTATTTTGTTCTTATAAATCTGTAATCTCCAGTATTTCAGTAACCACAAGACCACACTACCTTCTTTAGGCAATTTTATGCTGGTTGATGCCTGGTGTCACATGGCAGACAGAGGGCTCACCAGATTGTGTTGCCATTTGAAAAACTTCATAGAGTGTTCTTTTACTGGTAAGCATTTTGGAAAGCTGGTGAAGGTCTTACAATTTTTATTATGATTTTATCTCCTTATGTCTGTCCCGTTTGGCACCCCCATCCCCACACCCCAACAGTCATCAGTGGCCACAGCTGCAGCCTTCTTCTTGGCAAGCTGGTGGGTGATAAACATAGAATTTAACAGCAGATAAGGAGCGCTTGGCCCACCTAATCTGCCCATTTCCCTACCTGATGGATAAGCTGCAGATTCTAGTCAATCAACAGCTTACTTCCTCCTACCCCCACTAGTAGAATTGCCTTATGTCTGTCCATGAGTAGCTGCCTTCACAGTCTGTGAAGTCTGACGTCTTTCAGTACCGCTTACTGGTCATCTTCCAAAACAGGCGAGGCGCTGCCAGCCCAAAACTAACTCAGGACAAGCAGGTTTCAAAGTGGGGAAGAAATGGAGTGAGCAAGAATCAAGTACTCATTCAGTTGTGGTGTCGATTTTAAGATCAGCATACTGGTGTGGACACTGCAAATAGAACCCCAGCTCTTAACAGCCTTATGAAGAGTAAAGGCTTCTCGAAGCACTGGGGTTCTGTTTATTGTTCTGTAAGTGGGCTGCATCTAATTCAGTAATTTACTGTACCTTACATCTGGATGTATGGTAGGCCCAACTTTAAATAAACACTGCAACTGAATTATTTTACTTATTTATTGAATTTTGATGACCGGGTAGGCCCACTGGGCCCCGGAGGTCCCTTTTTTAAGGGCGATCCGGGAAGTAAACAGTACATAAAATAGAAGACAGTGGTACATATACAGGCTGAGGGTATACAGTATGCAACAGCTTACAAATCCATGAGGCATAGCCTTCTTATCTATGAGTTGTAAAATGTCTAACTACTTAATCTGTTGTTCATTTGTTCATGCTTCAGAAATATACAAAAGTAATGAGACAGTACCGTGAATTCATTAGGTAACATACATCTAAAAGTCATAGGATATTTTCTGTGAACGTGAGGAGTAAGTGCTAACAGTTCAGTGGGTAGAGATTAAGTATGGTGAAGAGCTGACATGGGGTCGTTATTGTAGGTGTCAGGTACCATAGCATAGGCATTTACTCATTGACAGCAGGTGGGTCTGAGTCTAATGCGAAGCATGGTACTGATAGGGTTTCGCGACCTCAAAGGGAGGTTGTTCCATAGGAGGCAGCGGTGAGAAGGACTTGCAACCTGCCTTGGTGCTGACCTTAGGGACCTCTAGTAGTGTTTGGCCTGAGGACCTGAGATTACGCATGTTTCTCTTTACTGTTAGGAGTCGGTTGAGGCTTGGGGGAGGCATTGGGCTGATTAGCTTTTTCGCCAGACAGAGTACAGGGTACCTGAGGTGAGCTTCAAAGGATGACCAGTTGAGCCTCGCTGGAATTAACACATGGTGCTATAGAAACATAGAATTTGTCAGGAGAAAAGGATCGCTCAGCCCACCCAGTCTGCCCAAGTGTTCTCTACCTACTTATTTATTTATTTAACAGACTTTAGGATTACAACCTTTGAGTCAGGGACTCATTTACAAAGGCTCCGTGTCAGAAAAACAAACATAAACACTTAATGCATACAGACATAGAATGGCAGCTAAAGGTAACAGTTCTTGTAGTTATACAATATTGCAGAATCAAGATCAGCTATACATTGCATTGAACGTGTTACCAAGAGCTGTATTTTATAGTTTTCAAGAGAACTAAAGTTTGCTGATAGAGGGAGGGAGGGAGTAACAGGTTTGATATTTACAGTGAAGTAGAAAATTAGGCAAATACCTTGTGAGTGCAGCCAAAGGAGGCATTGTTAATAGGTAATGTTTGGTAGCCCTATCGGTAGGAGCACAGGGCGGGTGGTACCAGAAGATGATAGATAGATGACCCAGCACTAGCTAGTACATTGGCAGAGCCATGATGCGAGAATGTGCTCTTTGAGGGCTGACTTGAACGGTCCTAATTTGGAGATGGAGGACACATCAGAGGGGAGTTCATTGTACCAGGCTGGGGTCCTGTGGGAATGACCTTTGGGATAAGGAGGTTCTAACCGTCAGGATGGACCACACCTGTCGGTTGGCAGTGCAGGTGTTCACCGAGGTGTGGGAGGATAGGAGAGAGGCAGAAACCCCCAAGGGGGTAAGCCCCAGGTGTATTTTCTTTGTGAAGAGGCATGTTTGATAAAATAGCCTTTCATCCAGGATAAAGAGATTTGTCAGGGCATATAGGGTACAGGTATGGGTATGCTTGTGTGCCCCGGTGAGGAGTCTGCATGCTTTGTTTATGGCAAGGTGGATTTTTTTTGTATAACTTTTTTTATTGTTTCCAGCAATACAGACATACAGAGCGAAGGAGACAGCAGATTAAAATTTCACTGGCAATACAGTGTTACAGTAAAGTACTTAACACCCTAGGGAAACAAGGTGGGGAGGGTAAGGAAAGAGATATGGGGGGTGTGGGGGAAACAGATAAGGAAGGAAAAGAGGGACAAGACAAAGGATATAAGGTGACATATCTAATAGGGATAGCAAAGCTAATTAATACACGGTTCATGACTTGCATTCTGCTAGAAGCAAGTTAATTATTGTAAAATACAGGAATATGATTAACTTAGCAGCATTAACTTTGTATCTGACAGGATACCATTCCTACCCACAGATGTTAACCTCATGAAGCATATTACTTAGATGGAATCCTTCAGAGAACTGTGGTGGCCCACCAAAATTCCCTCCTAGTCCTCAAGAGGAGAACTTAAGCACCTCAAAAGTACCAGAGCCAACTCTGTGTCTTCATAAGGCCATATGCCCAGCAGAAGTTACCCATGAGGGGGGTACGACCCATCCCACTTGCGTAATATCAAGGGGTATCAGTTAGCCAGCACCCTGCTGGGAGTGTTCGAGTTCTGGAGCTTCAAAAAATTGAGGTAGTAGGACCAACATTGATTGAATTTGGACATTTGGTACTTCTGCAGGTGTGAAATCCTATCCAGTTTAGCTAAAGAGGCTAGAGAAGCTAACACCTCCGTCACTGCAGGCGTCAGAGGTGACCTCCATTTGCATAATAGAGCTCCTTAGTCTGCAGTGAGATCAGTGCAAACCATCTAATCTCATAGGGGGTCATTTGTGGAAGCTCCCTTCAGATACCCAAAATGTAAAAGAGTGGACTAAATGGGAGTTTCTTCACCAGCACTTTGCATGCAATATCATGTATGCCTTGCCACAGGGATTTCAGTTGCAGACAAGACCATCGTATATGCAGAATATCCGTACCCGAGCCCTGACACCTCCAACAAGAGTCAGACTCTAGAATATTGGCGTATACAGCACAGCTGGTGATTTATACCAAGAATGGGCTATTTTGTTCTGTATTAATCTAGACCTCGCATCCACCAGCCATCTGTGAGTGCCTTTCCAGTATTGTTCCCAGTCTATAGAGGAGATGGGGGTCTGGAGCATCTTTTCCCACTTAAGTCTCGCCCTCTCCGAGTATTGGGGAAGGGTATCTCTTAGTTTAGCATAAATGCGCCCTGCTAGACCTATCGGGTGTTGTATCCAGATGTGTAGCTCTGCACTGTGTGTTTGGGGCATCGAAGGGTGCAATATATATCTGAGTGCTGCTGTCCTAAGCTGAAGGTACTTCCAAAAATCTGCATGAGCAATGTTCCAGATACGCTGAAGGGATTGAAATGTATAAAGGGTCTTAAGATCGGGTCTAACAAGTCTTTCAGTACGAAAATACTCTTATCTGCCCAGGATTTCCAATATAGTAATTGGTCATCCATAGTAATCTCTGGATTAAACCATAAAGGGGTGTAAGACAAGGGGAGAGGAGTCTGGTTGAGTCTTTTGTGAACACCCAGCCAATTGGACCTGGCAGCCTCAACAGATGAAGACATGTAAGGGGACTGGGCTCTGTTAGAAGGGCTCGCTTTATGAACTTTATGGGGCATCAGAAGGGATGAGAAATGTACTGCCCCAGTAATATCAAGCTCTATACGTATCCATTGAGTGGATAATGGTGTTAAAGGGTGCAGTCCTTTAACCGTTTGTGCCAAAAGGAATGCCTTGGAAGGCACCACCCTCCCTTGCTCCAGTGAGCTCTCAATTGGGCATGACTAAAACGAGGCTTGTTGCCCTCCCATAGAAAATCTCCAATAAGCCTATCCAATGCCAGGTACCATTGTTTGGTGAGGGAAATAGGGATGTGCATTAACAGATAAAAGATCTTGGTTGCAGAGACCATTTTGATTGCAGCAATTTTGCCTCATAACGCCATTTGCAGAGGTTTCCATCTGTCAAACTCCGTTTTCAGAGAACTAAGAAGGGGTTGAATATTAACCTGCCAGAGATTATCTAAAGAAGATGTGAGCTTAATACCTGTAACCCCTAGATGGCGCTATCCCAGGGGCTACTACCCCTGCCTGATTTGCCACTAACAGGTTGAGGGGCCTGGATCCAATGGCGGGTGCCTCCACCCAGAGGTCAGGGTTTGCAATAGTTAAACTTACTTGGTCACAGCCCTCTGGGACACTGCAACCCCCCTTTCTTCCCACTAGTGGCCCACACAATATATCAGAATTACCTTCACAGTATACACTTACCCCAGGGCTGGTTCAGGCACTGGACCTCCTGTAAAATAAGATACAGTGCAACAATCACAGTACAATACTTTAACATAGACAATACTCAGGCAGTATAACTTTGCTGAAACAAGCAGCTATGATTTATTTAGGGAATATAACAAGGACAGGGGAAATCAGGTTAATTAGCTTATACTTTACTCATCTACTTTATGGCTCTGTGCAGGCTATCCTACCAGTTACTGTCCCTGGGTACCCAAGCCCTAGTGGCTAGTCCAAACCGTGGCAGCTGGTAGGGCCCTTCACACAGAGAAAAGAAAAATTAGTTAAACAGTCAGCAGTACAGTAATTCTATTTGGATTCAATGTGGCAATTCAACAGGAGCGACCCTGAATTAGTACTCACGACCTCCAAACAAGATAGGGTCCTTCAATGTCAGCAGGGCTACTCTTAAGCTCCACGAGACTCCTCACACATTTATATGGCAAAAAGAAAGTACTATACCAGGCAGGCTGCTTCTCTATCCCGATCGCAATTACTGCACAATACCCGGGAGAACACACAGCAGATTCAGTTCCTGACAGACCGAGTGCAATTCAGCAATTTCTCCAGTCTTCTACAGGGTGAGCCTGGTTTCTACTCTTCAGATATCCTTTGATTCTCTTCACAGGATGGATTCAGTCCTAACAAGCAGTTACACAAGCTGCAGACCGGAACTCCGGACCTTACACATGTTTCCCGACTAAAACTGTGCACTGAAGGAGCACAGGGTTCCTTTCCCCTTCACTGCCAGAGCTAAAACTGAAACTCTAACAGACAAAACCGGGCACTTCCTTTGAGTTCCTCCCAGTTCTTGACTGGATTGGCTGTCACTCACAATAGACTGCTCCTGTTGGTCCAAAAAGGCGCCGAAGTCTAAACTACATCTCCCAGAGTCACTGCCCATACAATCCTCTTGTGGCTGGCTCAGATTATGAGTCCAAGTTCTGATTCGTCCAAGGCACCATTTTAGAGCTAGCTTACCCACACTGATTGGTCCAGTTCAGCAGTACAAAACCAGAATGGGGAACTAGGCAGACACAGTTCTGACTGCAAAGAGCAGGTTAGACAAACTGTAATTTCATTATTACTCTAAATGATTTCTGGCAAACAGTTACATCTTTCAGATAGGTTCCTTTGCACCCTAGTGACTGCAGAAATGGAGGAATTGGCAGCAGCTCGAGTGGTACTCAAACAGAGAAGCACACAGTCCCCATACAACTAATTATGTCTGCAAGCAGACAGCTCTTAAAGAGACAGTACCAGAGGCTCTAAAAACACTCACTGATAAATGGCTTAAATGCCAAACACCATTCAGGCTTGGAGCATTCAAGCAAGCTCCTGAAGTCTTTGGGAACCCCCATTTGCAGGGGGTTACACCCTTCCTGGCCTGGGAAAGCTTGGCGTCCACGTCAAGCAAGTACTATAAGTTTCAACTGCAACCATATACATTTGCATTAGGCTCGCACATGTAATCATCAGTCAATATATCATTTTACCAAGAACACATTTCTGAAACATTGCAGCACGTCACTCTTACACAGTATTACACACATTGTACCATAACTCAAGTTATTACCTCTTGTACATGAAACCTGAGAGAGGGGCCCTTCCTATCAGTTACCTTGGGGCTGGACGGGGCAAGGGCACCATACTTAGAGGGCAACACAAGTAACTTGGAGTTAGCACTGACGCTCAGTTTGGGCAATGAGCTTGGGGCCACATACACTCCTTTATGGACAACATTGAGAGGCAAGTCCACAGGCCTCCCAAGGGAATCATAACTGAGGTGCACCACAGGCTTTACAGCTCGACCAGTCTTTCTAGGGGGAACTGTTACAGTCTCTGCACTCTGAGCCTCATTTTCAGCATTGTCCTCACTTGTCAGGGGAGTCTCCATGGGGGTAGAGAGGCTAGAACTTGGGGCACTTTCAGCTCCAGGAGTTACAGTTCTGAGTCCACAACATTTGGCTCGCATGGAGAGCTTTGACACTGGCAGTGGACTGTCAGGGCACTCAAAATACTCTTCTTGTTCTGGTGTATCACCAGTCTGACCCAATCCATCATTTTCTCCCTGAAAGCTCAAACAGTTCAACCATGCACAATGATTCCATTTCATCTGATCTGATGCTTTGCACTTCACTTTCTGGGAGCATTGGCTCCAGGGATGAAGATGGGGGCTTAGACAGTCCAGAAGGCCCAGCTTCATCTCCAGTATTGACTAGGGATTGCCCAAACAATTGACTTAGTTCGTAGAAGGATAGTATTCAAAGTCACTCTCACTTTCTTCCGATATGGACTGACAGTCATGCTCAACTGGGACTTGTGGAGGGGAACACTTTAACTTTGCTTCTGTAGGTGCAGACTTTCTTGATCTTTTCTTAGCAGCAGCTCTAGTCACTGGTCCAGAGGGGGCATCTTCTGGGGGCTCAGACTCAATCAAGATTTGTCCAATGGGCAGCAAATGATTTCTATGCATTGTTTTTACATCTTTTGAATTATTCTCAGGCCTTACTTTGTACACTGGCAGATCATCTAGTTTGCCCACTACAATGTGAGGGAGATGGTGCCATCTGTCAGCAATCTTGTGTTTGCCATGCAGTCCCAGATTTCTCAGCAATACCCGATCTCCCTCCTGGAGTTCCTGTGCTTTCACCTTTTTATCATACCTTTCTTTGTTGGCCAGATTTCTTTTGGCAGCCATGGTTTGAGCCAGTTGGTACACATGAGTTAGCTGGGCCTTTAACTTTTGCACATACTGTAAATAGTTGTCAGCTTGAACCCCATCAGGAGAGACCCCAAAACACACATCTACCGGTAGTCGAGCTTTCTTCCAAACATCAGGTGGTAGGGGAAGAACCCAGTGGCATCACTTTTGGTGCAGTTATAAGCATGTACCAGGGTGCTAATTTGTTGGCTCCATCTAGGCTTGTCCTTTGGGTGCAGGGTGCCTAGCATATCTAGCAAAGTGCAGTTGAAAGCGTTCAGGCTGAGGGTCCCCTGGGGTGGTAAGGAGTGGTTCTGGACTTTCGCACTCCCACAGAGAAAGTATCTCTTTGATCAGACGACTCTCAAAGTCTTTCTCTTGATCAGAATGGATTCTTGTGGAGCCCATAGTGAACAAAAAGTTTTCTACAAGTACTTTGGCCACAGTGGATGCTTTCTGGTCTTTGTGGGGAAAGCTTGGGCATATCTGGTGAAATGGTCAGTGACCAGCAGCATTACTGATATTTCTTTGATCTGACTCCAAACTCAGAAAATCAATACAGACCAGCTCCATGGTGCACTGGTGGTGATGTTAACAAGGGGCAGCCCTCTGGGGCAAAGCATTCCTCTGTAAGCAGCGATTACAAGTTCAATGTGTTGCTCCACATCAGCCCCATCTTAGGCCAATAGAATCTGGATCTCACCAAGTCAAGTGTTCTGTCTTTACCAAGGTGCCCATGTGGTTGTGCAAGGACATCAGTACTGAGTCTTGAAAGGCAGTGGCAGCACTAGTTGTTGTTTGTCTACTTGTCCCCTCTGTCTACTGTTTCTCTGTATAACAGTTTATTGATCAGTTTCAACTTAGGACCTTCTTTGTATAATAGTGCAGTTGTCAAATCGTGGGCGTAATTTGGACACATCTTTTCCTGCATAGAGGGCTTCTAAAGCTGCTTTGATCATGGGATCGGGATTGAGCCCGCCGAATACTGTCATTGTCCAGCTGAGGCAGTGCACCAATGTCTATTGCAAGTGGCAATAAGCAGCAGGTATGCAATTCTCAGAGGGTCCCAAGCAATCCACCATGCAGTCCATCGTGCCGTGGACATTTGTTCCTCCCTCGTCAAACTTCGGCAGAGTGCCCGAATGTCAGGTTCTGCCAATCGACCCAATCATTCTGGGGAACAGGCCTCTGGGAGAGAGCATCAGCATCTATGTGGTTCAGACCTGCTCGGTATTCGAGAGCATAGTCATATGTAGATAATGCAGAAAGCCACCTATGGCCAGTGGCATCCAACTTAGCTGAGGTCTGCACATAGGTCAAAGGATTATTGTCAGTTTTTACTAGTATTTTAGCCCCATACAAGTACTCATGGAATTGGTCAACAATAGCCCATTTCAAAGCTAGGAACTCTAACTTATGTACAGGATAGTTCTTTTCGGATGGGGTCAGGCTTCTACTGGCAAAGGCCACTGGTCTCAGGCCATTCTCGTGCTCTTGGTACAACACAGCCCCAACCCTTGCAAGCTAGCATCAGTGTGCAGGACGTAGGTTTTCTTGGATCGGCATAGGCCAGCACTGGAGCATGGGTGAAGTTGATATATGATCTCATGAAAAGCAGTCTCACAATCAGGAGTCCAGCGGCCCCAAATACTTACTCGGATGAAAATACACTCTTTCAGTCTTGAGGACGCTGACTTTGGTATTTTTTGTGGTTTGGGGATACCTTGAGTAAGGTTAAGTAAAGGGCGGATCACTCTTGAATAGTCCTTGATGAAACACCGATAATAACCACAGAATCCCAGGAATCTTTGCAGTTCTTTTAGATTTTTGGGCTGTGGCCAGGTGGTCAAGGCGCTCAACTTTACTTGGGTCGGTCTGTATTCCTCGGTGGATACTATGTGTCCCACATACTTTACTGATGTTTGAAAGAATTGACACTTATCAATGGACAGTTTAAGGCCAAAGTCCTCCAGTTGGTCCAATACCTTAAATAATCTGCTCTCATGTTCCTCCAGTGAGCTGCCAAACACAAAACATCATCTAGGTATACCAGGCACTCTAGTAAGTTCATGTCCCCACTGCACGCCCATCAATCGTTGAAAAGTGGCTGGGCACCTGAAATCCCTTGAGGCATCCTCATGAATTCATAGAAGCCAAGCGGACAGATAAAGGCTGTCTCTCATGGTCCTCTGGGGCCATCGGATCTGGTAGTACCCACTCATGGAGATCCAGCACAGAGAACCACTTGCTCCCGCTTAGGCAGTCCAAAGCATCCTGAATGCGGGCATTGTGTGCTGATCAGGATAGTCCGCCGGTTTGCGTGCGATAATCCACACACATCCTTACTGTTCCATTCTTTTTCCTCACTACCACAATGGGGAAGCATAAGGCTTCTGGATTCTTGTATTACACCAGCAGCTAACATCTCTTGCAGATGCCGCCTCATATCATCTATGTCAGCAGGTGCCAGGCGCCGAGACCTCTCACAAATGGTCTTTCGTCATGCAGCCGGATATTGTGCTCAGCTCCTTGCACGCATCCTACATCCCATTCCTTTAAAGAAAACACCTGGTCTCTCTGGGCAAGCTTCTCACTGATCCTCACTTTCCATTCAGCTGGCAGCGGAGTCCCGAAATCAAACAAGTCAGGCGTTACTCTGTCATTCTTCCTTGAACTCTGCTGCTGGGTAGCACTGCAGTGTCTGCACAATGCACATTAGCTGGATGTGACCTCTATTTACTCGAATGTCTCTTTCAGACACATTATGAACTTGGACCATTACCTTCTGGCATAAGCATGGGCTCTAGTGGGCAAAATACTAGGCTTGACCAGCAGTCCCTCTGGCAATTTTCCATCGCCTGGTGCATCCAACATTAATATTTTATTCTTAACATCCTTTCTGATACGGACTCTCTCCTGTAAGGTACACTGGGAATTTGGCGCAGGATCAGAGACTCAGGATCCTTCTTCCATACAATTCGACCGGTTCCTCTGGTTCTTTTTTTCAGCATCTCTCTGTGCCTCATAGGCCTTCTTAATTAAAGCCGGAACTCTTAAAGCTCTACTAGTCTTTGACCCTGTTTTTCATAACACAACTGTGCCAGCCTTCCAAACATATGAGCATTTGTTCCAATCAACAAAGGGACACCATCATACAGTCCAGTGGGGGACACATTAAGGCTAGGGTCTCTACTTGTTCGGCCACTCCAGCCACGGAGGTGGGGAAAGACAGCCAAATTTGGATATACCCAGAATAGGGGTAGACCTTCTCACTTAACCCCCATACATGCAGTCCTTCTAATGGTTGTAAGGGTACGTCTGACAAATGCTTCTGATACCAATCCTGGAACATAATTGTCACTTGGGAGCCACTGTCTAATACAGCTCTTGTAGACACTCCATTCACCTTTACAGTGGTCTCCATGGAGGGACCCACTATTCTGGACCAGTCTGGAGAGGCGTAGTGGGGGCCTGGGCAACTGACCTTGCCACAAAAGGACGGAGTTAGCATTTTGGTGCCCTCACTGGGATCATTTTGTGCACCTCTTAACCACTGATTTGTTCTCTGAAGCTCTCCTTGTAGCCTATATGCAACTTTGTCAGTGTCTTTGGGACCGCATTCCTTTTCATGTGCCCATCTTTCCCACAATTATAGCAAAACATACTTTCTGGAGTTTGAGCTGGCGAGCGCCACACTGGGAGCCAGGGTGGGGTATTACTAACTGGAAACCTTGGTGCCATCTCTGTCTGCGGCGTGATAAGCATTTGAGACATCTCGTCAGTTTCTCCACTTCCATGGTCAAGGAATCGAGTTCAGAGCTGTTATCAGCAGGAGATACATGGTGGGTACCCCACCCCATAGCAGATGCAGTCAGATATAGGTCAGGGCCTGATTGCAGGCGTGGCCTTCATAAAGGACTGTTTTTGAATTCCTGATCTCTCTCAACAGTTCGCCCCATTGTGGCATATCATTTTCCTTGTCAGAGCACCTATTTACTGCCAACCTCTGCCCTTGAACTTCACTTGATGGGTCACCTCAGTCACTGGGTCGTAGCCGAGCTGTTGGTGCAGGTCCTCCCGAGGTCGCCTTTTCTCAACTCCTCGAATTTCTCTCATTAACTCATCATAGGAGGGTGGGATTCCAGTCGATTTGCCAGGCGTAATTGAAGCAACAGCAGTTCTGAGAAGGGGCAGACTTAGGATCCTGTCCAGCCTGGTTCGGTCCAGTTCAATCGCTGGCAAACTACCTTTCTGAGGCATTCTTGCAACAATTTTTCCAGCTGAGATACATACACAGACAACAACTCCCTTGGTACTGTTGTGCATCTCTTACTCTCCACCATAGGTCTTCATCAGAATCTGGGCTCCCATACACATTCTCCAGGGCCTCAAGATAGGCCTGTGCAGTCACTTCAGGGTTACTGGCCCGTTTAGCATGGATGGTAACCAGGGCAGGACCTCGGAGGCTCTCACTAACCCTCTTTCGCTTTTTGGCTTCCGAGCATTGCCATTCTAGCACTTGGGGGGCAACATAGTCTATCCAGGTCTCCCATTCATCCTCCCCTTGGGGGGTGGGGAGGGTGCCAGAGAAGATCCTCAACCTTCGGTAAGAGTCGTGACTAATGGCAGGTGCAGAAATAGGAGTCTGCATTGGTTCAGCCACCATTACGGGTACTGGAGCGGAGAGGTGTTGGGGAGGAACACCCCAGGTGGCAAGAATAGTTTCTTCAAGTTCTCCACAGTTTTCCTTCCCCAGCAACCATTTAGCAAATTTCTCCTCAAAGTTTCAGATAGTGGTGGGGCTCATTCCCCCGGGTTTACTGTCCATAGTTATCACTCTCCAAGCAGGGAGGGCCCCTCTGGGGTAATGGTCTGTGGCACTTTGGAGCTATCTATGGGATCCTTAAACCTCTACTAGGGCCAGGAAAGTGTGGGTGAGCAGATTAGCATGCTGACCCACCACCACAGGGTTTTGTAAACCTTTCACCTTGGAAAGTACTCCTGCACAGTGTCCGTATTGATACCCAGGGGATGTCCAGGATAAGCATAGCATTTTGGGGGTCGATCTCTCCCAGTACACCACTCCACCAGCCGGTGCACAGCCACTTCGTCGGGTACCCATTTATTTATTTATTTTTTTCTTAACAGTGGTTTGTAAATATGGCCACTAGAGGACACACAACTCAGCGGTGCCCCAAGATGTAACCCCTAGATGGCGCTATCCCAGGGGCTACTACCCCTGCCTGATTTGCCACTAACAGGTTGAGGGGCCTGGATCCAATGGCGGTGCCTCCACCCAGAGGTCAGGGTTGCAATAGTTAAACTTACTTGGTCACAGCCCTCTGGGACACTGCAACCCCCTTCTTCCCACTAGTGGCCCACACAATATATCAGAATTACCTCACAGTATACACTTACCCCCAGGGCTGGTTCAGGCACTGGGACCTCCTGTAAAATAAGATACAGTGCAACAATCACAGTACAATACTTTAACATAGACAATACCTCAGGCAGTATAACTTTGCTGAAACAAGCAGCTCTGATTTATTTAGGGGAATATAACAAGGACAGGGGAAATCAGGTTAATTAGCTTATACTTTACTCATCTACCTATGGCTCTGTGCATAGGCCTATCCCTACCAGTTACTGTCCTGGGCACCCAAGCCCAGTGGCTTGTCCAAACCGGTGGCAGCTGGTAGCCCTTTCACGCAGAGAAAAGAAAAATTAGTTAAACAGTCAGCAGTACAGTAATTCTATTTGGATTCAATGTGGCAATTCAACAGGGAGCGACCCTGAATTAGTACTCACGACCTCCAAACAAGATAGGGTCCTTCAATGTCAGCAGGGCTACTCTAAGCTCCACGAGACTCCCTCACACATTTATATGGCAAAAGAAAGTACTATACCAGGCAGGCTGCTTCTCTATCCCGATCGCAATTACTGCACAATACCCGGAGAACACAACAGCAGATTCAATTCCTGACAGACCGAGTGCAATTCAGCAATTTCTCCAGTCTTCTACAGGGTGAGCCTGGTTTCTACTCTTCAGATATCCTTTGATTCTCTTCACAGGACAGATTCAGTCCTAACAAGCAGTTACACAAGCTGCAGACCGAACTCCGGACCTTACACATGTTTGTCGACTAAAACTGTGCACTGAAGGAGCACAGGGTTCCTTTCCCTTCACTGCCAGAGCTAAAACTGAAACTCCAACAGACAAAACCGGGCACTTCCTTTGAGTTCCTCCCAGTTCTTGACTGGATTGGCTGTCACCACAATAGACTGCTCCTGTTGGTCCAAAAAGGTGCCAAGTCTAAACTACATCTCCCAGAGTCACTGCCCATACAATCCTCTTGTGGCTGGCTCCAGATTATGAGTCCAAGTTCTGATTCGCCCAAGGCACCATTTTAAGCTCAGCTTATCCTAATAATGATTGGTCCAGTTCAGCAGTTCAAAACCAGAATGGGGAACTAGACAGACACAGTTCTGACTGCAAAGAAAGCAGGTTAGACAAACTGTAATTTCATTATTATTCTAAATGATTTCTGGCAAACAGTTACATCTTTCAGATAGGTTCCCTTTGCACCCTAGTGACTGCAAAATGGTGTGAATTGGCAGCAGCTCGAGTGGTACTCAAACAGAGAAGCACACAGTCCCCCATACAACTAATTATGTCTGCAAGCAGACAGCTCTTAAAGAGACAGTACCAGAGGCTCTAAAACACTCACTGATAAATGGCTTAAATGCCAAACACCATTCAGGCTTGGAGCATTCAAGCAAGCTCCTGGAAGTCTTTTGCTATGTGCATGAGATTCGTTAGTGTCCTTAAATGATCAGAACTATGTCGCCCGGGGATAAACCCCGCTTGAGATGGATGTACGAGACCTGGCAGGAGGATTTTAGCCTAGTTGCTAGAATTTTGGCATAAAGTTTACTATCAATATCAAACAAGGATATCGGCTGATAATTGCTGGGCTTGGTGGGGTCCTTTCCTTTTTCGCATGAGTACAATGGTCACCTCTAAGTGTGGGAGGAAGAGTGCCTCTGAGCTCAATATCTTGAAAAACTGCCATTAACAGTGGAGTGAGAGTAGGTGCTAGGTCCTGGTAAAAATCTGTGGTATAACCATTGCTTCCAGGGGATTTGCCCACCTTGAGGGACTTAATCGCAGTATTGACCTCTTCCGCAGATATTGGGGACTCAAGCACCTGAGCTTGCTGGTCCATAAGTTTAGGGAGTTTGCAGGATTGAAGAAAGGGTGCAAGGTGGATTTTGTTAAGGACTGTGTGATCAGCAGCCAAGTAGATAGTGAGCCCATAACTGACTAGGGAGAGGACTGAGGAGATGACAGACAGATTAAGGGCTTCTGGAGGTAGGAAATCCTTGTGCCGATACAATAGGCCTATATGGACATTTATGGCTGATGATAGAGTGTCAATGTGTGAATGGAAGGAGAGGCTGAATCAAATGTAAGGTCCAAGTATTTATATGTATGGACCTGTTCTAGAGGAAGGAGAGTGAGGGAGAGGATTGTTAGCTGCATTCTTGGCCTTAATCTGTCAATGGGCAAAGAGCATAGTCTTTGTCTTTTACATTGACCACAAGTCTTTGGTCTATGAACCAGTTTTCAATCTGGTTAAATGCGTGTTGGAGGGAGGACTGCAGTACTGTGGGATCCGGGTGTGAGGCAAAAAGAACCCATCATCGGCATAGAGTAGTAGGTTGCAGGAGCAGGAATTGGACAAGGTG
This sequence comes from Neoceratodus forsteri, assembly GCA_016271365.2. Taxonomy (NCBI): domain Eukaryota; kingdom Metazoa; phylum Chordata; order Ceratodontiformes; family Ceratodontidae; genus Neoceratodus; species Neoceratodus forsteri. The sequence goes on along the minus strand of JADMNL010000026.1, from coordinate 265,426,468 downwards.
TTTGGGTAGATGCTGAATAATAGCGAGGCAAGGATGGAGCCCTGGGGAACCCCAGAGTGGACTGGCAGGGTGGTTGAGAGGGTGTTGTTTATTTTGACACGTTGTGATCTAACTGTGAGGTAACCGGTAAATCAGGAGATGCGTCCTTGGGACAGACCTATATGGCAGAGTGTGCTTAAGAGTAAGGGGCGGGAGACTGAATCAAAGGCCTTTGACAGGTTGATGAAGACAGCTCCAGGTAGGTGTTTTCTATCCAGGGCAGAGTGAATAAAATTAGAGAACTCAGTGAGAGCCATAGTTGTGCTGTGCCCAGATCTGAAGCCATGCTGCTCCCTGCAAAGTAGGTTATGAGCAAGGAGGTACTCAGTGAGTTGGGTGGCTATTATTTTTTGAGTGCTTTCGAGAGTGGTAGAATGGATATGGGACGGTAGTTATTGGGGAGGTGCTGTCACCATTCTTCAGTATTGGGTGACTATGGCAGTCTTCCAGGCTGCTGGGAACTGCCCCAAACATAGGGAGTGGTTAATGAGGTCAGTCAGTGAGAGGACTGTATCTAGTACTGGTGTAGGATTCTCATATCAAAAGAATCTTTGCAATAGCAAGAGCGACTGAGTGCTTTCATGAGAAAAGGCCTTGCCTCATTCTAGAGATCACCCTGAGATGGAAGGGGATGCTGGGTGTTTGGGGCGGGGTTGCAGGAGGGTTGAAGAAGTTATTTAGAAGTACTGCACTAAAGTCAGAGAATGATGAGTTGAGGCAGTTGGCGATGGCCAACGGGTTGGTGGTAGGTACATTGTTGATAGTTAGTCGGGGGGGGAGCCTGGATTTGCCTTTGAGTTCCTTGATATTGTTCCAGAACAACTGACATTCCCCAGGAGGAGGCAAGGGTCATTTTGTAACAGCCCGACGGCCTGTTTAATAGCCCAGTGCATCTGTTACGAGCCGCTTTATTGGCTTGCCTGTCCGCCTCATGCGTCGATGCAACTGCTTAATGCCAGAGATCATGTCTGTGCTTTAGCTGTTGGAGCAGTACAGGCATGACCCAGGGGGCATTATGTTTCTTGGATTGCACTTTTGCTAGTGGGGTATAGATGTCACATGCTTTATTAAAGGAACAGGTGAAATAATCAAGGGCTTCATCTATAGTAAGGGCCATGGAGATGGGGGACCAGTCCCATTGAGTTAAGTCTTTTCTTAGTTTTGTGAGGCCTCCGGATTGGAGATGACGCTGGGCAATATAGTTTGGTTTGGGTTTCTGCTGAAGACATGACCAGGAAAAGACGATGGGTGAGTGATCACTTAGGGAATCTGGAAGGACCACCAGGTCAGAGATTCTGCGGGGATGGTTGGTGAGGAGAAGGTCAATCAGGGTGCTAGAGCTGTTAGTGGGGTTCACCCTGGTAGGTTGGCTGATCAGCTGGGTCAGGTCCAATGCTGTGATGGTGTCCTTGGTGTGGGAAGCCAAACTGGCAAGCCAGTTCACATTAAAGTCTCCAACTATGATGTGCTCTGTTTTGGGGGAGAATCCGGAGATGTAGTTAGCAAGGGATTGTATAGCAGGAGCTTGGTTTCTTGGGGGGACATATGCGACAGTAAGAATTACAGGGGCTCTGGAGGGATCTGGAGTAAGTTTCAACGATAAGGCTTGGGCACCATGGTCTAATGGAGGTATTTGGAGGGCTTGGCATACCATGGAGTCACGGATGTACACAGCACACCCCCCCCAACATTTGCCCATTCTGTCAGCTCTGTGAAGGGTGAAGCCAGAGAGGGCAACCAAAGAGTCAGGTGTTTTTTTGGAGAGCCAGATTTCTGTCAGTGCTAGCACATCAGGCTGATGTTGCAGTATCCAGCAATGGAGACCTGCTGTCTTTTTGGTTAAGCTGCAAATGTTCATTGCAGCTATTCTAAGCCTATAACTCCTGCCTGTATATGTTACTGCATGACTTACTCTGCCTGCATCCATCAGGACCTCCTTGTGAATGAGCTTGCTTAATGGATTTTTCCTGCAATGAACTTGAACCTACTCCACTTCCATAGCCCTATTGATCTCCATTGACTCCCTGCTTCCTTTTTCTAATATACCCTTATGTTTATCCCATGCATGCTTCATGCCCCTACCATTTTATCTTCCATCACTTCTCCTGGCAGTCTGTTCAAGGCATCTACCACCCTTTCAGTAAATAAATATTTCTTCACATCTATCCTGAGTAAATAAATTTGGTAGAAAAAATTCCCCAAATTACTGTTTTACGAGCTCGTTGCGCAGTTGCTATGCATGCTCATAACTTCATGGATTTGCAATATTTTCATTCCAGATTTTCAACATTGGCATTTTCCCACACTTCCTAATGAACAGTACAGCTGCCATTTTTTACATCTGGCCAAAATGCATTTTCACACCCCCCCAGCTTCATTGTATTTCCCTTGGTTTGGGTGCTCATCCTTATTTGAAGGAAACTCCCCAACTGTGCCCTCTTTACCCCTGTGAGGTACTTTGTAAGTCTTGATCATGTCACCTCATGCCCTACTCTCTTCCAGGGTATACATGTTGAGATTCTTCAGCCTTTCCTTGTAGGGATTCCTGTAAAAATTCTGAACCATTTTAGTTGTCCTTCTCTGGAAAACCTCCACCTTGTGTTCTTTCTGCAGTGTGGACTCTAAAACTGGACACAGTACTCAAGCTGGGGGTATAGCAGGGAGTGATACAATGGCAGCAGAACATCCCTGCTCCTCCTACTGGAGATGCCACTCCTTATGAACCCCAGAATCCAATTTGCCCTGCCCATAGCCTTGTCACACTGTACTGCCATCTTGAGGTCCTCTGATATAATAACCTCAAGGACCCTTTCATGTCTAATGAGCATCAGTACTCCCCCACATCCTATACTCAGCATCGGGGTTCCTATGCCCTAGGTACATGATTTTACACTTGTTGGCTTTGAACCACAAGTAAGTAAGAAAATGGAATTGATTTGAATGAATTCCAGGCTTTTAAGCAGCTTTTCTGGGAGTGTGTATGTGTGTCAGTGGGGGGCTCTGCTACTATAACTATTTGCTTTTGATTTGATATAATGGACGAACAGACTAACCCTGCTCCCCACTCCATGTGCTATATCGGAGATAAAGAGCCAAAACTGCATTGGGCCAAGCATTGAGCCCTGCAGCACCCCGCTTGTCACTGCTCTGGGTGCCGAGAGCTACCCCACCACCACCACCCTCTGCATCCTCCCCTGTAACCAGTTCTGTATCCATTAAGTCAGACCACCTTCCACCTGTACCCCTACTTTTCCTCACTCTTCTCCTCCTTGGCTTGTGTCCCTCCTCCTGGTAGTCCACACCCTTTCTCCTCCTTATTCTTACCAGGTGGTGGTGCCTTCTATATTACATTCAGACCACTCTGCCTGCCCCCTTCCAGGGTTACTATGTCTCCACCTTTACCTATATCTAGGGCTGTGACCTCATCAGGCTCCCTGTCCAGAGCTTTTATCAACCTCAGTCCTTTGGCCTCCCATTTGTTTAAATCCACCTTAGTAGAGATAGACCCTTTAATCCTGCCTTTTTTTTTATGTATTTCTCACTGTGCTACGGTCGGCTTGGTCATCCTGACTGACCCTCAGTAGCCCTGACCTCGACAGGCCGAGCTGCTCACCTCCACAGATTACCCCATAGTAGGGTGGTGAGGAGCTTCCAGGTTAACCCACCGGAGCAAGATCCGCTGAGGAGGCGCCATTTGGGGTGGGCAGGGGGTCGGAGGCTCATGATTTCTGACCGCTGCCCATTTTCCACTTTTCTCCCTTTGCAGAGTGCTGGCGGCAATGACGCTTAGGCACAGCATGCCAAGCCTGCCACACTCTGCCACCCTTTACTACACCGCTGTGAGTCTCCGTCGTCACCAGGGGCCACCCAGAGCAGTGGGTCCCTGGTTCCTCCCTGGGATAAGACAGCAGTCCTCCAGATGCTCAATCCTATCCCTCCTTGCCAACTGCTGGTGGCCCGGGCTTGTGTCCGAACCCGGGTCACCAGCATGGCGCGAGGTGTGGCATCCAGTGCCTCAACCCTCAGCGTCAGTGGCCTGGCAGCAATGCTGCCTTTAATACTCCCCTCCCCTTCCTGCTCCAATGTACCCTGTCCCCCATGTACAAGTCACTATTCCCCCAGACCCTACCCCAGTTAGTCACTAACCCATAATGTTTTGTGTGGCACCAATCCCTCAGCCACTCGAACTCCTCAAGCCTACCCTTCCCATGCTTGCACATGGTACCAGCAGTACCTCCAAGAATGCCACCGACTTCCCCACCCCCTCACACTGCCTGCCCAAGTACTCAAACCTCCTCTCAGTACTTCCACAGTGTCCCTGCCAAGTCGTTTGTACTGACATGCAACAGTAAATAAGGTTTCTTCCTCCCTTGCTGTAAGCTTGAGTAGTATGTGCCCTGTCCTTCCTACAGTCAACCTGGGGGCAGCTTCAACCCAAATACGGCTGTGCCTGTCCTCTTCCGCCCATCTCACCCATTTCAGCATAGAATCCCCAGGACGAGTACCCCTTCCTTCTAATGCCCTTCCACCACCCCAGTACTCGTTCTTCCCTGTCCCTTACCCCTGCCAACTGCATCCTCTGTGACTTCTGTATCTGTACCCACTACTTCCACCTCACCCTTTTTCTCTGCCTTATTCCTCCCATCCCCTTGAACCCCTTCCCAGCCTGACTACTTCCTACTGGGCATCCCATGTCGACCTCCACTCCTTCCCTGCTGATTTCCAACCCCTCTCCCATCCCTGCTGTTGTCGATTTAGAGTCCCCATTCCCTTCTACCCTGATAGTGATGCTCCTCCCATCCTTCCCCCTCCTGTAGCCTTCTCTGCTTCAGTCACCACCCCCTCCTTCCTTACCAGCCCTATCCTACCCTTTTATCTCTTCCCCTACCTGTTGCCATCCATCTTATGCCCTGCTTGTCCTCCCCCTTTCATTATGTTCCTGCTCCCCTATCTGTCCCATAGCAGAGGTTTAACTCTATTCGTAGTCGATACCTGTCCTACATCTCTTCACCCTTTTGGTTCCCCCCTCCTACTTGTTCCCCTCCATGGCAACCCTGGTCCCTCGTTACCCACAGCCATCTGCTCTCTCCCCTAGTACTCCTCATGGTCTCTTCCTCCTGCTTCAGAAGACCCCCCTGCCTTCGCCTCGGGCACCCCCTACCTTTTTCTTTCTTTTCTGCTACTGTCTCTGATACTGGAGTCAGTTTCAGTCCCAAGTTATTCTTCCTCTGTCCCCCTTTGCTATCCCCTACCCCCCCCAGGATGTGTATCATACTCATCTGCCCTGCCACTTACACTCCTCCCTAACTTTCACAGTTCCTCCCTCAAACTAGCCAGTCATCTACAGACCATACACCCCCAATCCTCCAAGCCCAGTCCAGGATCATGGCAGACCCACACCCTGTACACCCCTCCACCTTCCAAAGATACCGCCTATTGACATGTGGCACCTGCCCCATTTTGGCACCCATCTTATGTTACGGCATCTTACTTCCAGGTTCTGTACCATACTACAACTGTTAGCCCTATTTATTCAAATTCCTTTCCATCCCCACACTAGTCCCCCTAGACCGCTGCCAACCAGGGAAATTCAGTCTCAAAATCTCATCTGTTAGATACTGTATTACTGAGCAATCCTAATGCCTCCTTGTCTGTTTTTCACCCCTCAGCTACCATACCTTTTATTCTCGGCTCTCATATAGTTTCACTTAGCCCAGTTAGAAATCCTATTGCACTCCATGTATTACTCAGCTCAGTTAGAGAAATAAACAGAACAAATAAATACGTATTATTGCAGCAATCATAACAGCATAGCTCAGTACTTAGCTCAGTTAGAGAAAGAAACAGAATAACTAAATCTGTATTATTACAGCAGTCCTAAAGTATCCAGTCATTGCTTTGCCTCCACTCCAGAGTCCCTGCTGTAATATAGGACCACAGAGAACACTGGGCGGGAGGTGGCAACTCTAAAATCCCGGCAGAACTCCATTGAGCTCTCTCACTCCCCTTCTCTCGCTCGCTCATTCTATTTCTCCTGACGCTGCAGGCTGCCCTTTTGTAATGGACTCCTGCCTGTGTTGGTGCATTTTTCTGCCCACAAAGAAATCTGCAGCAGTCCTGACAGAGCTCCGGTGAGCTCACTCACTCCCTCTCTCTCTCTCTCACACTTGCTCGTTCTGTTTCTCCCCGCGCGGCAGGCTGCCTTTGCACTGGGCTCTTGCCTGCATTGGCTCCTTTTTGTGCCCACAAAGAAATCCGCAACACTCCCAATAGAGCTCCACTGAGCTTGGTCACTCTCCCTCTCTCACTCGCTCGATTCTAATCTGTCCCAAACACTGATTTCCCAAACCAACTGTGCTCTTCTAGCCAGAAGCACAAAACTCATTTTGGCCAGGATGTGAAAATGACAGCTGTACTGTTCATAAGAAGGTGTGAAAAAATGCCAGTGTTGAAAATCTTGCATGAAAATATTACTAATTTGAGAAGTTACAAGGAAGCGTGGAAACTGCACAACACACTCGTAACACAGTCATTTTATGGACTTTCATCACAAAATTTTCAACATAGACATTTTAAGACCTCTGCTCATGAACAGTGTCATTGTGGTTTTCTTAATGTGTCCCGAACACTGATTTCCCACAGCGACCGCGCTATTCTGAGCCGGAAGTGCGAAAATGCATTTTGGCCAGATGTAAAAAATGACAGCTGTACTGTTCATTAGGAAGTGTGGGAAAATGCCAATGTTGAAAATCTGGAATGAAAATATTGCAAATCCATGAAGTTATGAGCATGGTGTAGTAACCAGCAATTCGTGCTCAGAAACAGTAATTTTGGGGATTTTTCTACCAAATTTATTTACTCAGCTCAGTTAGAGAAATAAGCAGAACAACTTAATCTGTATTATTACAGCAATCCTATAAGTATCCAATCATTGCTTTGTCTGCACTCCAGAGACCCTGCTGTAACATAGGACCACAGAGGACCCTGTGTGGGAGGGTGGGCAACTCTAAAGTCCTGGCAGAGATCCATTGAGCTCGTTCACTCCCCCTCTCTCACTCGCTCGTCCTACTTCTCCCGACGCTGCAGGCTACCCTTTTGTACTGGGCTCCTGCTTGCGCTGGCGCCTTTTTCTGCTCACAAAGAAATCTGCAGCAGTCCCGACACAGCTCCGTTGAGCTTGCTCACTCCCCCTCTCTCACTCGCTCATTTGGTTTCTCCTGGCGCTGCAGACTGCCCTTTTGTACTGGGCTCCTGCCTCTGCTGGCACCTTTTTCTGCCCACAAAGAAATCCACAGCAGTCCTGACAGAGTTCCGTTGAGCTCGCTCACTCCCCCTCTCTCATTCGCTGATTCTGTTTCTCCCAGAACTGCAGGCTGCCCTTTTGTACTGGGCTCCTGCCTTCGTTGGTGCCTTTTTCTGCCCACAAAGAAATCTGCAGCAGTCCTGACAGAGCTCAGTTGAGCTCGGTCACTCCCCGCCGTCACTCGCTCGATCTTAATCTGTCCCAAACACTGATTTCCCACAGTGGCCGTGCTATTCTGTGCCAGAAGTGCAAAAACATATTTTGCCAGGATGTGGAAAATGACAGCTGTACTGTTCATAAGGAGGTGTAAAAAAATGGCAGTGTTGAAAAATATGGCGTGAAAATATACAAATTTGCAAAGTTACAGGGTGCGTGGAAACAGTTCAACGACGCTTTGTAACGCAGTCATTGTATGGACTTTGTCACCAAATTTTCAACATAGAGATTTCAGGACCTCTGCTCCATGAACAGTGTCACTGTCATTTTCTTAATCTGTCCTGAACACTGATTTCCCACAGCAACCATGCTATTCTTTGCCAGAAGTGCGAAAACACATTTCGGTCAAGATGGGAAAAATGGCAGCTGTACTGTTCATAAGGAGGTGTGAAAAATGCCAGTGTTGAACATCTGGCGTGACAATACTGTATTACAAATCTGTGAAGTTACAAGGGTGCATGGAAACAGCCCAACGAACACTTGTAACACAGTCATTTGATGGGCTATCATCACCAAATTTTCAACATAGGCATTTTAGGACTTCTGCTCATGAACAGTGTCAATGTCATTTTCTTAATGTGTCCCAAACACTGATGCCCCACAGTAACCGTGCTATTCTGTGCCACAAGTGCAAAACACATTTCGCCAGGATGTGAAAAATGACAGCTGTATTGTTCATAAGGAGGTGCGGGAAAATGCAATGTTGAAAATCTGGAGTGAAAATATTGCAAATTCGTGAAGTTTTTGAGCATGCGTAGCAACTGTGCAACACACAACTTGTAGAACAGCCATTTTTGGGATTTTCCACAAATTTGCAACATAGGCTTCTTGAGAGCCCACCTCATGAACACTGCACTGTCATTTCGTGACACGGTACTGAAAGGTAATTCCGCAGAGTGACACAAAATCACCTTTTGGGACTGAATAACGCAATGACAGTGGCTAAATTCATGAGGAGGGGTTCCAATAACCCCATGTTGAAAATTTGGTGCCAAAATTCCCAAAAATGCCTGAGATATGCACCAAAGTTGAAAAAAACCTTACTAATGCCATTATACAGCTTACAGGCACTTCCTCAGTTCGCGGTCGGCTTTGAAGAGTGCAGACGTGTTCCTGGTCCAGCGAAGATAGTCGCACCGGGTTCCATAGGTAAGTATGGGGTAAGAGGAGGGGTGTTGGGAAGCAGGGCTCGAAGAGGGTGGGCTCTGGTTGGGGTGAGGGCAGGGAGACCTCGAGGGACCGTTTTCTTTTTTCACAGGTTTAAAAAAAATAAAAGACATCACAGGGCAGTTTTTCTTTTTCAGGGGCATTTGGCATGCTGGGGTGGGCTCTTAGCGGCCACCTGAGTGTTTGGGGGAGAAATCTGTAGCCGATGGGGGATTGGGCACCCCTATTGGCACATACAGAAGGGTGGGCCACAAGAGCCGAGGGATTGGACACCCCTCAGCACAGAAAAAGCGGGGGACTTCTGCCGACAGGGAGTGGACTCCCCGTCTGACGAGAGGAAGGGGACTGAAGCCAAGGGATCAAAACCCCGTGTCAAGCCCACAAGGAGGTTGCTGCTCCCAATTGCAGCAGATGACGCTGTAATGATGAGAGGCGGCCCTGATTGCAGTGGCTAAAATGTTTCAAGGTGGTAGCACGCTGGCTGAACTAGCATCAGCCTCAGCGTGCCACCCCATTGGGGAATGCGGGCCAAGCCTCCAAAGGTAGTGGTGACATTGGCCACAGCAGTGCCACGCTTCCACAGCCTGCTTCTGCAGCAAGCTGCCGCAACATGTTTCTTGCGCATGCGCTCAATCAATATAAAAATGACTCATTGACAGCCACTGGCTACATTGTTTGATTTATATACTTCATTCAGCTTAGCTGTTTGCCATGTATATACAGCAGCAACTTAAAATTTTGTTTCTCAGGGACAACTTTTTACATGGGGGCTAGGGTATGAAAACATGACTGCTAATACATTGCTCTTGTTTTTACTCCCATCAATGGCAGGATATTTCAGTTCCAAAGACTCCCAGCCTCCAGTCTGTTGTAAAGCATCCACTGGAAGATTCAGGGAGCTCTGGATGCTCTTTTGGGTGCTCTGGCAACTCATTTTGCCATGCTCAGCAGATTTTTCATTTCCTCCTGTAATTCCTCATCTACCTGTTTTAGCTTCCCAGGCTTCAGTTCTTTCATTGATGTTACTGCTGGCTGCAGCTCTCATTTGTCTACCATGGGAGCTCTGAAACACTCCAGTTTCCCTCTCCTATGATACTACAGTCATGACCTTCCCTGTCCTGCCCTCCCTTCCTTGTCTGCCCCTGATATCTCTTCCTGCCCCCCTTCCCTGCTGCTCCTCCTCCCCTCTTCCTGCCCCTGTCCCATGCTGCTCTGGTTTTCCATTTGGGCCTTTCACTCCTCACACGTATTACATCTCCATTTACACCTCTTCCACTGTCCAGACCTGTGCCACCTCTAAACCCTAGTCAGGTGATTGCACCCTTACCATTTTGCTCCCAGCACCTGTACTCTGCTCAGCTTCAAGAAGTATATTTCCTTGTTCTACCCAGGTGCTCCTCACCTTCCAGCTTACTTGACTCACTGTTCACACCACTTCCTCTTCCACACCCTTGCAGTGCTCCCTATGCCTGTATCATTGATTCTCCTCATGCATTCACTCCTTAAGAATTATCCATTTCTGTTACTGCCACACTGTTTGCTTTTGTTCTCTGATTTGCTCATGGCTTCTTCTTCCCTAGTCCTGCTTGTCCAAAGCCTCTCTCAGGTTCTTACATTACCATCATTCCTGTTTGGTCTCCAGATGATCTGCTTGTGGCTCCTCTGTTTTTCCCATGGTGGAGAGTAGGGGCGTTGTGGAGGGGCATGATAGCTCGTATCAGAGGGAGCCTGTTTCATGCCAACCATATGATCTACCATGCCTTCCTGCCTTCATAGCTTCTGCTGCCATTGCATGGATCATTGCCCTTGCAGCCTACTCAGCTTTCAGTCTTTCATTGCATTCTATCGCTACAAGTATGCTCCTTCCTGGATTACTCTACACTCCCCCTTACTGACTCCTCCTCACATTCTCCCACTCTAACTTGCTGTTTTTCCCTTTGTACTGTCTCAGTGTCTACCTACCTATACTATGCAATCAGCAGCCCTTTCCTTGCTCAGCTCATACCAGCAGTTTTCTGGACTCCGTCCCTAACTTCGTACCTTCTGAGGCATTGAGCGGCTAGAGCTTGTTCTGTCTAACGAGGATGGGATTCTGTTTCAATCAAGCTACTGTCTACTACTTATGAACCTAGCATACTCCATCCCCAACTCTGCCTGGTGGCATTGAGTGAAGGTTAGCACACCCTGACTGCCATGGATGGGAGCCATGTCTGCAATCTATTGTGTCATCCTTATACATTCTCTACCTGACACCTGATTGCCACTACCCTGTGGCAACAGGACCGCTTTAACCCATTAGCCTTTAACATCCTATCTCTGCCTGGCGGCCTCAAGTGAAGATCATCTCGCCTCAACTACCAGGGATTGAAGCCTATGTCTGCAATCAACTGTTTAGCCTTATGCATTTTCTACCTGATAACCGGTTGCCACTTCCCTTTGGGAATGGGACCACTATACCCAATTTGCCTTCCTCATCCTACCTTACCAGTCTACATTTTCATGGACTCATTGTACTCATCCCTGCCTTGGCCTGTTCGTGCCCTGGAATTGGACTTTGCCAGCTTGTTCAGTCTCTACCTCCATTCAGTTCAACTGCCTCATGCCTCATCGCTGCAGTGCCTTCTGTTCTCTCACTTGCTATTCGCCATCTTCCATGGATCTGCCATTCATGGCTTGCAGTGGCTTTGCTACATCCTGATTCAGTTTGCTGTTGCACTGTCCTCAGTCCTGCTCCTTCCTGCACCTGCAATGTCAGAATGGCTTGGCCTCTGCTGTCTTCTTCTTGAACTCCTTTCTCCAGTCCACAGATATCCATTCCAGACTTTCCCTCCTCTTGGATAGCTACCTTCTCCTCACTGCTCTATGCTTGAGGTTCCTTCCTGTTTGCTGTGGCTCTTTTGGACATTTTACACCTGTCACTGGCCAGTATTCCTACCGGTCAACTACTCCTCCCACTCATTTATCTCAACTCCAACCCTGACCATCCTAACAGCTCCCACCCACCACTATGGAGCATTTGTTCATTTTATCTAAGGAAAACTTCTTCTAGCAACATTCCTTGGACAACATGCCTTATAGACTTCACGCCAGCATAGAGTTATCAGTACTTCACAATAATCTCCCCAGGACCAGTTCCACAACCCCATTCAACTGGAATATATGGAATGAAGATTTCTTTCCTCAACTGACTCTACAGCATGCTCCCCATGCATCCTGTTAATTCATGCAGTATGGCATCCCTATCTCCCCAAGTCTCATAGGATCTAACATTTAGTGGAGCCTTCTCCAGTCCTATCTTTTTACGTGGAACAGTGACCTAATTCCTTCCATAATGCACTACCTCAGTAATCTTCATCACTGTTACAGATAAAGGAACAGCAAGATACCTCATAACGATACTGCCATCATCTGTTTTACCTTTTCATAGCTTCTCCTATGAGCACTGACTCTGTTTGATCAAGTTGTTCGAGTCCTTCTTCCTCAGTAGCCATTGGATGTTCTAAGACCTACCCAGCTACCTTCCCAGAACCCCCATCATTGGATCTCCAGTGCCTAGCTGCCTTACTAAAGTTACTCTATCCAAACCACTGGTTTATAGCCCCTGGATGTCACCATACTTTATACAATCATCTACATTCCTTCATCATATTACCATCAATCAGGTCATCCTTCATGACTCACCTCCTATACTCCCTCCATCGAAGACTTTCATTGAGAGCAGGCTTCCACTGATTCCTTAATCTGCATGGCCACAACTGACCTGGCTGTCTCACTGTCCCAGTCATGCCTCTCAACAGGCCTATATCCAACTAAAATGTTCGCACCTCTGGCATTCTACCTCTCTCAACTTCCCATTGCCACATCAGTCTATAGACTCTTCAAGTACCCATTCTGGACTTCTTACAGCATTTAGACATTGGATCACCTGTAAGGCAAAAGCAGTCATGGTATCTCAGCTCATGTCATGGGCAATTACACACAGCAATACCCATATCTACATTTTCCTACCAGCAGACCAGCAAGAGCCTATACAAGTATCATTATGACATCAATAACCAAATCAACTCTCAAATTCATGGTACTGAACTTCCAATTATTTCCGTATACATTCAGCTACCATTTCTACTGCATATACCAACCTACCATCATTGGTTTAAAATCATCCATGTCACTCCTCCTACCAGGTACCTAAATATTCCGTCCAACTCATTCATCTTCTTCATAGATGCCTACATTGCAACTTATTGCTCACCACTTAACTCCACACCTTCAGATTCTAACTTGAATGTCAAACCATCTACAAAGTTAGATTGTTTACCTTATGACTTCATTACCCATCATACTTCCCACCGTTCAAAGTCTGGCAGCAAATTTTATCAAATCATCTTCCTCATGCTCACTTTCTCTGTAATCCCATTGGACAGCCTCCATCATCACCTTGGAAACCTGGACTGTATTCATTGCTTTTCAACTGGACCTACTCTACTCTACTTTCAGGATCTGGATACTCCTTTAGAATAGACCTTACCTCTTCATCCTCAGAATCGTCCTTCCAGAACGCATCATCCAATGGACTTTGAAGATGGACCATCATCACTCCAAGCAGTTTACTTTCCTCAGAAATTAGAATGTGGTTGCTAGAACCTAGGTTCGTCTTCTCTTAGTTTGTCTGGAGGACGGGCGGGTCAGTAGCCATGGGTCCTCAAAGATTTCCTCCATCTGGGGGGGGTTTCCTCTCCTGCGTGCTGCTGGTCATACTCTCCGTGAGTTGGATGAGGTAATCATACTCTTTTGAACATTCATTGGTAATTCGTTTAGGGCTTTCTATTTCCTACTCACTACCAGGTTTCCCTACTGAGGACAGGAATAGAGTAAAGCCAAAAGTAAACTATGTTACACAAGCACTACTGACTTCATATGCTATTCCCCAAAACATTGAATGGGAGGGCTAAAGTCTGAGGTTCAATGTGGGGGAATAGCTCCTCCCACATTCCTCTTAAAGGCTAGCCTCCTGCAGCAGGCCCCTGCTTAGCATGTTGTGAAATACCCACCATCCACCCCTGCCTCCTCCTTCTCTGGCACTCTGCTCACCCTTGGTTCTGGGCTTTCTATTTTCCTAGTCACTACTCATTTTTCCTACTAAGGGTAGGACTAGAGTAAAGCAAAAAATAAATTACATTACACAAGCACTACTGACGTCATATGCTATTCATCAAAGTATTGAACCTTCAGTAGTATACAGGAAATGGTGGAAGCATACTGTATGTACTGGTTAGATATGGGATAGTTTTAAGTCATCCAGTTTGACAGCCATATGCATGATTGAAAATTTTCACCTATTTTTCATGTAGTAGGATGTCAGATAGAGAAGGGGAGGATTTAAGGTTCCTCCCCCCAGTGACAATCCCAGGATCTAAAGGGGGGGGGTCAGGGTTTGGAATTATTAATAATTGCTTCTGTGTTCACTTATGATTATTGATAATTTTGTATGCAATAATTTCATACTATGATTTTAAATGCAGAGGGGTATGCATCAACAAGGTTATGAGTTGATATTATTATTTTCTTTATACATTACATTTTTATGTGCCGATAACATACTTGTATTATTTAAATCAATCAATCAATCAAAGTCTTTATTTAATCAGGTGATCACCGTTGAGCAAGCTCATTTTCGAGGTGGACCTGGGTTTGTTAACAAGGAACAAGGGACAATATATATGGGATGCAATACACAAGAAAATAGTAATAATACAAATAAAGTGCGATACAATAATACAGTACATACAAAGTATCAGCAGGTAGCACTGACAGTAGTATATGTTTGGAACAGAAGATACAGTTAGTTTTGGGTAGGACTCAATTTTTCATAAACATAAAGAAATATACTGATGTGGGATTAAAATATTTCCCTACTGGGGGGGTGGGCTGGTTTCTGTGCTGGAGTACTTACTTTATTTCAGTGTGTTCTCTTTAATCTTCGGAAATATACTTAGTTTGATTTTACTTTACAAAGTAGGAGACAGTATACATTAATGCTTATTTACTTTAAAGTTTTATATGTTTTCTTTTCTCAGTTGTACTATATATTGTATTCTAACCTTTTCAGATTGAATAAAAATTCTACTCTTTTCGAGAGAAGTGCCATGGGGATCTAAACGCCCACCTGAACATCCACCAGAACAGGCAGACAGGACCTCAGTTTAACGTCTCATCCAAAGATGGCACATTAGGAATGCAGCACCCCTCATGCAGCACTACATAGTGTAGTGATCACAGGTTGATCTGGCATTTTCCTGTAACTCCCAGACAATTTCCTGTGTTTTCTTATATTTTGTATTATTTCCTATGGAAGTCGAATTACTCTGTTTTCCTGAATAACCAATGCAAGTCCATGGGAAGAATTTCCTGTAGATCACTCCAAATCCCTGCCAAATACAAGAATCCCTATGTAACCTCCCCCCACTGGCCCCACATGAACAACAGCACACAGCAGCACATTTGGATGGCAATGCTTCAGATTTTTTTGGGCTACCTACCGCCAGAAAAACAAAATGCTAGCCACAATCTGAGCAAATCTTTCTGGTGTTTTCTCCCAAAATCCAAACAAATCCCAGCGGTGCCTCCATTTTGTAACCTCCCCCAACTGCCCTTCCCTTTTTCTCTGTCAGCAGGGCTGCTCCTCTCACATCAAGGTGCCACCAAGAGGGGTGGGGAGTAGTCACTATAACGTTTATCTTTTGCAGAAACTGTGGACCCATTACTTCTACTACTGAGCCTGCCATCCTTCAGTTAGGCAAACCAAGTGTGGCAACTACCTGGCTCACACCTGGGGGGACCATTTAGCATGGCCAACAACCTGGGTCCCTGGGAGAAAATGTTTGCTCAGAATTGTGCTAGGTTTGTACTTCTTTCTGGCCAGGGGCAGCCAAGTAAATCCAGACACTGGAAGCAATACCTGAAATGTCCAAACCAGGATGGGATTCTAGACTGTGGCTTTTATTCACATAACACAGAGAATAACAAAGCAAAGATGGACCCCCACAGGGCTACACTCTCTGGTAATGCAGATTACAGAGGTACAAAGCACACTTCTTCACTACGAACCTTCAGGTTCTGAATGGATCTGGGCACACATGGCCTATACTGATACACTTCTCTTATATTCCTTGACATGGCACCCTGGCCAGTACTAGGACACTTTTCCATATAGCATGGAGGTTGATGGCAGCTCTCTAAACCACCCATGAGCACTTTCTAACTCTAAGGGGAAATCCACAATCCCACATCTGGGTGCTTTCTTCAGACACTGGCCAAGTGCCTGAGAGAAAACCATAGGTGGCCAAACTGAACCCAGAGAGGTAAACCTGGTTACTCCAGATGGGGGTCTCCTACCTCTTGCTCCCAAATCTATACTCAGCCATTCATTTGGATACAACACCTTTCTTCGAAATACTGTTTGTAGATGCTGTCTCAAAATGTTTTTCACATTTAACTTTCTACATCTCTGGAGGTGTCCTGATTTTAAAAGTACTATAAGTGGCTATGTCTTTAACCTAGACCCCCACTGTTGCAGATGCTTCCAAGCCATACACAAACTAAAAGTTCTGTACTTGGCAAGCCTTCTTTTGACCCCACAGTAGGCATACACTTTTACTGTAAACTCTGTCTCATTGAACGTTGTCTTTATTTCAGAGTAAACTCACCAGGGTATCCAGGTGCCCCAGGGCTTCTTCCCACAAATGTCTCAGGTACTCACAAATAAATTGATTCTCAGGCAGCTTCTCCCTGTCCAGACTGGCACAGGGGATTGCCCCTGAATTCCTGGAATCCCCCCATCCCTCCAGGGATGGGACACTGGAACAAATCTAAGAATGGTCTCCACCACTTCCTCTGGTCTCTTCTGTGTTCCTTTCTAGGGTGAGAACACACAACCCCTCTTCTCTACAGTAGCTCTATATCAGAGCTACAGTAGGCTCTGAGGAGCTGCTCACTGCAGCACTCCTTTCTCTCTCTCTCTCTCTTGAGTCTCCCCATGGACTGCTCTCTGAAGACTGACTTAAATTCCCCAATGTTCTGCTGCTAACCCCTTGCAGCGAGCATTCCATTGTGGCTTATGCTGCTGCGAGAATTCTATGGTGACATCATCACTCCAACTCAGCTGAAACTGAAAACAGAGTGAGACAGTGTGGAACCCATTTAACTGGCATCTCACAAGCTGCCTTTCCCTGCCTACCAATGGTTCTAAGTGGGATTCTAGTAACCCCAGGGAACAAGGGAGTTACGCCTATAGATCTGGGAGCCCTGTGGGATTTAACCCAAGTGCCTGGTGTGGGGACAGAACCCACAGCATTTGATCTTCAAGCCTCAAAAGAGAGTGTGCAACTTGATGAGCCACTGAGACTGCTACTTACTACACCAAGTACCAAAAAAGCAAAATATATATGTGTTGAAATGCTTTGTGCATATGCGTATGATATATATTGTATATGAGCATAAAAGTAAATATGTGTATATGCTTAAAGCATATATGTGTGTGTATATGTATAATGCATATATGTATATAGACTGTATTCTAGATGGCATGTCTGTTCTACCTATCCAACACAAATGTTTGGTATAGTTTTAAATTTATTCGTAGTATATATGGACTTAGGTCTATGCATTTTTTATTTGGATCTTGTACTGAAAATTGTATTCCCTTTTCCTCTTGCCCCCAGGGCATATCTGGAAACAAGCTATTGTAGCTCAATATGCCTTTCCTGGTGAACATTTTTAAAATAAATAAATAAGTAAATAATGTAGTCTGAGCAGTTTTAAACATTCCTTATATGTCTTATATCCAAACCTTTCCTTGTTGCTTTCCTCTGAATAAATACAATTGTTTTACCTTTTAGTAATGGTAATATTTAAAGCTCCCCAAAACTGTGAGCAGTAATTTATGATAGGTGCATACTGTATGAAGTTGCTGCATTATGATGGTATGCAACTGTATACCAATGTTGAGTTATCTACAGTATGGGATTTTATGTATGTCTGTATGTATATATTTTTAATAATTCATACATTGTCTACATACTAATGACACAGCCAAAATGCTCCTTATAATCTGTGACCTTTTTTCCTGGTACCATTGTATTCACTTTTGGGAAATCACTTGCAACCTGGCATGTGTTCTGTTTTGTTAGGTTAAGAATGGGTTAACCTTATCAAATGCAACATGCTAGCTGTATCTCTCCTCTCATTCTCTCTCTCCATGCATTTATAATAACACAGGATCATCCCTTACCACCCACACCAGAAGTGACCATTCACTCAAGAAACTATTTAGCTTCACATCAGAAGGCAAAGTAGAGGAATTAAAGAATAAATATCACTGAATTAATTGTTTTATTAGCTCTTTGACTGTGGACCCTTCTCTGCTTTGTGCTTCATTGACCTTGAAATGCCAGTAATGAAGGGACGTGCACTGACTAGTAGCATAGCACAGTACAGCACAGCAGAAATGTGATGCTTAAATACAAAGTCCTCAACCTGGAAAAGCTGTGAAGGGATTATCTGAATATAAAGGAGGTAAAAATCAACAAAAATCCCATATAATTGGATATGTACTAGTTGTCAGGTCACTTGAAGCAGGCATGAGGAGAGAGAGAAGAGAGAGACAAGCTGAAAAAAATTGTGTTGCAATTTATCTACACAACAGAGAGAAGCAAATATTTCATTCAAGTGGCATAGTGCTTTATAGTTGTGGAAACCTCCAAAAAGGTTGTGCTTTGGTATCCCATTTTTGAAGCTAAAGCAAGACAGATGTAGGCTCTGCCCACAGCCATAAAAATGTAAAAAATAGGGCAACTGTGTATATCAGACACAAGGGCTAGAACATCTTGCATGGAGGCACTGGTTTCTTAAAGAGATTGGTGATAAGTAAGAAGCCATATATATGTTTATATAACTTGTAGTTGTGAATTTAGAGAAGCAATTTAACCCTCTTTAATGTAAAAGTTCAGACAATGTCCAAATCAACCACAGCAGGTGGTTGGAGAATTCCTGTTTTCAACATCTTTTCAGTTCTTGTCCTGATTCCAATCATCTCAGCTCCAGTCTCTTAACTCCTGCTCCTTGCTTCTGAATCCCAGCTTTCTGTTCACTGACTCCAGTTGTCAATCTCCCATCTTCTTTTTCCATCCAGCTTCTGGATTCTGACTTTGGCTGCAAGCTCCAGCTACAATGCTCAGCACTAACAGAACAAGCATTTGTCAATGACAATTGTTGTCTCACTGGCATTAGCACTGATAGTGCTGGAGTTAGAAATGCATAATAGGAATGGCAGTGAAGTATTGAAGTGATGCCAACCACCCCACCCTGTGAGAGGCGACAGGCATTGGGGTGTGCCTTTGGGTTGTCGGCTGTAACACTCATGCCATTGTACCTCACCCCTACCCTGTAGACACTGACAAGGGCGTGATGTGCTTTGGGGTCTTTGGGCATTATACTTACTCCATTCCATATGTGGAAATACACTGAGGTGTGGGTGCAGTATAGGAGAATGGGGTGAACTTGTACAAACAGTGCAAGGCACACCATGATGCCTGTCACTGGCTGCAGGGTGGGGTGGAGGTGGAATGGTGCGAGCATTACAGCAGATGATCTCAAGTCACACCCCTGATGCCTGTCAGTCTCTAAGGGTGGTTGCAACAGATGGAAACCATAACACCATAGATGTCTGTTGGTATTTTCACTCCAAATTTTCAACACAGACTTTTGTGAGCCCACCTCATGTAAAGCGGCACTATCAGTTTGTTAGCTGAAAGGTGGTTTTGCATAGCGGCTATGCCATTTGGTGACATAGGGATGAAAACACATTTTGGAGAGTATGTGGAAAATGCCAACTGTATTGTTCATGAGGAGATGTAAAAAAATGGCAACATTGAAAATCTGGAGTGAAAATATGAAAAATTGGTGAAGTTATGAGCATGCATAGAAACTGTGCAACAGACGTCCGTAACCCAATTATTTTTGGGATCTTTTTAACCACATGTTTAACATAGGCATTTTGGGACCTCCCCTCATGAACAATGATGCTGTGAGTTTGTTAATTTGTCTGAAACATTGATTTTGCACAGTGACCATGCCATTGTGTGCCACAGGTGCGAAAACACATTTAGGGCAATATGTGAAAAATGACAGCTGTACTGTTCATAAGGAGGTGTGAAAAATGTCAGTGCTGAAAATGTGGCATGAAAATATCGCAAATTTGCGAAGTTACAAGGGTGCGTGGAAACTGTGCAACGTAAACTTGTAACACAGTCATTTTATGGAATTTTGGCACCAAATTTTCAACATAGGCATTTTAGGAGTTCTTCTCATGAACAGTGTCACCATCATTTCCTCAAACTGTCCCAAAAAATGATTTCACATAGCAACCCAGCTATTCTGCACCAGACGTGCAAAAACACATTTCAGCCAGGATATGTAAAATGACAGCTGTACTGTTTATAAGGAGGTATGGAAAAATGCCAATGTTGAAAATCTGGAGTGAAAATAGTGCAGATTCATGAAGTTATGAGCATGTGTGGAAACTGCACAATGCACGTTCATGAAAGCCATTTTTTTGATTTTTCTCCGCAAATTTGCAACATATGCTTTTTGAGAGCCCCTCATGAACAGTGACACTGTCATTTCATTAATCAGTCCCAAAAGGTGATTCCATGCAGTGACCACAAAATCACCTTTCAGGACCAGATAACACCATGACAGTGCCTGAATTCAGGAAGAGGGGTCCCAATAACCCCATGTTGAAAATTTGGTGCCTAATTCCCAAAATGGCTGAGATATGTACCAAAGTTAAAAAACCCTATTTATGCCATTATACAGTTTACCAGCATTTCTTCAGTTCGCAGTCAGCTTTGAAGAGTGCAGACATGTTCCAGTCCACTCAAGATTGTCCCGCTGGACTCTGGAGGTAAGTATGGGGTGTGGGAGGCAGGGTGTGCAGAGGGTGGGCACGGGTTGTGGGAGGGGCAGGGAGACCGTGAGGGACCATTTTCTTTTTACAGGTTTAAAAAAACATTGTGGGACGGTTTTAATTTTACAGGGATTTGGCAGAATGGGGTGGACTCCCAGCATGCCACCTAAGTGTTTTTGGGGGGATGCTGTAGCTGATGAGGGATTGGGCACCCCATCGGCACATACGGGAAGGGGGGAGACATGAGCTGAGGGGTTGGGCACCCCTTGCACAGAACAAAAGCAGGATGACATTATGCCAACGTGGGGAGTGGGTTCCCCATTGGCAAAATAAATGGGACGGGGACAAACGCCAATCGGGTATTGTGCCCCGTCCAGCAAAGAAAAACTGTTGGGGGGACGTATGATGCTGAGGGGGATTGGGCATCCCCCCGGCATACATTTTAAATGGGAGGGGGTTATTATGTTGACAGGGAGTGGGTTCGTTCGTTGGCATTGTGACAGGAGGTGGTGGCAGTCACTGCCACCATGTTGTGTGCTCATTGGGAGGTGTGTTGTGGTCATGCTGCATGAGAGCTTCGCTCTCACTGCAGTGGACCTTTTCTTAGATCTGGTGGCCACATTAGGGATTCACAATGTCAGTGCCTGCTGCTGGATGATTAGGGAATGAGGGACTCACCTACTGATGCTTGCCCTGCATTCACCCAACAGTGACCACTCCTCCAAATCTGCTACTACCGCAAGATGTTGGCTGGTGCACAAGTGCGAGTCAACATCATAAAAATGATAAAACTCAAAGTGCAGATTTCGATACTTCAGCCATAGACGTATAATCCAAAAAACAGCATTGGATAATAAATGTGTACCAGATATTAAGCAGGCATTAAAAACATATTTGTGGCACCAAGCATATGCTGACTAAATTTTACTGATTTTTATTGGTCATCTGTTTTATATTACGTGCTTATTTTTATCTTGCTCTGTTTATTCTTTATGTAAAGCGCCTTGATGCTCCTTATAGGCTACTATAAATAAAGTTAATTATTATTACTATTTACAGCCAAGCATGAACGTTTTAGGTCTTTCAGCTTCTCCACAGCTCACCATGGCTTAGTTTGAGTATGCCATCTTCCAAGTAGGCCATTCTCACATTCTTTTGTAACCGTGAGGTGGTGCTATCCCAAGGGATACTACCCTGCCTGTGAGACTAAAAGCATAGGTTGAGGGGCCTGAGTTCTGTGAGCAGGTGCCTCCACCCAGAGGGTTAGTGTTAGGGTAGCGTAGCTGCTCTGGGCACAGCCCTCCGGGACACTGATACCCCCCTCTAACCCCTCTAGTGGCCTATACTGGTCTACAATTAGGCAGTTACAATTAATACCAGAATGCAATGTTGGACGCACTCTTGGCACACTTACCACCAAGGCTGGATCAGCTGCACTACCAATGGAGACCCCATGTAAAATAAGATCTGCAATGGAGAAAGGTAATAGCAACACAGTATCCGCACCACAAAGGTAGACAATAGCCAGTTTAAATGTAAAAAAATTTAGATCTGATTTATTGGGAGACATGAACAAGGGAGGGGCAGTAATCTGGTGTTTGATTCTGGATCTGATTTAATCAGGTTAAGCATGCATACATACCTCTAAGAGTCCCTCTAACACACTCTCACACACTCTGGGTATCCAGTTGGTCTGTAGGCTAGCCTGAAGCCTTGCCCAAGGTAGGCCAGTATTGCAGCTGTTGTTGGGGCCCTTAGGAAAGAAAAACACAACATGACTTTAACCCACAATTTGTATTCCAGAGCTGGAGGGCTCAGTTCATAATGATCAATCAAAACAATTACATCAGACGACACACAATGATTTGAGCTCTGCTGCAGGGAGCTACCCCGATGTTTACTCATGCTACCCAGACCAGGATGCAGGATTTACAAGATGAAGGCCTCAGGTTGGTTTGCTGTTTTGCCAGGGGAAGCAGGGCCCCCATGACACACCACGGTGGTAGAATCCTGTTTGATGGTGTTGAGCAGGGAGCCGAATCCCCATCGGATCTTTTGTCGGATGATTCACTGTGGCATGAGCGGCAATCTAGGCTGAGATGGCGAGGCCCAGACCAGGTGAACAGTTCGGATACAGTCCTCTAAGGTGCTGGATGCAGCTTCCAGCTAGCGTGACACATTTAAGCAATGTGGGGAACTATATCATGACCCGCACTGCACATTCAGCATAATTATAGTAAAGGATAGGCAAATACCACAGTTCGCGTAACAGTCCGGTTGCAATCAACAGTGTCTCTACAAATCAGATACTCATGTTGTCTCTGCTGTCCTGACAGGCCAGTCTGACTGAGGCAAATCTTTGGTCTACACCAGGCAAATTTCACTTAGTCACAATTCAGGGTTCTGGTCACAATCTCAGCAAATTTGGAATAAAGCCTGAGATATTAATGCAGACTTCTTCTCTCGAGAAGATGGTAGCTGGCACACCAGACACAGCCTTCTGACGATTCCCCACACTAGTACACAGGAGCATCTGCTAGAATGTCTCGAGCTGTTCACTCTTTCAACTCCAACTACACTCTGACTCACTGCTGCAGGCAGCTCTAGGCTTTCCCAGTGATCCAAAAGGTTTGGTTGGTCTATCCATCTGTCTGTCACAGCAAGCGCTCCCCCAAAAGGTCCATTTAGGCACCAAACAGCTCAAACTACAATTCCTACAGAAATTCACTCCCACAGGGCCCCTGGGGACAGTCTCCATGTTAGGGTCCCCAAAGGTACCAATTTGTCCACACTGGCAGTCCAGAACCAAAATAGTGGTGCAATACAGAAATGTCCATGCTGTAAAGAAGGCAGGTTAGGCAAACTGCAATATCATTGTTACTGAAACAGATAATCAATAAACAATCACAAGGTCCAATAGCGCGCCCTCTGAGCAATTAGCGAAAGCAGAATGGAGCAGTAGTACTGCAGCACAGGCCGGACTCGAGACTGAAACCACTTGGTCCCACCCAGAATAATTGTTTCCCACAAAAATGATACCTCTTAAAGAGACAGGCACAGAGGCTAACAGGGCACTCACATGCAAGCATTTTTGACACTTTTTAGACACAGAACACCAGCCTGGCAGTGGGCATTAGGCAAGCCCAGGAAGACAATTTAGGAACCCCCCATTTGCAGGGAGTTTACACCCTTCCCAGCCTAGAAAGAACTTGGTATCCACATCAAGTCTATACTTACAATAACGTTATAGGAAGATATGCTATTCGAGATATATGTTTCATCACTATATGAGACCAAAATAAAGACTGGTGCATCAGTAAATGCAAACTTATTACTATACTCATTCATGATACACTCCAATATACTGTGTAATGACAACAGTTATGCATTTTTCATGTCATTGTAAGTTTGCTATAATTCGCACAATAATATTACTATACTTATTCAGGTGATCATTTCCTGCACTATAAATAACATAGATGGGGACCCATCCCTGTCAGCTAGCTTAGGGCTAGATAGGACAGTGGCACCATGTACTGAGGGATGAACAATTAACTTGGACGTAGCAAAAAGGCTCAGTTTGGGCAGTGAGCTTTCAAAGATATAGACACTTTTGTGGACAACATTTAAGGGGAAGTCTGTGGGTCTCCCAGTGGAGTCATAGCTGAGATGTATCACTGGTTTAACAGCTCTTTCAGACTTTTGTGAGGGAACAGACACAGGCTGTGGAGTACTAACATTTGCATTAGTCGCTTCTCCAATAGGGAGGGGTATCTCTGCACTGGGTGAAGACTCCAGTAACGGAACAGTGTCTGCTCCTTGCTCTGTTGACTCTGTTTCCACCATGTCATGTATGTCATTGTAGTTTGTAGAAGGCCCAGATTTGTCATCCAGGGAGAACTCCGATACTTCTTGATCTTGAAACACTTGACTGATAGTTTCAACAGCAGAGGGCACACTCAATCATTCAGAACAGCAAGATCAAGTTCATCTTGGTCATTATTGTCATTCAATTCAATAGTCTCTGGTATGTCACCAGGAAGTTTCATGGCATTAAGCTTCTCCTTGGGCAGCTCAAACAGTTCCACTAAGCACTGTGAATCCGCTACTTCAGATGTTATACTTTACAACTCATTCTCAGGGGACATCCATTCCAGGGAAAAAGCTGGGGGGGGTTAGGGAGTCCTGAAGGCCCAGCTTCATCCCCATAATTACACATAGGGTTACCTTAAAACAAATGACTTAGTTCATAAGTAGGGTAAGAAGGAGTCTCACACTCACTTCTGTCAGATTCAGATTGACTGTCACTGTCATTTTGGGACTGTCGGGGGGGGGGCCTTGATTCTTGAACAACTGGTGAAGGTTGACTCTATCGCCTTTTAGCAGCAGCACGAGTCACTGGCCCTGGAGGGGGCAGCATCTGATGGTTCAGCATCAATAATCACTTGACCAATAGGCAGCAGGCAGTTCCTGTGCATAGTTTTAACAGCAGAAGAGTCATTTTCAGGATGCACGCTATACACAGGTAGGTCATTCAGTTTACTGACTACTATGTGTGGGAGATAGTGCAACCTATCAGCAATTTTGTGCTTTCCATACGGTCCCAAATTACACAACAACACATGGTCTCCTGGCAACAACTCTTGAGCCTTGACTCGCTTGTCATGTCTCTCCTTGTTGGCGAGGTTTCTTTTCGCAGCCATAGTGTGGGCCAGTTGGTATGCATGGTTTAACTGAGCTTTCAGTTTTTGTACATATTGTAATTAGTTTTCATCATGCACACCATCTGGGGATACTTCGAAACAGACATCCACAGGCAACCAGGCTTCCCGGCCAAATGTGAGATGATAAGGGAAAACCCAGTAGCATCACATTTGGTGCAATTGTAGGCGTGTACCAAGGTGCAAATCTGCTGGCTTCACTTAGGTTTATCTTTAGGGTGAAGCATGCCCAACATATCCAGGAGGGTCCTATTAAAACATTTAGGCTGAGGATCCCACTAAGGGTGGTAAGGAGTGGTCCTGGACTTCTGCCTCCCCACAGAGAAAGTATATTTTTGATCAACTGGCTTTCAAAGTCTCTTCCTTGATCAGAGTGGGTATGTTGGGGTGCACCATAATGGACAAACAATTCCTTTACAAGCACTGTAAGAATTAAAGATATCTGTGTTGTGTTTTCTATTTTCAAATAATTTAAGCCACACAGAAGTTGGTATGTTTTTCTGTAATATTTATTTTTGCGAGCTCATCTCTTCCAAATACATGTGTCTTAAAATCACTTGTTATGCACTCATCATAGCATACAAGGATATATCTTTAGTTGGTAAGTACTAACTTTTCACTGTACACAGAGAGCTCATATAGTGTCAAATCAACAGTATATTTCTCAATATTTGCAACTGTTGGCAGCTTTCTGCCAGTCATAACTTTGTCATAACAACTTACGTCTTCATGTTATGCTGTATTACTTTTGATCAGCCGTGGCACCTGTCATCGGATGTCCTAATATTTCCAGATACTGCAGTCATTTGTCCTTATTATTTAGTACGTCAACATAACAATAGTACATCAACATCTGCACTCCATCCCTTTCTGATGGACACAGTTAGTTGGTCATGCACCTACCTCATGTATAGTACATGTTAAATTATTCCACTACTTGAGTAAACACATTTGGTTAGTATAAGAAATTACACTGAAGCATCCCAGATTTAAACACTCAGTTTAACTATTATAAAAGGTTATACTGAAATAAATGTTTTACTACAGAATGTTACACTACACTCCCCACTATGTGACTCTCTATCCCTGGAGATCACACAAGACAATGTTGCCATTGTAACATTTGTATTTGGCGAACCATGTATTTTATTTTATGAAACTATAACAATTGTACAATAATAATAACACATATTACTGCAATACCACAACCCACCACTACTAGGGTAGGATTAGTACCCAAAATAGCCAATCCCCAATCCCACCAGGATATAATAGGGATATGATGATGATTGTTTCTTTACCTCTTTAGCAGAGGTCTTTAGTGTTAAAAAGTCCTTTTGTTTGTTGACGGTACAACAAGGCACCAAGTGTCATTTTATCAATTTTGGGTAATTCAAAATGCGGTGGAGTTGCCAAATCAGTGAGTAAATCCAAGGCCATACTGGAACCATCGATATGAGTAACATTTATTCGGCTATAGGCAGGACGTTTCCTGAGGGTCCAATTTGCAACCTGCCAGGTCTTGTCACTACACCCCCATACATTCCAAGGTTGACTTGCGATTATGCACCATGATTGGTTCCATCTCATTGCTTGGCGGTATTCATTTGCAGATGTTAGGGTAAATTTACATTGTTTAGGAAACGCTGGGGTGATTGATGTCTCTTTCTCACATATTAAGGTTTTATGTTCTTGTACACACTGGCCCAGATATTGAAACTGTGCGAGGCTGTGGCGCAAGCTTGGGCACAGCTCAACTTGGCTTTCTTGCCAACGAGTGTGGCCTGGGCGATATTCAACGGAGCTGTGCTATGGCTCAGCAGCTTTGAATATCGCACCCTGGCCACTCCCACTTTGTATGGCGCAGTGGCCAGAGTGGAGCATGGAGATGCACTAGTGCAAGTGCCACTGTGCCATGCACAGCACCAGCGATATTCAAAAGGTGACAAGCAAATGTGGCCATAATTTATGCAAGGCCACATGGGCCATTTGCATGTCATTATGGCCCCATTTGCATCCCATTTGCATGCAGGTGAGCCTATCCCTGATGACTTGCGCCTGGCACCCTGCCAGGCAGCAGCCATCGGGAACCGATGCCCCCTGCAGCCTGATCACGGGCATTTGTTTAAAATAAAGATCACTTCAATATCCCTGGTGGTCCAGTGGACGCTATCTGCCAATTGCAGGCATCTGTAAAAATATAATAATCTGTCCTATACCCCTGGTGGTCCAGTGGACCGCTATCCGCCCAAGCAGGCATTTGTATAAATAAATGATCCCTATAACCCTGGTGGTCCAGTGGACCAGCTATCTGCTTGATCGCAGGCATATGTTGCAAAGAAAGATCCCCTTCCAATATCCCTGGTGGTCCAGTGGACCAGCTATCTGCCCTATCGCAGGCATTTGTAAAAAACAACTAATTCCAATATCCCTGGTGGTCTAGTGGTCCCCCCACCCTCCCACTGAGCCCCACCACCCCGCTCCCCAGTCAGCCAGTGGGTGGCAGCACCCCGCCTGCCTCCCCACACGCCCGCTGACTGACACCTCAATGGGGCTGCGCCCATTGGTTCTGGCGTGAGCCAATGGGTGTGCAACTCTCTACTACACATTCCAGATATGTGAATGAATTCATTCACATACCTGGAATTGTAATCTGTGAGAGCTGCACACCCATTGGCTCACGCTGTGAACCATACGGGCGGCAGCCCTACTGAGGTGTCAGTTGGCGGGCGGCCGGGCAGCAGGCGGGTGGGGTGCTGCTGCCTGCCAGCTGATCGGGCAGGAGCGGGGCGGTGGGGCTCAGTGGGAGGGTGGGGAGGACCACTAGACCACCAGGTATATTGGAATTAGTTGTTTTTTACAAATGCCCACGATCAGGCAGATAGCTGGTCCACTGGACCACCAGGGATATTGGGAAGGGATCTTTCTTTGCAACATATGCCCACGATCGGGCAGATAGCTGGTCCACTGGACCACAAGGGTTATAGGGATTATTAATTTATACAAATGCCCAATTGGGCAGATAGCGGTCCACTGGACTGCCAGGGTTATTGGACAGCATTCTTTATTTTTACAAATGCCCACATTCGAGCATGGGGGGGGGCTGCCAAGTGCAGCTGGAACTCGGGTGGCCACCCACAGGTGGCAGCTGCCGTGTTGCGCCCTGCAACGTGGCAGCTCACCTGTGGGTGGCCATCAGTTGTTTCTTTTTTTGGGGGCGTAACTTTGTGCTGGCGCAGGTAGGGGTTGCCCATGCATGGCTCTGCACATCCTGGGCTGAATATCGGGCTGTGCAGGTTATGCATGGGCACGCCACCCCACCTGTGCCTGCATACATTACTGATGCGCTCCCGCGCATCGAGATTTGTCTTGACACACTTTTCGTTTGAATATTGCACCTGGGCGCATCAGTGGGTTGCGATGGCGCAACACTGTTGCGCCTATGCACAACCCTTTGAATATTCGGGGCCACTGTTGCTTAGGTAAGACAACATATTCATTGTGTACTGGGATAAATAGTGTCACCTGGTATTTGGAGTCTCATGATCTCGTCATGTATTAATACTTCAAATTACTGATTTGCCATGATATTTTTGGTGGTTCAAAACATACAGGTATCATCACTAGTATGGGAATCACATGTTGCAGCACTTGTGCATATTGAGTCAGTGAGTTTCATACTTTTACCATAGCTAAGGGTGGTAGGAATATAGTGGGATGATCCAATAATCTAGTCACATTATTTTTACCTATTCCTAAAGGTAATCTATTTGTTTCAATTTTATTTAACTCATTGACTAGATAAGCATGTGCTTCAGCAGCTAATTGAGAGCAAGCCAGTTTTATATATCTTTTCCAGACATATTAGAAAGTGAGGTATTAAAGCAGGCTGCCACCTAAACAATAATTTTAAAATTTTGTAAGGTTTCTTTAAATGTAAACCAATTAATTTCCTCATTATCAGTTGCTAATCTCACAGTAGTTGATAATGGTCCAGTATCCATAACTTTTAAAATTGTCTCTAAAGAGTGAATATGGCCCTTTACAGCCATAGTAGTGATACCATTAGAATTCCTAATCCTGAGCCTAACCAGCCCCACATGTAAACCTGGTGTTGCTTCTGCTCCTTACAAAAATGTACCATGGGATTACCATAACAAAAATCCCATGGTACTCTACTATAGTAAATTGGACAGTACCATGGGATTTTTAGCTCATGCCCCTAGTACCATGGTATTTTTATGGTAGAATTTAATACAGTGTACCATGGAATTTCCATAGTACCCTGTACCATGGGATTTTTATTGTACCTAGTACCATAGGATTTCCATTGTACCCCTGTACCATGGGATTTCCATAGTATACCTGTACCATGGGATTTCCATTGCACCCTGCACCATGGGATTTCCACAGTACCCTGTCCCATGGGATGTCCATAGTACCCCTGTACCATGGGATTTTTATTGTACTCCAGTACCATGGGATTTCCATTGTACCCCTATACCATGGGATTTCCACAGTACCCATGGGATGTCTATGGTACCCCGTGCCATGGAACTTTCATAGTACTCCATATCATATGATTTAGAAACTACCACCATTATGATGGGATTTCCCAGGTATCCTACCATGGCATTTCCATGGTCCCTTGTACCATGGGGTTTCTGATATCCCCTACCATGGGATTTCCATGGTACCCCAGTCCATGTTTTTTTTTACATGGCACTCATCATCCCACAGGATTGCCATGACACCAGTTGTACCACAGAATTTCCCTGGCACTCTTATCCCACTGGAATTACATTGTACCCTCATATCATGGCATTTCCAGGGTTTTCCCACATCATGGGATTTTCATAGTGCCCCCATGTGCTTTAAATATGGCACCGCTTTCCCGCCTTCTGGTGAGGATTTTTTTAATGTACTACAGCCATAAGAGTGGTCTCTGCTGCAGTATTAACTCACAGTATATAACTATAATGAAATCTTCACAGCCAATGGACATTATATTGTTGTCCAAAGGGGATTTTGGGTTCTCAATGATTTGCTGATCCTATTGGATTCTTGTGGTATTTCCATCCAAGTGGAAAGAGAAGAGTACCATGAAAATCCAGTGGGAACACCTATGTGCATTAGACTTTCTAGTAGTTCCAGCATAAAGTCTTGGTGTCTTTGCTTAATATTATAGAAGCAGAGAGTTCTCTCAACTAATCAGACTGTTTCTAACCCCCTCGAATACCTCACTGGATGTTTACACTTAAAGCATCATCCTTACCTCATGGCACACCGGTGACCTGGGTTCACCAGGGAGCCAGCTTTGGGGGGGGTTCAGAGCAGGATTGAGCAGCCAGAAGGCAGCACTCCTCTCTGGGGGTGGTTGCTGCCTCCTCTCTCCGGAGTCCTGCCACCACCAGGTGGAGGTCCAATGGTCAGCGTAGGTGGCATGGGTGACACACAGAGAGAGGGCACCTTGAGACATGGTGAGCGCATGCCTTCACATGCACCCACATGTCTGGGGGATGGGAGTGGGCTACGGGGTGAAAATACGAAAACAATCTTTAAAAATATTTAAAAAAAATACATCTTTATGCTAATGATAGAACACAGAATACAAAGTCAAACTCTGCATATGTCCTGATGGTATGCCCCCCATGGCAAAACCATTACAGCAAATACATTGATGTCGACAACACTGACAGTTCACTGTAATGGTTTGCCAAAGACCCTGGCACTCTGCCTCCTGGTCCTGCTCCCCCTCCATGAATCAACTCTAACTCGGAGTTGATAATTCTACAGATCGTGGGGGGGTCAGGGAAAAGCCCCCTGATGGCAAAACAGCTGGGATCTCTAGTCAGATTTATGTCAATCGTAACTTGCATTCAACATAAACCCGTCACTGTGATGACGGTTGACAACTTAGTTGTTGAACTGGCATCGTAGAGCCTGCCCTGTGCAAGCATCATCACCAGAGGACACTGCTGGGGCAAAAGCTGCAGGAGCTCCAAGCATGTTATTGCAGCAACGGCCCCTAAGCCTCAACCAAAACCCTAAAAATTCTACCCAGGTTGCCGGACCCTTGCCAATGAGGCAAGGCTGGTCTGCTATGTACAGGAAGGGGTAAACATTGCCCGCATAAGAGGGTTTCAAGTAATGGGCCGGGGTTGTCACTGCAGGTAAAGAAAGTTCCCAAACTGCAGAAATTCAAGAGTTTCCAGTTTATTCTCCCAAAGAAAGAATTCTGTGGGAACTGGAAGCAAACAAACTGCTACAAACAAAAGCTGTGGAAAGGTCACTGCCACACAGTGTGGCAAGGGCCTGTATCTCAAGATACTTACTGATCCACAATAAAAAATAAATAGTGATGACCCATTTCAGATCTCAGTCACCTGAACAAACATTAAAATAGAGAGGTTCAAGATTACACTCCGCACAAGAACTGATCTGAAAGCGTTGTCGTTCATTGAGTCCTGGTGGCCATTTTGGGTAAGGTTCTGTAATGGGTGGTTCTGACGCCATATGGCGTCTACTGGACCCAATGAGTTAAATTAAAATACATTGAATTATTATAATGAAACACTACATAAAGCAAGCTGATTGGTTGCTAGGATTCTGGAAGGGTTACAGAGCCTGCATTACCCTAATGTATACACCCAACTCACAGCATAGGTTTAGTTGTATTTATTAATTAATTTGCTGCTAGTCAGTGAAAACTTTTAGTTTACATTTTAAAAAGTTGATATGCTGATCACATCCTTGATACTGGACACCAGTAAAGTTTCTTTCCTCAGTCACCTCACTGGGATCAGCCAGCATAAATAATTTAAACATAGACTGTGACAGAGCTACCATTACACCTATAGTTATGCACGTTTAAAAATCTAACTAAAAGTTGCTGTAAGATGGCTTCATTTATGAGTAGTGGTTTTATAATTCTTCTACTTTTTTTTTTAGCTATCGTTTTTTCCTCCCCTCAGTTGGCTCCTCATCTGGCTGCCATCCTGGCAAACACCTGGCTCTAACTAAGGCCCTCACCCCCAGTTAACCTCCACAGCTTACCCCCATGACGGGGTGGCAATGAGCCCCATACTCACCACCAAGTCTAGATCTAGTCTATGGGGGTGACATCCTGGAGTCATACATTATCCCAGAATGGCCATCAAGTCGCTCGACTGCATTTTCACTTTTTCTGTCTGGTGGAGGAGTGTGCAAGGTCAGCAGACATGATGGTTTGTGCAGCTGTGCCAAAATGTTGGCCTGTAGAATGTACCTTATTCAAGAAGATTGCTTGTATTTATTACAATTGTTGTGTTTGCTTGTGTGCATGCACAAGAAACATCTTGTGACAGAACCAAATTTCAGAGGTGTGTCAGTGTTGTGGCCAAATGCATCTCTCAGCCACCAATCAATGTGAAGCTGACGATCAATAACAGCAGCTTCAAAGAGGCTCTGCACTTACAACAAACCTGTCACTGCAATCACGGACAGTTTCATCATTGCAGTGGCACCTCTTCCTCCCTCCAACCAGCCATGGGCAACTTGTTTGTTCAGTGTGCCTTTCCTTGTGAAACATTTCAACACTGGCGACTCCTGCTGTCCACCACACACTCCCCAGAAAGATGGCATTCGGTGCCAAATCCCCATCGGCATACCCTCCACTATTGTGGCACACTGGGAGCTCACCCCAGTGTGTCCAAATAAGTTTCCTACACGGGATGCCCACTTCCAGTGTCGGATGTGCCCCATCCCCAAACCCATCAATGTCATTTACCCACATTGAATTGCCAAATCCTTGTGTCTGCATCCTCTCCCACTGTTGTGGCACACTGGGAGCCCACCCAGTAAACCAAAATGTATTTCCGTGGTCAACTTATGTTCCTGCATGTTCCCATGGGGGAGGGTGTTCCTAAGCCTCCTGAACCTCCTGACTCTCCCACTTGGCCAGTTTAAATGCTCACAGGTGAAGCATTTAAACTTCTCTAAAGGACCAAGGTCCCCTTCTCGTACAGATGCAGGCCATCCTCTTTATAAAAGCCTGCATATGCCCAGGTCAGGACTCAGTCCCCTATGAAGCCAAACCCTCCTTTCCACCAATCCTTCAACCAGGAATTGAAGGTACGGATGTGGAATGCCCTAACTTCCCAGTGCCCTGGACAGGTAGCACCTCCAAAAATGAGAAGGAGTGTGTAGTCTGTTTCAGGTTTTCCCCCAGCTTCCTAAAATCATCCTGGACTCTGGCTAACTCCACCCTTCTCCTGGCCATGTCATTGGTCCCCAGGTGTACAATAACATCCAGCTGCTCCCTCCTAGCAATTACCATAGCAATTCCATGGATCCACTTCCCATCCCCCATGCTGTGCTTCCTGGGAGGCACTTGACCTCTCTCTCTCTCTTTCCCCTGCTAGGTGACCCTAACTCCACTCTACTGACAATACAGTCCCCCACCAGGAGAAGCTTCAGCCTCCTCTGGGGTTCTCTGTTTTCCTTGCCTGGGACTCCATCCTGAAGGACCCTCTGATCCTCCCTGGTCCCAACATCGGGTTCCTGAGCGGGGCTTTTCCATTCCTCCAAAACAGTGTAGGAGTTATTAAGCAGGACTGGTTGGGAGATGTGCTTTCGACCCCCACCACCTCCCTGAGTCCACTGTGGTCCAATCACTCCTCTTCCTGGCATCCTTTGAGGTAAAGGTCTTGTACTACCAACGCCAATAACAGCAAGCAAACATTCGGCATTGACAAATGCTTGTTCTGATTTATGGCAACTTGGGCTAAATATTTGGCATGAGACCCATAAAATTGATGGCCAAGATTGCATAAACTAGAACCAGGAAAAGATGGTTCAACTTGTGGCAATCGCCGTCCAGGAATGATGCAAGCTCAATGTGCCATATGTTCAGTGCATCTGCGACTTGCAGGATTCTCAGGCTTATGACAATCTGTCCCTATAACCGTATATCAGTTACAATTATATGGCCAGATTTTTGATGCTCTGATGATGCCACAAGCCCCTAGGGTGCCCAACATATGATGCAGGAGGCTTGCGGAATTCCCCTGCCGGCTATCAGAATTTTCCATCCCTTGGACCAATGTTGCAGGCTGCTGGCACCAAAATGGACTTAAGCCACCAGTTATGGCAGCTGTTGTGACCTATTTGGGCAGAGCATCTGTCACAACTCCAATGTCATGATTCTATAGCATCCCTGGAGGACATCTGCCAAAGTACATTTACATCTGCTATTATGTGGTGTAAGTGTACATTGTGTCTACCGAGGTTGCCAGCCCATCTCACAGTACATGATGATGTAGCACTCCCCAATCCCGATCACCAATAGGCAGTAAAAGCCCTGCAGAGCTGTATAACCCCTATGCCTGATACTCCAATATGCTGAAAAATAAGTCCCGCAGAGCTGACATGACCACCTATGACCCTATCCCTGATATGCTGAATAATAAGCCCTGCAGGGCTCGTGGATCCCAAAAGCCATGATTCCCAAACCCCAGTGACCTGTCGACAATATAAATGTCACTGTTTAAAACAGAAATGCTGGCCCAGTGGAGCTAGAGGTTGAGGCATTGGTCGCTACACCTCGTGCCACACCGGCAGCAGGGGTCAGCAAGGGAGAAGGATTGAGCATCTGGAGGACCGTACTCCTCTCTCAGGGAAGGGACATTTGGCATCCACTCGTCAACATCCCTCTGACACTTGCTGGAGGGCAGTGCGGGTCAGGAGGTGTGGTCTGACATGCTGACATTGGCGGGGTGGGAGAAAATGGAGGAAAAAGAGCCTGGCAGGCTCCATGATGGTCCTCCGCATCCCTGGGGCCAGTCTCCGGGCGGGGGTGAATGACCAGCACCCTCCTTCCTGTCCCCACAGTGTGGGATAATCCACGGGGATTAACCAGGCATCGAGTGATACTGGAATGCTGGGGACTGGAGTGCTGTCCCTCCACGAGAGGGAGAACCTGCCTGCTGGGGATCAGGGTGGAAAAAAAAAACAATTCCCACATCCCAGCTCTGGTAGTCTAGTGCCTCCCACCTGTCAGTACCTGTCCACCTCACCCCCAACCGTGCCCAGCCAGAGGTGGTACAACACTTACCACCACAGCCAGCTGCTGAATGAGCTCTGTATGAGTATGTACTATTTTAACTTGTATGCACTCATACTGAGCTCAGCTGGCAGTGGTGAGAGAAGTGTTGTGCCAGTCGTCAGCTGGAATGGGTTGGGTAGGAAGGTGGACAGGCACTGCTGGGAGGGGGCCACTAGACTACTAGGGCTGGGATGTGGGAATTTTGTTTTGTTTTTAAACAGTGACATTTACATTGCAGACGAGTTCTTGGTATTCAGGGATTGCACCGGGGGATCCACTAACCCTGCGGGGTTTAGGTTATGTCAGCCCTGTGAGTATATTACTTAGTATCTCAGAGGATAAGGGCATGGGGTGTTTGGAGATCCTGCAGCACTTTCATAAATAGTCCATGTGGATTGGGTCCAAGGGGAGCATTTGTGCTGACATTGCTGCAGGCTTGCAGCAACCTGTACAATTACACCCTCCGTTTGTCATTCAGTTCAGGTTGGCATAAGTCACAGGACTTA
Organism: Neoceratodus forsteri; assembly: GCA_016271365.2. NCBI lineage: Eukaryota > Metazoa > Chordata > Ceratodontiformes > Ceratodontidae > Neoceratodus > Neoceratodus forsteri. The sequence continues at coordinate 265,390,467 of JADMNL010000026.1, read as the reverse complement.
GCCACGTGGACCCTACCCAATACAGAATCAGGTGCAGGGAACTTGGTGCAATAGCATTTGGTGCTAGTCGCCTTTAGCCCTTCTAGAATCAGTCCCATGACTGTAGTTGTTATAAGTACATTACAACTTAATAAAATTCTCCTCCTCTCCCCCCTCAGTCCTGCCTCCATCACCACAACTGAACAGTTTCATAACCCTAGGGTGTTTAGTTGTCCCATCTTAGCAGTATCCAACACAGTTTTGTTGAATAGTAAAAATGCCTAGATTTATTAAGTCACCCTCAACTGTCATTTGTTGCACAAGTGTTTGGGGGGAGGGTGAGAGACAAAACCATAGAGAAGGAAAAACTGCATCTTCAGCTACTAAGCTACTGGTTTCCAGAACACATATATACAATACTTACAATAAAAGGAACAAAAAGGACACAATACTGAAGTGAAGAAAAGAAAGAAAGAAAGAAAGAAAGAAAGAAGAGAGAGAGTTGGTGGCTAGTCCAACAGTGCATACAGGCAATTGGAAGACAGAAAGGGTAAAATAATTTCAGTGTTTAAAAAATATCTGACCCATTAACTGACATACCTACAGCACATTATGAAAACTGGGTTGGTGGAGTGGGGTAGTGATGCAGAAGTTAACAGTTTAAAATAATTTTCCCTTCCACTCAAGGGTCATTTGTTACAAATTCAATTATCTAGTTATGACCCATAACCTTTTAGTGTGTGTGTGTGTATGTGTGTGTGTGTGGGGGGGTTGTATCAGTTCACATTCCCATAACAGTCCAAAAACAGATTCACAATTACCTTAGGTTAGCTTCTTTTTCTGTTCTCCACTGATTCAGTTGCTCTAGGTGTCTCTTTAGTGTCTCTGAAAAAAGCATTCCAGTGTGGCTTATGCTGCTGCGAGAATTCTAAATGACATCATGTACTGGGCTGCTTAGAGCATCTGATAGTGTTCAGCTCTCCTTTTATAATCCGACAGCAGTGTGAATGTGAATTATTTGACCATCAGATTAAAGGAAAGCAGCCATAATCTCAGAAAGTGTTTCTGCAGTTGCTTAGATGCTGTAGTTGTGCACGTTTCTTTCCCTGCAGTTTTTGGTTGTTCTGTCATTTTGAATTCCCCCTCAGCCCCCCGCTGTAGCGTGGTGGCATGTCTTTGGTTGGAGCGGTTGTTGCCGCAACTGTTATGCAAATGAGCCGACAGTGCTCGCTCCTGTGCGCCAGTGGGTGCTTTCCGATAGGTCAGTCAAGTCTGTACCCCACGTTCACCAGTGAAGCCGTCTCACGGTGCTACTGTGGCAGTAGCACTCAAGCACATTCTTGGACAGCACTTTCTCGTCTGTACTTTCTGAAGGAAAGTTTTGAAACGTGTTCCCTAATTATTGTTTTTTGCTAATAACCGGTTTGCTGTCATGCATTATTGTGTGTGCTTGTTGCTGCTAATTTGATTGTGTTTCAGCAGCCATAAACTGTTTCTTTTGGGCTGAATGACTATTCTGGAATGAGCCTGTGACCATGTTATTGTGAAATGGAGCAGTGTAGAATCAAGTTTGCAGGTGACAATAATCTGGACAGATTTTTCACACTTCAGTTTAGCTGTTCACTGATTGAAGCATTTGCATGATGGCAACAGGTGGTCCTAGCGATGTAATTGCCACACATTATGAGTCCCACAGTGATAGTGATAATGAAAGTGACACGGGTAGTGATAGTGGGACTTCGGATGTGCTATATGAAATGTTGAATCTTAGTGTTGGCTCTGGAATACAGCACTACATGTCTGAACCGAGGAGAAGCAGTAGGGCTTCACAGTCTGCAGGTATCACAGCTGACGGGTCAGTTTCTGCTGATCATGACCACGACCAGTCCATGCAGGACAGACTAACAGATTTACTGTGGTGTACATGTGGCAACTGTACCTTGATGCCGACAGTGCAGGAATCACTATGTTGCCAGGAGGTGTCACATCATCTTGGGGATAGGCTAGATGGCTTGGGTTGCATCTCACAGCATCTACAGTTCCAGGTTGCCTACCTTGATCCCTTTGTAGTTCGCCTGGCTTTGACTACCATTTGCACCTGCTATAGGCACCCTCATCCACCCGAACCTGCTCCCAATAGGAAATTATATGAATCTCATTTCATGTCACTATTTTTTCATGATCATCAGGCAATGTTTCATTACTGTTCGTGTGCCATGACTGCACTTTGGCAGTGAGCAACAGGGACGTAGTCATGGGTGTGCAAGTGTTGACTGTCGTCCTGCGCCCTGAGGTCTAGGTTGGCCACAGTAGGAGCCTGCAGTCCTTTTATGGTATGATAGTTTGCCACAGCTCATGGTGTGTCTCAAGGTGTGTGTCATTTCACGTGGTGCTGGGGTGATGTAAAAGTATGTGCCATGTGTGTGTGTGGGGGCGTCAGTGTTGCCTGCTGCTGCTTCTGTTCCTTCATTTACTGTTCTTTGTATTCACTGGCAGCATGATAATGTCAGTACACTTCAATGGAATGGTCACAGTCAGTTATATGTATTTCTGCTCCAGTGCTGGCAATGCATTGCTGTGTATCTGCAAGTATTTCAAGGCTGTTCAGTGCAGCTCAACACCAGCTAACCTATGGGTACATATTGCAGTCACAGTGCAGCTGGAGTGTTCACAGATATTTGACATGCACATACCATCTTTAGATTGTGGTAATTGACTTGTGTAGTTAACCACTTCTTACTGTGTAACTTTAGTGTCACAGGCACTGAGTGGTTTCTGCCTTGTGATCAGTGTGTTTGTAATCTTTTATGTGACTTAACATTTGGTTACTGGCTGTGGAATGAATTTCTGCTTTCATCACTTCACCATTTGCTGAACAGAGGGCAGCAGCCACTCAGAGCAGCACTGAACACCACAGTAACATTAAAGTGTGGGGGCAAGAGGAGGTGGACTTGGGTCAGTCATTACAGTTACAAAGTGCATTTACCCGCTACGACCAGAAGAAGAGGTGAATGAGGGGAACATACGAGGGGTGGAGGAAGAAAGGGGTGAGGGTAGACAGGGAGAGGGGAGGATGGTAGGAGAAAGAACCATAAATACATGAGGGAGGGGGCATGGGGTGTGAGAAAGCAGGGGACTTGTGTGCTGCTTTAGCCAGGCTCAGGAGAGGCAGGGCATGGAGCATTAGCTGCTTATCTGTGGGGATAATACACACAAGGAAGAGATGTTTGTTTGGACCAGGTGGGCATGACTGCTGGTGTGTCACAAGTCGTTGACAGGTCATGACAGAGTGCAGCTTATGACATACACATTGTAGAGGGAGTAGGGACATGGCTTGGGGGGGTCAGAAACAAGGTCCAGTACTGGCATGAAGGGATTAGGACCTTGGTGGAGACAACGGTGGTGGGGGAGAGGTGAAGGTGGTCCTGTTACTGGATTCCGTGATGAGGGGTAACCAGTGGGAGGGGGAGGGTAAAGACAGTGTACTCATGAACAAATGTACCCTTGCCCTGTCCGTGCTGAAGGCCAAATTCATGGTACACCAAATGGCTAAGGAATGTGAAATCTCCCCTGAGTTAGTGGTGCACCTGGGAACAAATGACAGCTGTTGATAGTGAACTTCAGATACAGGCGATGTTTCAGGAGCTTGCCTAGGTCTAGCATTCTATAGGATGGCTGGACTCTTTCTATGAAATAATGCCACTGCCGAGGGCAAGTGTGGAGACCAAGCAGCAAATTACAGTGCTGAACCACTTGCTCAGGGAGTGGTGTGGTGTCAGGGGGGATTGGCTTGTGAGGAACTGTGGTGCAACATGTAAGGAAAAGGACTTCTACGCTACAGATAGTCTACACCTCATGTTGGAGGTGAGGTAAATTAGGAAACGGAAACTCGCTTGATTTAGCCATGAGAGGTGGTGTTTAAACTTCTAAAGGGAAGAGGGACACAGGGAGGGGGCTGTTCCAGGATAACCATTTAAAAGGCACGGTCATGGAACCACTAAGGGGATAACGTGGTACAGTGCATGGCCAAAGGGCGGTGTGCATGGGTGCAGTGCAGGCAACTGTAAAGGGTCATGTAGGCTGTGGATGTGGGTGGGGTAAGCAGTGGAAGATGGTGCTGATCAACGCCAACATCTTAGGTAACAGGATGCCAGAGCTCCAAGAAATGTTAGGCAAGGGTGCACCCAATGAGGAAGCAGTCACTGATATGTGGGCATCGGGAATTAAATCTTGAAGGCCACACAATGTTCATGAAAGATAGGCTGGTGGTGATGGGTGGTGGGGTACCGGTGATATTCAGAAATGGCATTGATATTACAGGAGTGCAGGAGGATGAGGGGGATGTAGAGGTGATTTGAGTCACCCTGCAAATGCAGTGTTTTAGGTGGATACAAATAGGGGTTGTGTACAGACTTTAAATGCTAGCGGAGGTGCTGGAGTAGTGCCTGGTGGCTAATACTATGGGCCAGTGTAGGTTGGGCAAAGGTACGGCTAAGGTACTGGGATACATAAATATGGCTGTGGAAGACTGGGGGACTATGATGTCCCAGGTTGCCAGTGAGCATAGTTTGCTGGATGCATTCCAAATCTAGCAGGTGTGAGAGCCAACTACGTAAGGCCATACAGTGGATGTGGTCATACCACACAGTGATTAGATTAGGGTCTTGGAGGTCGACAACTAGTTGGCATGGAGCAACCATGTCACTGTCTTTTTTTTCTCCACCTAGAGGTGGAGGAAAACCGTACAAAGACTGTGTTCACTGAATTTAGGGTTTTGTACTTCAGAGTCATGGGGATGTTTCCTAAGGGGTAGTTGGACCAGATCAGGCCAGATATGGACGCTGGCAGCAGGTGGGAGATCATTCAGAAGGTAGTGCAGTATGGTACTGTTACATGTCCAAGGGTGAGGCTCAAATACAGTAGGGACAGAAAAACGTGTTTCTGGACCTGGGAGGTCCAGGAGGTGGTGACTGATACAAAGGCCGCCTTTATGTGCCGAAAGCACTTGAGGGGAGAAAGGGAGCTTGATGGCTACGAACTGAGGTCCAGGAGGGTCACCAGTGTGGCAAGATCAAATAAGACAAGGATGGAGCAAAACCTGACCATAGATATCAGGAATGGTAGCAAGGGGTTCTTTACATACAAAGGGGAGAGAAGGAAAGTGATGGGTCACATCGGCAGGATTACAACTGTGAAGGGACTGGCACAGGAGGGGGTGAGCAGGGTGAGGTACTAAATGAGTACTTTGCCTCAGTCTTTACCATGGGTGGTATGGTGCCAATACAACTTATCATGAGGGGTAGTGAACAAACTGTAAGGCAAGCTCACAGTGGGGTGGGTTCTGTGCCTGTAGTGAAAGGAAAGGGTAATGACAAGCACATGCATAGGGGAGGGTATGGGGACATGGAAATCACAGAGGACCAGGTGAGGGTTGCCCTTTGTTCTCTAAGGACTGAGAAAGGTGTTGGACCTGAAAAAATCCATGTTATTGTGTTGAAGGAAGTAGCGGATGTTCTGGCATACCCCTTGACGGTACTTTTCAATAGCTTACTGACAATAAGATGGGTGCCACCTGACTGGAGGGTGGCCCATGTTGTTCATATCCATAAGGGTGGTTTGATAGAAGAGATGGGTAAGTACAGGCTCAGTAGGTTGATGTCAGTGTTGTGCAAGGTGATATAGGGTATCATAAAGGAAAGGCATGTGGGTCAGCTGGAGCAGATGGGGCATCTTGATGACACTTAGCATGGTTTCTCCAGGGAAGTTGTGTCAGACCACCCTTCAAGGAGTTTCACGATTAGGTGACTTGTGCTCTGTCCCAGGGAGGCTGGTGGACAACCTCTTTCTGGACTTACTAACATACTAAAAGCCAACAAAATAGGCCTCGTGGTCTGTCGTGTCTGCTCAGGTGGCCAGCCACCTAATGGGTGCTTTTCACCCCCCATCCCCAGAGAGAGAGAGAGAGAGGCTTCTTTGCCTTCAGTTTCCCCTTGTACCTGTCCCACCCTGTCTTGAAGCCACCCACTGTGCCCTTCTCAACCAGACTTCTGTGCAGTGCATTGCATGGCTCCACCACCCTCTCACTGAAGTACTGTCTCCTACGTCACCCCCCAAGTTTGCCCTGCCACCTTCCACTTCTACCCCCTGGTTGTTCCTCCTTCTTTAGCATGATCATCTCCTTTGCTCCAACCTTATTAATTCATTTTACATATTTGAAGACCTTACATGTCTCAGTATTGATAAGGATACAGTTTAGTAACACCACCATGTGGTGCACTATGGCAATGTATACCAGGCAAATGTATTTTCACAGTCACTGGGACTGCTTCCTGGACTCGGAAACCATGAATGTCAACGCCTGCAGTGATGCTGCAAATTCTCACACACATCATCACTTGCTTTTCATGGTTTGGCATTGCCTGTGTGATGTGTTGTATCACACCAAGTTATTTTGTCATTACAGTAGTACATCAACAGCCTTGAGTTGAACTGTGCTGAACCTTTCCTGAGCCTGATTTGTGTATTGTGGTGCTCATTACCTGTACAGTCAAACTGCCTTTTTCCCCCAAAAAACTCACAATTGCTATTTTCACACAGGTCAATGCGCCTTGCATCCTACATTCAGTATATTCACTGGGTGCATGATATTCTAGGCAGGAAGGTTCGGAGCATCATTCCATCTTGTGTTGTGTCCTGAATCCGTGACAAGTGGCCTAAGGAAAGTGGCGAGTACTGTGGTTTCCATGAAGCTGATGAGGGTGAAGATGATACCTGGTCTCAATCGTTTTTAAATGAGCTACAGTAGTCCGATGATATGTGTACACTTGTCAGTGCAATGTTCAGCAGTTGTACCGAACATTTACCATTGTTGTTATGTGAAACATTGACATTTACAGTTATCTGTAGTACTGTTTATTCAATGTTTGCTGCTACTATTTGAAGTTGTTTTTGACAACTTTTTGTGACATTGTTTTTGGAGTAGTATGTGTCCAACATACAGACATTGCAAAACACAGTTATTGATGTTGTGAAAACCGTGTTGCCTATCTGCTTTTATGTCAACCATTGTGCACTGCAGCACATGCGTTAATGCTTGTTTTTTGGAGGTTATTTTTTTGAAATGCTTTTTAATATGTGTAACTTTTTTCTGTCACTCGACTCACCACTGTGGCTACACACCCAGCAGTGTACCCAACATCATGCTGCATCCACATCTTCTCTCTTGGCTTCCCCCTCCATGGCACGTCAGTGAGAATCCCACAACTCAGCTCACCTCAAACTGGATCCAGCATCTGTGGATGTGCCATTCAGTCATGGTCAGTGCATCCCCACCGCAGGCAACAACCATGAATGGTGCATCCATGGACGCAGAATCTGGTTTGAGGTGAGCTGAGCCGGATATCACCGGTGTGCCATGGAAAAACCAAAGAGAATGTGAGCCAACCTGATCGAGACACCTTGCTGGGTTACTCTTTCCCTGAAGGTGGCATCAACTGTGACACAAAATACTTAGATGAACAGCCTTATACCATTTTCCTCTCTTTTTTGTTTTCCCCATGGAACAGGGTGCCCATCACGACGACAGGGGAGCACGCACTCCTCTGCATGCATTCCCTCTCCCAGTTGACAGTGTTTTTTTGGCTTCCCCCAGCCTCTACTATGGTCCAGTCTGGAATTGACCACTGGCCAACCCTCTCTGGGGAGGGGATCAGTACCTCCCATGCCCGATCATTACCCTCAGCTCCTCCCTCTCCATGGGCCCCTGGTCCATCTTGAACCGTGGTCAGTGGCACGGCGTGAGATAAGATGTCCTCGACTCAGCCATCATTGAACCCTTGCCATCATTGGTAGGTATTTAATATTGTTTTTTTTGTACACAGCTGACTGATGACCTCAGCCCTCCAATGCGACCGGGTATCGTTTTACACATTGACATACAGCATACTGAACGGTGCATTTCACAAACAGTGGACATCTCTTTCCACAGGTTCTATGTTGCGTGTCTCAGGCTCATTGACATCAATGTGTGGTCACTGACATGTACCACGCCACTTTCCCAAGATGTTATTATTAGCAGAACATACCCATGGCCTCACCATAGTTGTAGCGAACTAGCAAGCATATCGCTGCCACCACCCCTGTTGTTACTGTTAATTGGCTGTTACCCTTCTTGTTGTAAAACCATATGGGCTTGTTCACCGAAATGTTTGTTCATCTTTGCAATCATTAGTTGTCCAGCCATGCTATACTGCTTGCTGCATAAGCATCAGTACAGCACTGTATTTTGCACAATGTACAAACATGATATGCCCATTGACCCCTCAAAAAACAGTGCAGTGTACCATTCCCACAAATGTGTAACGTACAAATGGACCTGTTCAGTTGTATGTAAAGTTTGACACAAAGATTTTATGACAGGTTTGACTTCAATTTAATTGTTGATAAACATTGGTTTAAGTTCTGTATGAGTAATTTGAAAAAATTATAACAGCAATGTCATGTCAACATTTACATGTAACTGTGTTCTTTAGAGGAGAAAAATGAACAACAAATGTTTAATTTGTCGTTGTTGCTGAAATACAGTATTGTAGCAATAAGTAGTGCCATGAAAACAAAATAATTGAACATTACTTAATGCAGTTAATACATTGACTATCAGGTTTCATTAATGACGTCAACCTACACACTGGCCACAGTCAATGTCTACAAAAAGAGAAAAAGGAACATCATCAATAGAACAACAACTGTTTTTTAAACTTTGTTTTACCACGAGAGACATGGTATGCCTACAGCTTGTTTAAATAGGAAACCATGGACCACAGGGAAGTTAAGTGAGTTGCTCAGGGTCACACAGTATGCAAGCAGAGGCTGTGGGATTCAAACCCAGGTCCTTGTGTTTGCAGCTCAGATCCTTAAACCACTGTGCTATACTGCCTCTTAAACCACTGCACTATACTGCATTAGAGGAGAAAAGACCAGGCGGAGTAGGGGAAAACTGTTTTAATAGTTGTGAACTGTGTATTATAAAAGGAGTTACATGGTGGAGAAGGGGAGACCAAGGGGATAAAATAGTGGTGGAACGTCTGCCAGGTCTGACATCTGGCAAGGTCATTTATTGTATGCCCTCAAGATGGAGGGAAATGGATGACAAAAGTAATCTGATCTGTGCTGCATGAAAGTGTACTAGGAAATGGGGCATGATGGGATGGCACCAAGGGTGTTAAGGGAAATAAAGGACATACTGGCCGTACCATTTATTGCACTCTTCATTAAGTCCATGGAGACTGTGGTGTTCCTGGAAGACTAGAAGAAGGAAAATGTGTTTCCGTTGCATAAGGGGGGAAGGAGGGAGGGAGGCAGGGAGGGAGGGAGGGAGGACAGGTTAAATTACATGCCCGTGATCTTGACATTGGTGGTAGGCATAATCATGGACAAAGTAATGAAATGTGGGATTAGCAGCTACCGGGAGGAAACAGGCCTGATGGATCCAAGGCAACATGGTTTTACAGCAACAAACATGGTAAAGGGGCTCAGCTACCTATCCTATGAAGAAAGGTTCAGAGGTTTTAACATGTAGTACCTGGAACAGAGCCGGGATAACGGGGGACATGATTGACACCTGGAAGTCCTTTAAGGGTATAAACCGGGTGCCAGTGGAAAGTGTCTTCCAGCTGAAGGGTAATCCGAGGCCAAGTGGGCATGCCGTGCAGGTGGAGTGGTAGTGGCAGTTAAGGGTAAACATTAGGAAATACTATTTTGTACAAAGAGTGGTGGATAAGTTGAGTAGGCTCCTGGACAGAGCTTGGATAGGCGACAGTGGAGGGATTCAAAAGGGCATGGGACAGACACAGAGGAGTGTTGAGGGTGTGGGGTGCATGTCCTACTATATAGATGGACAAATGGGCCAGACTGGGTGGGCCTGTCAGTCCTTCGTGTACCATCCTGCGTATGAATCTAAGCCATGGTGTTTATGTTTTCTGTTTGCAGCCATAAAGCTAAAGCGTATGCTGCTCACCACTGTACACATGGTAATGGTATAACTGGACAAGGGAGACTATGCGTGCTGTGATGAGACCATCATTACTACTACTGCACAAATACCTGCAATCAGAGTTCACTATGGTGTGCATTGCATATACCCAGCATAACAGTGGTCGACATTAAAAATGTGTCACTTGCATCAGCATACGTCAGTGGTTGTGTCTGCATGGCTACTTTTGTGAGAAATTAGAATAATGACTCTTGAGTAATTCCTCTTTGTCAGGATGTGGCACAGGGGCTATGTTTCTTGGTAATTCAGGCTTCTCAATCTCAGGAACACTCGTCAGTTGGCCACTTTTCAATAGTACAACATCATCTAGCATGCGGTCCATAAAGTGGTAAGATTTCCGTTCATACACTGGCCTTGTTATCCACCTCTTGGTGTGCTTTGAAAACAGAAAGTCATGTTTCTGACGTCCTTTATTTGGTCCCACACTGCATGTTGCCAACGGTCGATTGCAGTTTTCAGAATAATCCTGCATGGCTAGTAACGTCCGAGCAACCATCCCTCCATACAAGAAATGCTGGCACTTCAGACAGTATCTGTTTAAAAGGGAATGGAAAACTTCAAGCTTCCCTGTGTGGCAAAACTCTGTAACCTTGCCTCTGTCTTTTAACAGTCTACTGTCCATCACAATTGACTTGAGAGCATCATATGTTACTGACCCCTTCTCAAGCCAGCACGTTTCACATAGTGCATCATCATCCAGTTCTTCATGCTCGTAACCACGAAAAAGTAGTCCCACAGTCCAGGTGTATCTCTTTGTAGTGTGCTCCAGAACGAAGATCCACTTTTCACGAAATAGTGCTGCATTTCCTTGACAGGAGGATGAAGACCACCAAAAGTGGTTAACTACTGATCTTATCCATGCCACGAGGTCCTGGCAGTGCTGCTGCTTGCCTTTGGCAACAAGTTTCTTTATGATGGATTTAGTGACATGCAGACATCATATTGATGAGATATTCCTACAAACATAGATTCCTTGCACATTACTGAAGAAATCTGTGGATGTCTATCTGTGGCAATGGTTTTGATTGTAATGCTTTCATCTGCCCTCCAAGATCTTGTTAAGCACTCTGAGGAACCCCTCCTTCTTCATGCAGTTGGAGTTCACAACTTCTGTTACTTGAACTAGCTTCGACTCGAGAATCTGGCTTGTGGTCATCTCTATGATTGTATAAGTACAGTACTTTGCACAGTGACCTGGTAAGTCGCAACAACCATCACCAATCACTGTTACTTACCATCCAGCCACCTGAACCAGAGTTTTTGATTTCTTGGTACCCCATGTGTAATTTATTATGGGGAATAGGTATTGCTGTTGAATTTGTAGACACTGAGTCTGTGACAGACAGGGAACGTGGATGCATTTCATGAACTCGGCAATACGTTTGTAAGTATTACCACTGAACAGCACTGCTGCACTGACAAGCAAATTACCTGCACTCATCTTTCCTATGAGTGGTGTAGACCTCCATGTGAAGGTGTGAGACTTGACACAGAAAAATTCAAATATGAACATTGTGCCTAGTACGTAGAATTTTATGAGCAGCAGTGGTAGTTTCCACATGTTGCATACGATCATTTGAAATAGCACAAACAGCTGACTCTTAAACACAATCAGTTTCTGCTCATTAGCAATACTACTTGAACACCGTGACTCCTCCATGAGGTCTGTGTCTTCAGAATCTGAGTCAGTGGACATTTCACTGCAGGGACAAAACACAGACACTTCGGCCTCAAAGAGTCGCTGAGGTCTGAAGTCAAGAATGACAGTTCAATGCTCTCCTGACCAAGTGGCAGATCATGTGATTTAACAGGTGTTGATGTCATTCTGGGCTTCTGTATACCACCCCCATTCTTTGATGCTTGCTGATATTCAGATGATGCATTATCATGTTTGGTCTTGCAGGTTGACAGAGACAGGTGACAAAGATGAAGGACGCGAGTATATGTGGTCTTTAAGTACATTCTCGGGTGATTCCGGCCACTGACACAAGATTCGCATGTGAAACCTGGCTCTGCACTCCAACAGATGCTGTTTCTCGATCCATGCTGATGGCTGAAAACATGGAACTTGTTGCAGGGGGTATACAACAACGTTGTCCCAGGAAGAATGAACTGATGTGCTCAACTCTGCGTTCACTGGATCGATATTCGGTCGAACAAACATGTGTCCTGAAAGTGCATCAGTGGTCTGTACAGTTGCATCACCATGCAGCACCTGTGGAGACAAACACAAAAATGTTGATAAAGGAACAGTTTTCTTAACTCATGAACCACATGCTTTTTCATACTTGCAAGCATGGACATGTTGTGGTAGTTTACCCTTTGACGCTTCAAGGGTCCTCTATTGTCAATGTATGGTGAGCGCTTTGTAGTCACTGAAGGAACTGCATCAGGTTTCGGGGAATGAATGCTCTTCAGTGGACCTTTGTAGCATAAAATAAAAGAGAAATACATTTTCAGCTGTGGATACGCTACCAGCATGTATCATAAAGTGAAACACTATTAACGCTAATTAACACAAGCCATACCTCACAACAATTTTGCGCCAGATGTGTGAAACTGTCGTGTGTGTGTGTGTGTGTGTGTGTGTGTGTGTGTGTGTGTGTGTGTGCATATGTGTGTGTGTGTGTGTAGGTGTGTGCTTAAACTGGAATGCATGTTCGTCGTGGTGTCATTGAGGGTTTAGGCACTGTACAGCACACCGGTCGCCACAATGGCAAACCGTGCTCGGAAACAATCACAATCATGGGGCACAAGGGGTCAGCAGGAGAGAGAGATGATCAAGCATCTGGAGTACAGCTATCATCTCTGAGGGAGGGATCCATGGCCAGCATGGCATGGCATCATCCTAGGGTGGAAGACGGAAGCACTGCACAGCATGGTTGGTGAAGCAGAGGGTGTGGAGAGGTGATGCATCTGAGGATGTCATTGCACACCCAAGGCATGGGATGGAGAGGGGAGTGATGAAAAACAAGCAGAAAAAATGACAGTCTATGACAGTTTACCATGTGAGGTGATGGCAACCTCCAGGGGCTGATGGTACACATGCCCTAATCTGTCCATATGTCAGACTCTACCCCCTGGTGATCACCGGCATACTCATGTGGGAAGAACAACAGTGAAGGAAAAAAAAAATGCCATGCATTCTACAACCCACATTGATAATGGGAAGACATGGTGCTGATCTTCAATGTTCTGAGATGACTAGATGGAAGAGGGCACGATCAGATGTAGTGTATATTTTAATAGCATGCAGTAATATGAATGCAACATTGAAAGTCTGCGATGCGTACATGTCTAATTGTGATTGACTACATGCTAGAGGACTTGCCTCATGTCTGTTACTCACTGGGAGTAGTGCGAGTACTGCTTCAGCTTTATTAAGCTTCACAAAGCGCCATTCATAAAAAGTCCAACATGAAGCCGGAGAATGTCATGCCATCCTTAAACAGGAATTCATCAGTAGGGTTGTGTTATTCGGGACATAGAACAAGCTGTATTATACCATTGGAAACAGCGATTTTGCACATTTATCAGGACACATCTGTTGTCACTCCGCACCAAGCAACATGTGAATAGCTGTTGCGTAGCACAACAAAGCTTGATGCATGTGTAACACATGAGATGAATAATCCATGTAGGTCAGGTACATGGTGGTGGACGTTGCGGAATGTGGCCGCAAGTTGACATGTTAGGCAGATGCTTCAATGCCCTCAGCCCATCTGGCTAACATCATCACATATTGCAGAGGAAATATATTGAAGGAACTGAATGCCATTTCCTCAACATCCAACAGAAGCACCTATACCGAAGAGGGTGGTTGGGCCATGGAAAGTCATGTGCAGAAAGTATTGCAGTCTCTGGGACAAGATCACAGACCTGCATGCAACAGTAACTGAGTCAAAACTGGACATAGTAGCCATTAGCGGGACCTGGTACAGCAGTACTCACACCTGGGAGACTTCAGTTCCCAGCTATGTACTGTTCAGAAGAGACCAAGGTTCAAAAACGGGAGGTGTAGTGGCCCTTTATGTCAATGAAAATATCAGAGCTAAAGAAATGCAGAATACAGATAAGGAAGTCGCAAGAACGGGCATCTTTGGTAGGATGGTTGGTTACACAGGGTGTGGGGGAATGTAATATTGGATTGGTCATGGATGTTCAGAGGATGCACAGTGGGTTTCCACTTGGCAGTTCTTACGGAGGAGCTGTAGAGGATTAGGAGGAAGCTGGTGGTGGGTATGGGGAGGGATGGGGGGATAGGAACCATATGATGGTTTACTGGGACACAGTGGTCTATGAGGATAAAAAAACATGGCCTACACTCGCTTAAAGTGCTGGGAGAAGGGAGGGTATGACTTGCTGTACAGGAGTGCCACTAGAGTGGTGAGATACTAGACAAGGCGAGGATGGACGAAAACCTGATCAGTGATATCCGGAGGGGGGTGAAAATGATTACCTTATATACATAGCAGAGAAAAGGAAAGTGAGGGAACACATCAGAAGGATTATGAATAGGGAGAGATAAGCTCAGGAAGCAGGGGAGCAACCAGAAGTACTAAATTAGATGGTTAATCTCTCCCTGGTGGTCCAGTGGACCGATCCCCAGTGCCCGATAGCGGGCATAGGTTACTATCCCTGGCATTCCAGTGGTACCTCCCACTCAACCCGCCCACTGTGTTCCCCACCACCCTGCATCACCCCAGTCAGTGGCAGGCGGCAGATCCTACTACAAGCCCGCCCGAGCCGCCGCCAGAAACTGACAGCTACAGTAGGGCTGCGCCTGTTGGTCCACTGCATTGGCCAATAGGCGTGCAGACCCTACTGTACTACACAGTCCTGATATGTGAATGAATGCCCATTCACATATCGGGACTGTACTACAGTATGGTCTGCATGCCCATTGGCCAATGCAGTGGACCAATGGGCATACAGCCCTACTGTATGCTGTCAGTCAGCGGGCGGCCGGGCAGTTTGTGGGTGGGGAACTGCCACCCACCACTGACTGGGGTGGATGCAGGGTGGCGGAGGACACAGTTGGCGGATGGGGTGGTGGAGTACACTGGAACTCCAGGGATAGTAACCTATGCCCGCGATCGGGCGCTGGTGATCGGTCCAGTGGACAGCCAGGGAGATTTTAACCATATGCCCACAATGGGGGCAAGGGGTAGGGTCCACTGGACCACCAGGGTGTTCATTTACAGATGCCCATGATCGAGCGACGGGGTGGGAGGCATAATGCTCCCTGGGCAGGGGGCATGGGGTCAGTGTTTAGGGATGTCTGGTGGCCACCAACAGCAGGTGGCTGCTGTGTTGTGCCCAGCAATATGGCAGCCCACCTTGGGTGTCCCCGACTTGTTCCCTGTTCGTACGGGCACAGCATTGCACCCCCCCTGAGTGGCGCAATGCGGTGTTGTGCCTGCATCTGCACCGCACATCCTGGGCTGAATATCAGGATGTGCCACATATGCATGTGCACGGCCCCCGCACATGCACCGCATACATTACAGGTGCACCCTGGTGCATCAGGGGTTGCACATGGCGCAGCGCTGTTGCACCATGCACAACACCTTTGAATATCCCACCCATGGTGTACAACGAAGAGAAGCAGAATATGTGAGTAGTGTGCTGTTAGGAATGAGGGTAGGGATAAAGTGGTGAATGACACATGCAGACACATAACCCAGCATGCCACAGGATAGTCCTAAGTAGATGTGAATGAAATGGCTTTCTTTTACATATGCATACACAGGAAAAAATATTGTTCATTAAGGTGTTCTGCCATAACCAATGTGCAGGGAACTGGCGTGTAAACTAAGGCAAATGAAAAGCCACACATATGCTTTTACAAAGCAATATGCAATGGTAGACGGTCACACTTGATCATTCAGAAAACATAAATGACATTGCAATTGGTGGGTGTAACTGCATATATCATAAAGCAGCAAAACAACAGGTCACTGCAGAGACTGAAGCACCATCCAGAACACTGACAAGGTGTTAATGTACTAATAAACATATGTTATTTTGCATGAACTGTAAAGTTACTCATTTTTATTTTCCAATTATTTTTATCCTCCTACTGGCATGATCACCTCATCGTCCGCTGAGCCTACTGAGCTCAGGGTGTTTCAGGGGCTTCTAGCTCCATGCATTCCCCGTCACATCCCCGGACTAGGCCCAGTGGCATCATTCATGCCCACCTACGGATTTCCTCCATTTCTCCAGTGAACTACCGGGACCCCAAGTGGTAGGCGCATGTGAAGGAAGACGCACATGTACACCACTGCTCTGGACCGGGTCCACTCAACCATCCCCATCGACCAATGTCTAAGCTCTTTAGTAGCACTGTCCCTCCGGCCTCCACCAGAGGGTGGCCAAGCTCTGAGAGAGCTGGGTACCTCCTCCCATGGCGGAGCACTGCCTGCTGGCAGCCTATCACATCCTCTCCCTGCACCCCTGCAGGCCTCTGATGATCCTTGCTTGTTCCCGAACCCAGTTCACCACAGTGGCACGAGGTATGGTGTCCAGTGCCTCAACTCTCAGCACCACCAGGATGTCTTAAAGTTAGTAATTTGAATTAAAAAGAAGTGGTGTTGTTTTGGTAATGATTTCATGGTAATGATTTCATGGCCATGCAGTGCATCACACAGCTAACATCCTGAAGGTATACCACCCATCACCTTGTTCCATTAGCAAAAGTGCATGTACCTCACATGTGTTAGCTTTCTATATGGTGCAGCTCCAAAAAATATGCTTCCTAGTGCACTTGGTCACCGATCAAACTATGGAAGGTAATACCCTTGACCTGCTACCAAGGTGCAATATGTAATGTATATGAGGGTGGAAGAACCATTGGCAGGAAGCGACCATAATAAAAAAAAAGGTAACACCTGCACATGCATAGAGAGGGGTTACTGTGGGAATGCAGCACAAAGGGGGCGGAGTTTAGGAAATTAAGCAGATCATGGAAATATGCTCACCATGCAAGGGAGGGGTTAAAGGTACATACTGGCACAGTGTGTCCATGTGGAACAGGATACGTAGAATGCATAGCGGCTACACGGGACAAATTGGACTAAGGTCACAGTGCAGCAGGAAGTTGGTGGCTAAGGAAAGAGGAGATGGGGGGCGCAGAGAGGGGTGACCTACTTAAGGAACTGTGTGCAATACGGGGTGGACAAGGTAATGCACAGAGGGACACAGGCAGGTACGGAGTAGGGTGGGAACGGTGGTCATCAATGCATTCACCTGTGTGAGTGGGGTGACTTTGTTCATGGGGAAGTAGTAAATATGGAATTGTTGCTATAAGAGAAGGGTAAGTGGTTGTCAAGCACAGGTATGACACATAAAATAAAAGGCAGAAGGGGCCTTTGAACTGGATGGAGATACAGTGATCGTCACAGTCATAGCATGTGGAAGTGAGCTGAGTGAGATAAACAGGTCAGGGAGTAGGAAGACCTGGGAAGGCTGTTGTCCTTGTTCATGGTACAAAAGCAGGAATGGACTACAGTGCCATAATACAAAATGGAAGAGGTCATGGAGGTCATATCACTGCGACATAAGGGTTACCATGGGAGGAACAAGGATTTGGCAGAGAGGGGAGGGAACATCCACGGCAATGCACCATAAGGGGGTGGAATACTGGGAAAGCAAGCAGGTTTAGGGTACAACAGTCAGTAATAGTACTTGACAGGGGGAATACATGATTAGGTGGATAAGGTGGGCAGGGATCCTGTGATGTTAAGTCAATGAGAATCTTTCTTCATGGTTCATAAGGCAAAATGAAGGGTGAAGGGACAGATTAGCAGTATTAGAATAGGGGAAGGATGGGCACAACATCTGGGGGAGCAGGCTGATGTACTAAATGAGTACTTTGCCTCAGTTTTCACCAAGGAAAATGGAGCTGCATCATACATGGGAGAAGAAGGTGAATGGGGGGACCCTTGCCGATCGTCAGGTCTGGGGAGAGGATGGGCCATCACTGGCAGGAGGGGGGAAGGCAAGGCAGGGGGACGAGGTAGCGGAGGTGGAAATCACAGCAGAGAGAGTTAGGGAAGCCCTCAGGTCCCTTAAGATGGAGAAAGCACCGGGGTCAGATAAATTACATCCCAGAGTGCTGAAGGAACTGGTGGATGCCCTGGCAAAACCCCTGGCGGAGCTTTTCAGCATCTCTCTGAGGACAGGGTGGGTTGCCCAGGACTGGAAGGTGGTGTATATAGTGTCTATCCACAAGGTGGGGATCAAGAAAGGTGGCAGAGAACTACAGGCCTATCAGCCTGACATCGGTGGTGGGCAAGGTGATGGAGGACATTGTCAAGGAGAGGCTGGGGGGGACCTGGAAAAGTCAGGGTGCGTGGATGATACACAGCATGGACTCATCCCAGGGAAATCATGTCACACAAACCTTGTGGAATTCTATGACTGGGTGATGAAAGCCTTGGACCTGGCTAGACAGGTGGACATCCTCTATCTTGAATTCAACAAGGCATTTGACTCTGTTCCTCATGTGGGCCTGTTGAATAAGCTAGGAGAAATGGGGGTGAGGAACCAGATGATCAGATGGGTAGGCAATTGCCTCCAGGACCGGACCCAGAGGGTCATGGTTGGTGGGATAGTCTCATCCCCAAGGAGGGTCATTAGTGGGGACCATAAGGGATCAGTCCTTGGGCCCCTCCTGTTCAATGCCTATGTCTCTTACATAAGGAAAGGTATCAGGAGTGAGATCAGTCTCTTTGCGGATGACTCAAAACTGGGGGCGGCGGTGGTGGATGGGGAGGAGGGGAGGGTGGCCCTACAAGGGGACCTGGAGGCTCTGGAAAGGTGGTCTAGAAAGTGGAAGCTGAGGTTTAATGCAGGGAAATGCAAGGTACTGCATCTGGGAGCCAGAAACCCGGGCCAAGAGTACACCCTTGGGGGGGGGAATGCTACAAGTCTCAATAGCTGAGAGGGACCTGGGGGTGATGATGGATGTCAAGATGAACAACTCTGAGACTTGTAGCAGCCAAGGCAAACAGGATG
The DNA here is from genome assembly GCA_016271365.2 of Neoceratodus forsteri. NCBI lineage: Eukaryota > Metazoa > Chordata > Ceratodontiformes > Ceratodontidae > Neoceratodus > Neoceratodus forsteri. Next base: position 265,371,416 of record JADMNL010000026.1, on the reverse strand, counting down.
CTGGGATGCATCGCTAGGGGGATCACCTCCAGAAGGAGAGAAGTGATACTTCCCCTGTATAACTGCTTGGTGAGGCTGCACCTCAAGTACTGCTTGCAGTTTTGGAGGCCACACTTAAAGAGGGACATTGAACTCCAGGAGAGGGTCCAGAGGAGGCAAACAAAATGATCTGGGGCTGGGGGGGGGCAGGACCTATGGGGACAGGATCAAAGTGTTAAATATGTACACATTGGAAGAGAGAAGGGACCGGGGGACATGATGAGGTCTTCAAGTACATGAAGGGGTTAAATAGGGGAGAAGCAGTCAAGGTGCTCTGAAGGAAGGAGGGGGGGCAACTAGAGGGCATGGATGGAAGCTGGAGGGGGTGAGATTTAGGAGAGAAAGGAGGAGGTGCTACATCACTGAGAGGGCGGTGGAGCCATGGAATGCGCTGGCTGGTGGAGGCAGAGACGGTGGAAGGGTTCAAGAGAGGGTGGGACAGGTACAAGGGAAGGGTTCTGGATGCAAAGTCCTGTGCAGTGGGAATATCCGGGACTGGGAAGAGAGAAGCCAGAGAGGATGACAGGAGCAGCAAGGTCAGCTCCAAGGGTGGGGGCTGACCAAACGAGCAGACACGAAAGACCATTATGCCTATTCTGCTGGCATTTTAGTATGTTAGTAAGATGCAATAGCTTCAGGGGGTGTTACTGGAGGGGTGAGTGGATGTGGTGGGTGTCACAGATAATTGTGTCACTCACACACATGATTGTCAAGTAAACATACCAGGAAACAACACATACACAAGGGACAAACATGGTGGAGTGAAGTAGAGGTGATGGGAGCTTTCATCATTAGGGATGGCATAGGTATAATCAAGGTTTAGTACACAGGGGTTTAGGTTGAGGCCTTATGGGTCAACATGCAGGCTCTGGAGGGGGGAATAGGACCATGATCAGGGACAATATATAGACCACACGATCAGGGGGAGGAACAGGAAATGGGCATGTGGATACATGTGTAACCCCCCTGCAAATGGGGGTTCCCAAAAAGTCTTACAGGAGCTTGCTTGAATGCTCCAAGCCTGAATGGTGTTTGGCGTTTAAGCCGTTTATCTGTGAATGCTTTTAGAGCCTCTGGTACTGTCTCTTTAAGAGCTGTCTGCTTGCAGACATAATTAGTTTGTATGAGGGGGACTGTGTGTTTTCCTGCTTGAGTCCCACTCGAGCTACTGCCAAATCGCTCCGCTTCTGCCATCGCTAAGTGGGCAGAAGGAGCACTCTTCAAAGATGTAATTGTTTGCTTGTAACCTGTTAGAGTAATAATGAAAATGCAGTTTGATTTAACCTGCTTTCTTGTAGCAAGGACAGTGCAGAGTAGTTCCCTCATATTGGTTCTGAACTGCTGAATTGGACCAATCGTGGTGGGGATCCTTTCAAATGGAGCCTGCTCTGGGCGAATCAGAACTTGGACTCTCCTCTGGAGCCTGCTGTAAGGAGATTGTAAGGGCAGTGACTTTGGGGAAATGTAGTTTTGACTTCGGTGCCTTTTTTCCACCAACAGGGGGAGTTTACTGTGAGTGACAGCCAAACCAGCCAACTGAACTGGGAGGAACTCAAAGGAAATGCCCGGCTCTGTCTACTGGAAAGATCAGATCAGTTTGGGCAGTGAAGAGACAAGGAGCTGGGTGCTTCTTCGGTGTGTAGTTTTAGCACGGGAATCACGTATAAGGCCCTAAGTTTCGGTCTGCAGCTTGTGCAAGCACCTGTTCAGACTGAATCCGACCTGTGAAAAGAATCAAGGAGATCTGAAGAGTAGAAACCAGGCTCATCCTGTAGAAGACTGGAGAAATTGCTGAATCGCGCTAGGTCAGGAACTGAATCTGCTGTGTGTTCTCCCGGGTATTGTGCAGTAATTGCAATCGGGATAGAGAAGCAGCCTGCCTGGTATAGTACTTTCTTTTTACATATAAATGTGTGTAGTGCTTGTGGGAAATCATGTTTCAAATCCCCTGTACAGTGAATTGAGTGCATGAAGCTGGAAGTAAACCCCAGCTTAATCCAGACTACATCCATTTGCTCTAAACTGCAGTGGGGTCCAGTCACAAGCACCTTGTCCACATGGTCTGCTCCTCCTGGCAATCTAGGACAATCTGCCTTCCATCCAGTTCCCAACATTTGAGTTTGTGAGTACAAAGCAGGGTGGCTCCCTGCCATCTGTTTATCAAATTGCAAGTGTGTCATCTAATTGTTGTTTTTTTTTCATTTCTTCACGAACTGAGCCAACCGGCTCCAGATTACAATTTGGGTATTGTGCCAGTGTTTTTTCATCACAGGGCCCCGATCAGTTGCACCGATCCTGGCTAGTCTCCCCCCCCCCCATCCTGGGTACCCAGTGAAAGTGACAATTTGGGACTCTGAATATGCGCTCAGTACTGTGATTATTAATGTGTTTAACCTAATTAACCTGATTTCCCCCTTCCTTGTTACAGCTCCTTAAATAAATCAGATCTGTTGGTTTCAGGGGCACAACCTGTCACCATGCATGTCGGCATTGTGGCTAAACAAGTTTCCCAATCAAAGTAAAATGTGCAAATGTAAATGATAGCACGACACATCAGATCAATTCACAAAAGATTTGTCTGACACTGTAAAGCAAAGGCGGGCACTGCTATAAAAAAATAGATAAACAGAAAATAATGTACTGCTGGCTGGGTGACGCTCGATGCTAGCCGCGACTTGGAGCGTGGGAAGAGCATGTCAATAGTGTCACTACATGCAGAAGTAAACGGCATGAACATGCACATGTAAACTGTGGGCGTGTGTGCACAAAGCAGCAGGGGGAGCATGCACAAACTTCGCTTCCGGTGCGGAGGCAAGTAGGAAATGGCGCTCCAGTGCACAGACTGCATGGATAGACTCTGGCAACAAAAATGACAGATATAGACGAGAGGTTAGTGCAACATGAAAAATAAATACAGCGATTAGGCATTGGGTGCACTCACTTACTCACAAAGGGAGTACTGGCTGTTTTGGGCTGCTTTCCTTTAAGGGTCATTACAGATGCTTTGATGTGTAAATATTTGATTTCTGATAATGATCTATTTCTGTATAATATTATCTATTAAAAGTGTTCTAATTTTCTTCATTTTTGTCTTATACAAAACATTGGTTCTTCAGCATGGAGACATGGACTCATTTTGTTAGGTTTGTGCCTCTTCATACTCTCCTTGGGTAAAATGTGTCTGCCAACTAACTGAATGCTAGAATACATTGCATGTTTGTATGAAAGTAATATAGTTTATCTGGCTCACGTCTGGTGGCATATGAATAAGTATACCATTTGTGCTAATGAAAAAACTGAAAGTAATTAAGACTTTTTTCCCAACTTGATAACCATCCTTGCTAGTGGCAGCAGTATGATTTGATTTTTAATTATTTCTACAGGCATGAGTGACCAATTGTCTGTATTGGAAATTTAATTTTACATACTAACATAGTAAGAAGCCATCAGATTAGACCCTATGATCTAGCGAGTCTGCTTGGTGATCAGTGTCTTTCCTGGGCACCGTTTTTAGCCCCCACTCCTGACAAGGTACCCCTCATCCCCACCCCCCTGCGGGGCTCTGGGATGCACCCTCCCCTATACCTATCCCAGCCCTTCTTCAACCTCGTCACAGTCATAGCAGCCACCAACTCTCCAGGCAGTGCATTCCAGGGCTCCACCACCCCCTCAGTGAAGTAGTGCCTCCTTGTTTTCCCCTCAGTCTCCCCCCATTCATCCTCATTGAGTGACTTCTGGTGGCCCCTACCTCCCTCAGCTGAATCACCCCCTCAAGGCTCACCCATTCATTCCCTTGAGATATCTGAAGACCTCCGTCATATCATATATGTTTTACCTCTATTCCATCCAAAATATTGAAGGGAATATTAAAGGACGACGTTTTACAATATCTAGAAAAGGAACACTTAACCGACCACTCTCAGTATGGGTTCATTATGAGTTGATCCTGTCAGACAAATATGTTGCCATTTTATGAACAGATTACAAAAAGCCTATATCGAGGAACCCCAGTGGATGTCCTATTTTTAGACTTCTCGAAAGCTTTTGCTGAATTGATAAAGGACATTTGCAATTTAGGAATCCTCCATCCATAATAGTTTGGGTACAGAACTGTCTGAATAACAGGAAGCAACAAGTTTGCATTAGAGGGCAATTTTCAGACTGGGCTAGGGTGACTAATGGTATATCTCAGGGATCTGTGTTGGGTCCCTGCCTTTTTAAATTGTATGTGTCCTCTCTACAAGTAAAGCACAAAAGTGTTTGGCTACAAAAATTTGCAGATGACTACAGAGTAGGAACAGAGATTGATACCAGTAAAGGAAGGTCACCTCTTCTAGAAACAATAGATAACATCGATAAGTGGACAAGGAAATCTAAATAATATTAAACTTGGATGAATGTTCTGTCATGCATTTGGGGAAAAAGAATCCTAGGATAACTTACAGCCTGAAGAACATACCTCTAAAAACAATAGATAAAGAGAGAGATCTGGGGGATCATGGTGTCCGGCGATATGTCCTTTTCACCTCATTGTTGCAGCATAGCTCAAAAAGGGAATATAATTTTAAATTCCATACTAAAACACATATTAATAAGGAGTAAGGAAGTCATTTTGCCTATGTATAGCTCATTGGTAAGACCAATAATGGAATATGGTGCCCAGGTATAGATACCATGCAAAAAAGGTGACGTAGAACTCCTGGAATGAGTCCAGAGACAGGCTACAAACGTGGCTGGAAAAGATTATGAAACATGTCTATCTGAGTTGAACTTATACTCAATGGAGGCAAGAAGGAAGAGGGGGGATATGTGCTTAGTACATAGAGCCTGGAACATTGATGACCTCTGGGAATTAACTGGACTGGAAATGAATACCAATATACATAATACCAGATCCCATCCATTGCAGTTAATGGCTCAAAACAGGAGATTAGTATGAAGCACTTGGTTTAATCAGCAAGTAGTCCATGACTGAACAGTCTACCCTTAGAGTTAGTGGCAAGTTCTACAACATCAACATTCAAACCCAGGTAGTGTGCTTATATGAAAATGGCTTAAGAAATATCAGGTGAGCATCTAGGACACAAGTCCATTAGCTCTGCACAAATCCTATATCCCCCCTGTTTCTTCTCTCCTCCTGCGAGAAAAGGTTGTACACCTCCAATCTTCCCTCATGGGGCCTTTCCCCTAGTCCCAGTACCATCTTGGTCACCCTCTCCTGAAGAACAATGTCCCTCTTTAAGTAGGGACACCAAAACTGCATGCAGTATTCGAGGTGTGGTCTAACCAGGCAATTGTACAGCGGAGGGAGCACTTCTCGACTTCTTGAGGCTATCTCCCTGGCTATGCAGCCCAGCATTTTATTTGCCTGGGCTGCAGTCCTCCTACACTGCTCTGAGTTATTCATTTTGGCATCCACCACCACCATCAGGAGGTACTTCTCTCCCAAGGAACCTGCAGTGTATCTCCCCTCTAGGTGTATACATGAGCTGGATTTTTGGTGACTAGGTGCAGAACCCTGCACTTTCCCACGTTAAACCTGGGTATCCAGGCTTGTGACCACCTCCCCAGAGTCCCTAGGTCCTCCTGGAGAGCCAGCTTCCCCTCCTCCCCCTCTACCACTGCCCACAGTTTTGAGTCATCTGCAAAGAGGCTCATCTCACTCCTGATACCTCTTCTGATGTCTGAGATATTGGTGTAATGCTGTACATTTTAAAAATGCTTTCCTTCTCATGTTTAATATAGGATTTTTTTGTTTGTTTTTCTGCATAATGAGGTAATACTGGAACTTGTACTCACTAACAGGGACAGTGCTGCAGACTTCAGGGTGGGAGGCCAACTGGGACCAATGATCATCATACAGTGTGGTTCCATATTAAGCAATACGGCATGACCAGGGGTTAGAGTAACAGTCTGTTAATCACCCCTGGGGTGTAATGTGGCATGAGGAGCAGTCAAGTGCCATATTGCCCCTAGGGAGTGATTAACTGACTGTTAATCTAACTCCTGGGGGTACAATATTGCTATTATAAAATTATTCCAAACAAAATGTGTTAAAAATATACTTTTGAATGTCTTCCTCATTTAGAGGGAAAATTTTAATAACATAGTTCTTCCACCAACAGTTTAGGAATGCTGGTTCAGAAAAAGAATACATCATTCCAGGCATTCAGCAGTGCTAGAGGATAGAATGCTGACAGGAAAAATCCATGCACCAGGAATTTTAAGCTTGTACTCAGAACTGATGCACTGTTGCCCTCCTCCCCTGTTATGTAAACATAAACCAAAATATGCGCTGCCACACCAAAAACAGGCCTGCCCTCTTCTATTTGCCATGTCTGAGTTCAAGTAATCAGTTTCTTCCTGTAATCCTCCTTCCTTTGTTTTCCTGCCTGCCTGGTAAGTTGCTCTTGTTTGTGTATTTGGCTGGTGGCACAGGAGACACAAAGCACTCCCTCCATAGTCATGGACTCCCGAGACACATGGCACTCCCTCCATAGTCATGGACTCCCGAGACACAAAGCACTCCCTCCATAGTCATGGACTCCTGAGACACATGGCACTCCTTCCATAGTCATGGACTCCCGAGACACATGGCACTCCTTCCATAGTCATGGACTCCCGAGACATGTGGCACTCCTTCCATAGTCATGGACTCCCGAGACACAAGGCACTCCTTTCATAGTCATGGACTCCCAAGACACATGGCGCTCCCTCCATAGTCATGGACTCCCAAGACACATGGCGCTCCCTCCATAGTCATGGACTCCCGAGACACATAGCACTCCCTCCATAGTCATGAACTCCCGAGACACATGGCACTCCCTCCATAGTCATGGACTTCCGAGACACATAGCACTCCCTCCATAGTCATGGACTCCCGAGACACATGGCACTCCCTCCATAGTCATGGACTCCCGAGACACATGACACTCCCTCCATAGTCATGGACTCCTGAGACATGTGGCACTCCTTCCATAGTCATGGACTCCTGAGACACGTGGCACTCTCTCCATAGTCATGGACTCCCGAGACACATGGCACTCCCTCCATAGTCATGGACTCCCGAGACACATGGCACTCCCTCCATAGTCATGGACTCCCGAGACACATGGCACTCCCTCCATAGTCATGGACTCCTGAGACACATGGCACTCCCTCCATAGTCATGGACTCCCGAGACACATGACACTCCCTCCATGGTCAAGGACTCCCGAGACACAAAGCACTCCCTCCATAGTCGTGGACTCCGGAGACACATGGCACTCCCTCCATAGTCATGGACTCCCAAGACACAAAGCACTCCCTCCATAGTCATGGACTCCCGAGACACAAGGCACTCCCTCCATAGTCATGGACTCCCGAGACACAAGGCACTCCCTCCATAGTCATGGACTCCTGAGACACAAGGCACTCCCTCCATAGTCATGGAATCCCGAGACACAAGGCACTCCCCCAGCCTCTCCTTACTTGACATGGGTTCCAGAAATACACAGCCTTGCCTTATTTTTCATGAACTCTGGAGACACAAAGCACCCCCTAGCCTTGCTGTACTTCACATGGATTCTGGAGATGCACAACACTCACCACTAGTGTTGCCTTACTTCACACGTATTGCATAAACACAAAGCAGCCACATCCCCACCTTGCCTTACCTTGCCTTACCACACTTCACATGGACTCTGGACCCCCAACCCCCCAGCCTTGCCTTAGTTCACATGGGGTCCGGAGACAAACACAAACCTCTGCCTTGTCTTATTCACGTGGGCTCAGGAGATGAACGTCCCCTCCGCAATCTAGCCTAACTTCACATGGGGCCCAGAGACACAAGACACACCCCCACCAGCTTTGCCTTACTTTACATGTGCTCTGGAGAAAAAAAAAACTCTCTCTAGGCTCCTTACCTTACTTTACATTAGCACTGGAGACAAGTACCCTCTCCCCAAGCTTGCCTTACTGTACATTGGCTCTGAAGTCTAAAGTGCCCCCCCCGGTATGCGAGATCAGGCTGAGGAAGCCAACCAAGTGTAGTCCTGGCCCATTCAGGGTCTCTCTCTCTATGGTGGCAGCTTGTGTTGACACTGCCAGAGGTTCCAGGATCTAGTACAACTTCACATCTGGCCCTACCCCATACTCCAACCCTAGCCAGCTAGCACCACCTGCCAGCCCCAAGTTCATCTGAGTCCTGACTTATCCTAATTCCTACCTATCCCCCAACTTTAATGCAAAAAAAAAACATATTTACATACTGTCTGGAGTTATGTGCTCCTGATTTTCTTATCTTGTTTAAAATAAGAAGACACCTCCCACAGAATTGCGAGCAGTAATCTGATTTCAACAGGCAGTACAGCAGAGGTCCCACACTAGTCCTCTGCAAGCTCCTGAAACTGTGCTTGTTCTCTTTCTCTCTGACAAGTGATAACTCAGCAACAGTGAACAAATAAGTTGTTCCCAGGGACTTTATTGGGGCTCCTGGCTACTACTTTTACCTCTGGATTAAGTCATCTATAGTCTGACTTGTAATGAACACCCCAACTGTGCTCGTTCAAGGAGGTGTCACACTGGACATCAAAGAAGGCAAGCACAGCAGCATTTTTCTACAATAAATAAGGTTAAAGATAAGGATCTCTGACTATCATCTTTTTAAAGTACAGTATATCTGAAGGACTAACTTTGGCGCCAGTTGTAGATACTACTGTTAGCTGTGGGAGGCTTTTGCTTATTTGTTTTCCAGGAAAGCGGCCATCAAAGCAGTCAAGCAATGGAATACTATCACTTAAGGCTTGTTTACACCACTGACTGTGCAGCACATCAACCCATGCACATAGGTTGATGTGCAGCAAAGTCAACTTTGTAGACCATTTCCAAAGCACCATCAGTGCACTTCAGATCCCTTTTCTGCAGCGACTCAATTGTGGGTACCCATATCAGAGTGAACGCATTAACTAGCATTGTACATCCTTTGATACACTCACTCCGATGGAAAGCCTTCTCTCCCAGTATCTCCCAGCATCCTCCACTGAATTTACAGCCCCTCCAAAGAGCAACCTGCAGCATTGCAAGAGCGGGCTGTGTAAACACTAAATTAATGGAGGAGTGGCTAGAACAGCGGAAAGAGGGCAGCACAAATGCAACAGCACTGAAGCCATGTAAACACGGCTTTAGATAAATATCTGTCTTGTATCACTTAACTCACTTTGATGCCAGTTGTGTGGCTGTGGGTTGGGGGGGGCTATTGTTTTCCTGGATGGTTGTTATGAGGGAAAACATGGTGTTAATTACTGTTTTTCACTCAGGCAGAGCTGCTGCAATTTGTGCTCCTGACTGGAGATTGGAAGCCTCAGCAGTGAGAATTAAGGAGGCCAAAACATGCCCCCGGCACCTTTCAATTAATCAGAACTCTGGGCCCCCCCCTGTAATTTGAGCGCTTTCAGGAAATATAAGGAGACACAGAGGGAGAAGGATAGGGTGGTGAACAAGGAGAAACAGAGGGAGGCAGGGAATTGGAGTGTGAAGGAATAAACAAAGGAGAGCATAACCCAGGCAGAAACAAAAAGAGGACATTTCTAGGTATGTAAGTGAAAATAGGAAGACCAGGGGAGGGATTGTAAGGCTAATAAGGGAATGGGAGAATAAGGCTGAGGAGGACCAGGAAAAATCAGACATCTTGAACAAATACTTTTATTTGCTGTTCTCAGAGGAAGGGGAAGGTGAGGGGCCACATAAAAGTAACAGGAACACTGAAGGAAAGGAAGCGGGCACCAGTCCATTTTTGGAGGAAAGAGTCCTGAAGAGATGTACAAATCTGAAAGTGGACAAGGTAATGGGGCCAGATTGGGTACATTCAAGAATACTGAATTAGCTCAGGTAGGTACTGATAGTACTGTTTAACCACTCACTGGAGACTGGAGTGGTTCCAGAAGACTGTAGGATGACAGATGTAGCCCCACATCTTAAAAGTGGTAGCAGGGAGGAGGGTGGCAACTATAGGCCAGTCAGCCTGCCTTTAGTGGTGAGGAAATTAATGTAATCACTACTGAAAGAAAGGATTGTGGAATATCTTGAATCCATCAGCTTTAAGATTGAGTGCAGCATAGATTCACAGGGGGGAGGTCATGTCAAACAAATCTGATAAATTCCTTTGACTGTTGACCAGGGAATTGGATCAGGGTGTAAAGGTGGATATGGGCTACCTGTATTTTAGAAAGGACTTTGACGCTGTTCAACACAGAAGACTCAGAAGCAAGATGATAAGCATAGAAATGGGTCGAAATATGGTAAACTGGCTAAGAAATTGGTTAGAAAATAGGCGACAGAGGGTGGTGGTAAATGGAGTTCACTCTGGGGAAGGGAAGGTGACCAGTGGGGTGCTACTGGGATAAGTACCAGGACCAGTCCTCTTTAATGGCATTATTAGCGATAGTGAAGAGGGGCTGGATTGGAAGGTCTGCCTTTTGGGGAATGATACTAAAATTCACAAAAGGGTAGACACTCCAGTAAAGGTGGAAAAAATTAATAGTGATCTGAGAAAATTAGAGGAGTGGTCAAGGGTATGACAGCTAAGTTTCAAAGCCAAAAAAGTGCAAAATCATGCACTTAGGGCACAGAAACCCAGGGGTGGAGTACACAATAGGGGAAGTGGTATTGGAGTAAACCAAATAGGAAACAGGCCTGGTGATAATCATACCTGATAACCTAAAGGTGGTCAGGCAGTTGGAAGATCAAGTGGGATGCTGGGGTACATAGGGAAGGGTGTCACCAGCAGAAAGAGACAGGTGGTGTTACCACTGTATAGATCACTGGTGAGATTCACCTGGAGTAATGTATACAGTTCTGGAGCCCTCATGTCCAGAAGGACATTGATAGAGTGGAGGTGATCCAGAGGAGAGCAACTAACATGGTGCAGGGTCTGCATAAAAAGCTCCTCAAAAAAAAACTGAAGGACCTCAATATGTATACCCTGAAAGAAAGGGGGGATATTGTAAGAGACTGTCAAATACCTCTTGGGTATTAATATGGTACAAGAGGGAAGCATTTTTCAGAAAACAAGATGTTCAAGAACAAGGGATCATGCTATGAAACTGGATGGGGAAGACTGAGGAGAGATGTGATGAAGCACTTCTTAACAGGAAGAGTGATGGATGCCTGGAACAGCCTGCCAGTAGAGCTGGTGGGGGAAAAAGCTGTAGAGGGGTTCATGAATGCATGGGATAGGCATGATGAACCTTAGTGGTAAGATGGAGGGGTAGAGCTAGAGATCCAAGTAGGATCTGAGGTAATACAGTAGTCAGGGAAAAAAAGGTCAGAATAGGTGGGCAATTGGACCTAATCTACTGTCAGATTCTATATTCTATACAATTTACAGTATTTAGTCAAACAGAAAGCAAGAAATTTCCAACTCAGTTCATAACAAATCTGTAAATTATTGTACCATGATACAGAAATATTATACAGTACCACTGCATAATAAAAACTGTCTTTCGATGTGGTTGGTGTTCACTGATATATAAAGACATTGGGTGTGTTGAGGCATAAGCTGTAGCCCAATTTTATTAATAACCCTCAGGATTCAAGCATCTGAGATTGCCCAGACACATTGAAGAGTATTACAGCAGCAGTACTAGCTAACAAAAATATGCGCTTTTGCAACAGTTTATTCCTTGTGCTCTGTTGAGCATTTCCTAGTAATCTTTCTCACCAGGACTGTACTATCACTCCATAATTTGTTCAGTTTTACTTTGTTTACATTTCTGCTACCCGTTATGTTGAAAGCAGCAGTACTAGATAGGCAGCTGCCATATTTACTGTGGCACCACAACACTGGAAACCAATCACTTCCTGATTATCTAGCACTACTGCTTTAATCTGCATTCTCATGAACAAGGGATCATGCTATGAATTTTGATGGGGAAGACTTGGTAACACTCTGAGATGTGAGGAAGTACTTCTTCACAGAAAGAGTGGTGGATGCCTGGGGGGGAGCTACAGGTTAGGAGGGGAGGTGCTGACAATCATTAAAGAGTAAAGGGACCTAGTGGCTATCATTTCTGATTACCTGATGGAGTAAAAGCAAAGCAAGGCTGAAGGAGAGCCAGTGGCATGCTGAGTGCATAGGTAAAGAGATCACTAACAGAAGGCCCAAGGTGGTGATGCCATTGTATAAAACTCTGGTAAGGCCTCACCTAGAGTACTGCGTGCAGTTCTGGAGGCCACACCTATGCTAGGATATTGACAGAACTGAGGTGATCCAGAGAAGGGTGACCAAGATGGTACAGGGCTTGCACCACAAAACATATGAAGAGAGACTAAAGGACCTCAATATGTACTCACTGGAGGAAAGGCGGGAGCCGGGGGTCATGATAGAAACTTTCAACTACCTCAGTGGCATGAACAAGGTGCTGAGAGGAGACCTTTTTCCAATGTAGAAGGAGTACGAGAATAAGGGGGCATGATATGAAATTGGAAGTGGGTAGATTAAGAGGAAATGTGAGATAGTTTTTATTAACAAAAATGGTGGCAGATGTATGGATTGGTGTGCCACAAGAGGTGGTGGTGGGAGTGAGCACAGTGGGGACGTTTAAACATGCCTGGGACAGGCACAAGGGAACCTTGAGATGGGAGGGTGAGTGATGAAAGACCACTGACCAGATAGGGTCTGAAGCCACATACAAGTGTAGGGCGCATGGGCAGATTGGATAGGCCTGGCGATCCTTATCTGCCAACAATTTCTATGTTTCACAATAGCTATTAAATTAATTTTCAAAGTGTAAATATTCATCTAATTCTGAATTGTCTAGTCATGCTCTGATTTATGTCAATTGAGGCTCTTGCCAATCAGATCAGTATGATTTCTTTGCTTTTTTTATATGCAAATAATTGTACCATAGAAATACAACATTAGCATGGATATACTATTATTGTACCATGCTTGTCCTAGGCTGTCCCATACGGATAAGTTGTTGTACCGTGGTAATTTTCTGCAGTACCATATTTGTAGACTGTTAGTCCATGGTAATGTTATACAGAACAACGACTTTAGACTGTTGTACCATGGTATTACTTTGCAGTACTATGACTAGAAATGAACGTATCATGGTAATACCATGTAGTACCATGACTGTACATTATTGCACCATGGTAATACTAAGCAGTAACATGACTGTACCATGGTAATACTATTCAATTCAATGACTGTACATGACTGTACTATGGTAATACTATTCAGTACCATGCCTGTACATTATTGTACCATGGTAATACTAAGCAGTAACATGACTGTATCATGGTAATACTAAGCAGTAACATAACTATACCATGGTACTACTATGTAGTACCATGACTGTACATTATTGTACCATGGTAATATTAAGTAGTACCATGACTGTACTATGGTAATACTATTCAGTACCATGACTGTAAATAATTTTACCATGGTAATCCCATGCAGTACCATGAAATTACCATGCAGTACCATGGTATTCCTGTGGTAGTACAGTGGTACATTTTTGTAAGGGGCAGGAATTTGAAATGACCACATTTTGTGTCTATCATGATATCGACTTAAAGTATTATTATAATACTGTTGCCACAACAGTACTGAGGCCTGATCCTTACACTGAAGCAGTAATCGTGGAAAAGGCAAATGTAGTAACACATTATACTATTTCATTTTACATTTAACCCTACTGTATAGTTTTTTTTACAATAGATGTATTATATAAAAAATGCCACATATTACGTTGTGATGCATTTAACAATGTTATATTAGGTGGATAATGTAACATGTCCTTTACTTCTATTCGAAATAAATCTTGTTCTTCTCCTGTCAAATTGGCTGTATCCCCAAAGTACAGCAGATATAGATTTCTTTCTGGGCTGTTGTGTTCATGACACACATCACCGTGCCAGGCCAGGCGTCTGGCGAGTATCCCCATGTCGCATTTTGACATTGTCCATAGCAAATAAAGTACCATTTGACAAGAAGATATCTAGTGTGTTTATGTCATTCTCCTAATAGTACTGGGAGACCCCACACTGTACGATTAGCATAGTTCTTGTTGTATAAACTGTTCCATATGTGCCCTGGGCATCCATTAAATCATTCAGAAGTGACCAGGCTCAGTAAGGTACTGCTCAGTATAAGTACAGGATATATCATTGTAATTTACCTATTGGGAGAAACAGAGCAGTATCAGTTGTCATCTTTTAAAGGCTGATATAATTAACATTGGTCCACATGGACCCATTTTGTCTCTGTAGGTCCCTTGTCGAATTCATCGGACCTGAATGACCCATGATGGTCCCAAAACATCAATGACATCATAGGGTCCCATCCAATTAGTGTCTCATAGTCCCTTTTGACCAAAATTTATTTACCAAGATGTGATGACCCCTTTTAATGGGCAGTATCGCTTTCTATCATGTCTCTGCTATTTCAATAAGTCTGTGCCATCTTTCTGGCAGCATGGGGTAAATAAACAGCTAACTGTTTTTGCAGCTGTTGCAAAAATACATTAATTTTGATGCAGTCTAACAATGGTATTGATAAATCTGGATCTGAAGGATTATATAGCTGCATATCTCATTTAGTCATCAATTGATATGGACTATAGCCAGTACTCTTGTTTTTAGTACCTCTAATACCATTAGGATTCCTGGTAAGTGCGACACTTACCCTTTGCCAGTATCCAACAATGTCTTTTTCAGTGCACTTTTCCAAGTGCAATTTAACATTTTTACCATCCCTGATGATTGTGAATGATAGGGTAAATGCAAATGTTGGGTGATACCTAAAATATCACACAAAGCTGTCATTATTTTTGCTGTAAAGTGAGTTTCTCTATCACTTTCAAGTATTCTGGGAAAACCCCATCGTGAGAACACCTGTTTCCATAGCGCTTTTGCAGTAGCTGTAGCACTATCATTACGTATGGGCAATGCTTTTACCCATTTGGAAAATATGTCAGTAATGACTAAGAAATATCAGAACCCCCTTTTACAATAGGCAAGGGCCCCTACGTAATCAATTTGTAAGCTGGACCAAGGACCGTCGCGAGGGATCAGCACTAATGGAACCCTTTTACCAGGCACTGGAGGATTCATCTGTGCCCAGATGAGACAAGCCTCAGGCATTGCTTGACATCTTTTCCCATTTTTGGCCACCAATATTTTTGTGCCAACATTTTACGTGTTTTGTGGAGTCCACAAAGACCTCCAATTTTATGATTATCTATGATAATATTTTTTCTAAATGAAGTGGGTGGTGTCCATTTCCTAAACTCTGATTGTCGTTCCCATATTACCATATCTTCTCATATGGTAACATGTTTGGTGGTATACTGTCCTGTATCTTTCCATTGGTTCCAACAATCAAGAAACCAAGCATCAGCATCTTGGATTCGCCCCAAACTAGGGACTTGTGATAATGCTGATATCCATTTTGGATGATTTTTATCATACTCTTTAGCTTTCCACAATTGTGTAGAATCACCTCAGAGGGTCTACCCATACGTTTGTTTGTTTTCGACAATTTGAGCTAAATTATCTACCAAATTACTATTTAGTTCATGAATATCTTTTAGATTTTTTTTGATGAGCTCTTACTTTACAAATTACAATTCTCAGTGACGTTTGAGCTCCTATATCCTATATATGTTGTAATATGGGAGTACTGTAAATGCAACAGGTTCCCCAGATGCTGTCTGCATTTTTCTTTTCATCCAAACAGGAAGAAGTTCTAACAAAGAATTGACAACAAAATCACAGTCTGAGAAAATATTAATAGCCTCCTGAGGGTCAGCCATAATAGCTTCATGAACTGCCTCCAATTCCGCTCTAGGGGCAGAAAATGATGATGGGCATCGTACTAATATTTTTTGATTAGTACTCGGTGTCCATATGGCATATCCTGTGTGGAAATGGCAATCCTCCCAAAAATGAAAGCCATTTACATAAACATCTCTTGCTTCAATATTTGGTTCTGCAGAAAATATGGGTTTAAAATCAATTCCCATTACAGTCCCACAATCATGTGCCTCTCCCTCCCATGTCATTAATTCAACTAACATAGGTGAGGTACATTTTCTACTGTGATATTTTTCCCTTGTACACTAGAAAAATATCCACATGATGTAAAAGTCCCTATTCTCTTTTGTAATAGGACCGCATTGATTACTTGATCTGTTGTGTGTACCCGTATTACAAAATCAGAGGATTCAGAAGGACTAATGAGAGCAGGAGCCATCATTAGTGCTTCTTTTTAAGCTAGTTGACAAGTAAGATTTAAATAAATCTTGATTATTTTTCTATTTTTCTTTTTAGACAGTAAATCACATTCTTCATGTCAGAGTTAACAAGTTCACTTGTACAGCCTACAATACATTAAATCCTGACAAAATAATGTGCTCAACTTGGATTAAACATGGAAGGTCAAATTGTGTTGCCAAAAGTCACAAATTTCAACAAGGTGACAATTACTGTATTTTTATTACTGTTTTGACTGCTTTTTGCTCAGTTGAACACTAATTATTCTGCCTTAACTCTAAGGATATTTGGCACTGCAGCTGTGCCTTTCCTTGTAATGTATACAAGTACTGTTTTTTATATGAAAGGTCTTTGACATGCTGATAACATTCATTACAGAATACAGTAATGTTTCTGCTGTTATTTTTCTAAACAAAATAACAGAACTACAAAAAGAACCGCGTGACCTTGGGTGCTACATAACAAGATATGGTGTACTACAATCAAACATAGTGCTTCTAAAGTGAGCAGCAAGGAATAGCTGCAATTACCTAGCCACTTCATTAATTTGAGTCCAACTTTGTTTATTTATAAATTTGAAATTCTCTTCCAACTGATTATTCTTAATTTTTAAACCACAAACTTCCCCTGGTGCCACACTTTATTTACAATCTATCTGTTTGGTATCAGTGGCACATTTTTGTAGCTTTTTTTCCTGAAGAACTACACCTTCATTACCTCTCTCTCTTCATTTGCCAACATCTGCTTCTTAATATTACATATTCTGGCAGTTTTCACACTGATATTGTAGTACAGTACATTTGACATATGTTAGCTATCTTGGTTTTATCTCATTTACTCTTCTCAGTACAGTCTGTACATTGTTTAACTAAACATAAGTATG
Source organism: Neoceratodus forsteri (assembly GCA_016271365.2). Classification (NCBI taxonomy): domain Eukaryota; kingdom Metazoa; phylum Chordata; order Ceratodontiformes; family Ceratodontidae; genus Neoceratodus; species Neoceratodus forsteri. The sequence goes on along the minus strand of JADMNL010000026.1, from coordinate 265,354,231 downwards.
CATCTTCCTGCTTTTCAGGAGAGCTGTAGGGACCTTCTTTAAGGTTTGTCTCTAAATATTTACGTAATATGGCATCCATACTTATGTATATTTTGACTGGCAAATCATGTCTGACTTCACCCAGTCCAACTGAGTCCCTTATTCAACTCCCTTCTGTGCTTGACTGATCTGGTCAGGTGCAGTAAGGCATTTCTCGCAGTGGCTTCCTTCTCGGTTTGTTTGATGTCATCAGCAACCATATAGACTGTCTTCAGACATCCGAGTCACGGCACCAATTGTAAGGATTAAAGATATCTGCGTTGTATTTTCTATTTTCAAATAATTTAAGCCACACAGAAGTTGGTATGTTTTTCTGTAATATTTATTTTTGAGAGCTCATTTCTTCCAAATACATGTATCTTAAAATCATTTGTTATGCACTCATCATAGCATACAAGGATATATCTTTAATTGGTAAGTAAAAACTTTTCACTCTACACAGAGAGCTTATATAGAGTCAAGTCAACAGTATATTTCTCAATATTTACAACTGCTGGTAGCTTTCTACCAATCATATCTTTGTCATAACAACTTTATGTCTTCATGTTATGCTATATTTACTTTTGATCAGCAGTGGCACCCATCATCGGATGTCCTAACATTTCCAGATACTGCAGTCATTTGTCCCTATTATTTAGTATGTCAATATAACAATAGTACATCAACATCTGCACTCCATCCCTTTCTGATGAACACAGTTAAGTGGTCATGCACCTACCTCATGTATAGTACATGTTAAATTATTCCACTACTTGAGTAAACACATTTGGTTAGTATAAGAAATTACACTGAAGCATCCTGGATTTAACACTCAGTTTAACTGTTATAAAAGGTTATACTGAAATAAATGTTTTACTACAAAATGTTACACTACAAGCACCTTGGCCACAGTGGAGGCCTTTTGATCGTTTGTGGGATAGGCCTGAGTATAACGTGTAAAATGGTCTGTTACAACTAACACATTCCCAGTATTTTTCTGGTCAGGCTTCAGGCACAGAAAGTCTGTGCAAACCAACTCCATGGGGGCACTGATGGAGATATTGACTAGGGGAGCAGCTTTTTGAGGCACTGCTTTTCTTTAAAGGCAATGACTACAGGTTTGAATATGTGTCTCAACATCAGCCCTCATTTTCGGCCAGTAGAACCGAGAGCGCACCAGCTCAAGTGTCCAGTCATAACCGAGATGTCTCATGTGATTGTGAAGAGATTTGAGTACCAGTTGTCTGAAAGCTGTTGGTAACACCAACTGCTGCCTGTCCTGTTGGCCTTGATGATTCACTGTCTGTCTATACAATAGTTGGTCATGTAGTTTAAGCCTGGGGCCTTCCCTGAGCAATAAAACAGTTCTTAAATCAGAATAACAAAGTTTTCCAGCACACAAAGTGTTGAACGTAGGCTAGGTCATTGGGTCTTGGGATTGAGCCCACTGTATACTGTTGTTATCAAACTGAGGTAAGGCACTGAGGTCTAATGCTGACAAATGATAGTAGGCTGCAGAGACACAGGTGTTGGAGGGGCCCCAAGCAGTTCAACAAGCAATCAACAGTGTCTGCAGATGGGCGTTCATCCTTATCACATTTTTGGCATAATGCTTTGATGGAATGTTCAGACAACCTCACCCAGGTGTCAGCGGGGTTTGGTCATCTTATTTATTTATTACATTTTGGTTACCGGGTAAGCCCACTGGGCCCTGGAGGTCCCTTTTTCAGGGGCGACCCGGGGATTACATGGAATATTACATGGGATTGTATACAGCAAAGGTACATTACATAATACACATCAAACATAACATGGGGTAATCCATAAAATGCAGATGTTCTTGGGAGAGCATATGCATCTATATGGTTCATGCCAGGTCAGTACTCCACCTCATAGTCATATGTGGACAAGGCAGACAGCCACCTGTGCCCAGTGGCATCTAATTTTGCTGACGTCTAAGTCAATGGATTGTTATCAGTCTTCACTAAATTTCAGCCCCATAGAGATATTCATGGAACTGGTTCACCACAGCCCCATGAGGGTGAGAAATTCAAGTTTATGGACATGGTAGTTGTACTTAGATGGTGTTAAACTTCTACTGGTGAAAGCCACTGGTCGCAGGCCCTCCTCATGTTCTTGATATAACACAGCCCCTAGTCCTTTCAAGTTGGTGTATGTATGTAGGACACAGGGTTTTGTGTGGTCGGTATAGGTGAGCACTGGTGCATTGGTGAGTTGATGAATGATCTCGAAGAATGAAGACTCACACTCAGAGATCCACTGGGCCCTGAATGGCTCATTGGTTCTGAAATACACTTTCTCTTCCTCTTTGATGAGACTTTTCTTGTACTTTCAGTTAGCAGGAGGATAGCCTTGGGTAAGGTTGAGTAAAGGGTGGATAACTTTGGAGTAGTCTCTAATGAATCAGTGGTAATAGCTGCAGAACCCCAAGAATTGCTGTAACTCTTTCAAATTGTTTGGCTGGGGTCAGGTGGTCAATGACTCCACTTTGCTGGGGTCTGTTTGGATCTCATCGGCCCTCACTATAATCCCTATGTACTTTACAGACATTTGAAAGAACTGGCACTTGTCTATAGATAGTTTCAGATCGAAATCCTCCAAACGGTCAAACACTTTGAACAACTGGGCCTCATGCTCTTCCAAAGTACACCCAAATAGGATAACACTGTCCAGGTACACCAGACACTCCAATAAATTCAGGTCTCCCACAGCACGTTCCATCAGCTGATGGAAGGTGGTGGGTTCACCCAAAATACCTTGGGGCATCCGCAGGAACTCGTAAAACCCCAGGGGACAAATGAACACTGTCTTCTCATGGACATCTGGGGCCATCAGGATCTGGTAATACCTGCTCCTTAAATCAAGCACTGAAAACCACTGGCTCACATTTAGGCAATCAAGGGCATCCTGGATGTGGGGCAATGTATACTGGTTTGGTTCAGTTCTCTGGTTCAACGTCCAATAATCTATGCACATTCTCACTGACTCATTATTTTTGCATACTACTACGATCAGAGAGGTGTAGGGGCTCCTTGACACCTGGATAATCCCAGCTGCCAACATCTCCTACAAATGCCTCTGGACATCATCTATATCAACCAGAGCAAGACAAAGGGATCTCTCTCAGAATGGTCTATCATTGTGAAGCTGAATATAGTACTCAGCTCCAGTGATGCAACCCACATCCCATTCTTTCAGTGAAAACTCTTGGTTCTTCTGGGATAGCTTCCAACTGATCCTGGTCTTCCATTTAGTAGGCAGAAGGGACTCTCCAAAGTCAGACAAGTCTGGGGTCACTTCCTCTTGCTCACCAGAGTAGTTTTTACTGGGCAGCACCACAGTGTCTACGCAGTGACCGTGGCTAAGGTACATCCCCGGTTTACCTAAACCTTTCGATCAGACACATTGCAGATTTGCACTACCACCCACTGGGCATAGGCATGGGCTCAAGCAATAATCCTTCTGGCAACTTTCCCTCTTCTGGGGCATCCAGCATGAGGATTTTGTTTTTTACATCTTTCTTGAGGTGCACTTCACCATGAATGGTATACTGAGCATTTGGTGGTAATACCAAGGAGTCAGAATCTTTCTTCCACACTATCCCCACTGGCTCATCCTTCTCCATGTCACTGTTCTGTCTCTGTAATTCATAAGCCTGCTTCACTAAGGCTAGAATTCACATTGCCCATCCAGTTTGCCATCCTCGTTTCTCTTGACACAGGTGGGCCAACCTCCCAAACATGTGAGCACTGGTACCAATGAGTAAGAGCACACCATCATACAGTCTGTAGCAGGACACTACAGCCACTGGAAATGACAGAACAAAAGGAAATTAAGACTGCACTCAATGTGCGAGGCGTGCGCTACAAACAGGAGGCAACCCGAACTTTCAACAAACAATTCAGAATTATGTAGCGCTCCTTAGAACCACATGAAATAACCACAAACAACAGAATTTAGACAACTGATTGTTGTCTTGTGTAAATCTACCTTGTGAGAGCCCATAGCACCCCCTTGAAGGCACTAAGCTGAGGTGCTAGGGGCTCTCACAAGGTGGATTTATATAATACAATAAACAGTTGTCTAAATTCTATTGTTTGTGGTTATTTCATGTGGTTCTAAGGAGTGTTACATAATTTTGAATTGATCATTGGAAACGACAGCCAGATCGGGACATACCCCAGGTAGGGGTAGGACTTCTCACTCAGTCCCCACACATGAAAGCCTTCCAGAGTTTGTAAGGGCACATCAGGTAAGTGTTTCTTGTGCCAATCTTGAAACACAGTGGTTACTTGTGATTCACTGTCCAGTACATCCCAAGCGGAAACACCATTCACAGTCACAGTAGTCTCCATTAAAGGACCCACCACTTCAGACCAATCAGGTGAGGTTGGTTTAGCAGTCCACCCCAAAGCAGCCTTAGGAGAATAGGACTTTTTTACAGTCACAACATGGGGCCTTACGTTGCTCCGCCGAACTAGAAATAGCTACCTGGAGGTGGCTTTTCACAAATTCTCAGGGAGGGTGCAGTTCAGCCTAGTGTGTTCGTCCTCCCCACAGTGATAACAGAATACTGGTTCCTTTGAGTCTCTGGGGAAAAGGGTCCTCTCTCACTTTAGATTGACTAGGAAAACCCCAAGGGTCCTTTTTAGGTCGGGCTCACTTTCCCTCTCCTCCTGTCTTCTCCAGGGATCCGTTACCAGTGACTTGAATGAGGTCTCCCACCAGGGCTCTCAGCTCTCTCACTTTCTCCATCAACTTAGTTTCAATCTGAGGTTCAGGGCAATGATGTGAACCCCCACCCCGGGTGAAGTTTCGCTTCTAATCTCAGGAAGTCTGACAGGAGGATGAACTTTAACCATCTCAGTGGTTTGTTGACTCGCTCTTTATTTCACCTCCTTAAGTAGCTCTCTCATTTGTTAGGAATTCAGATTCATCATTCCATTCGTCAGGTCAGTTAGAGGTTTGGTTGGTTCAGCCAACCCCAGCACAGGGCTCCCAACCCTCTTCATCATTTTCGGTTTCCCGAATTTCTTTCATCAGGTAGCAATATTCAGGTGGATTCAGCTTTCAATCTTATAATTTCAGTTTCAACATCAGCACACTAGAGTACCTGATGGATTTCAAAATATGTTCTAATCGGACTCAATTTAGGTCACAGGCAGGCACCCCTCCTTTTCTGTGAGCCCTCTGCAAGGCCCTCTCTATTCGGGTGATAAACACAGATCGTTTTTCATTTTTCCATTGTTTGGCAGAATTAAAATTTCCACATCAGGTCATCCCTCACCTGAGTACTGCTGACCAGGGTAGAGAGGTACTCGGCTGCAGTGGCCTCTGGGCTGGTGGAATGAAGGAAATGGATAGTCTCCAGTGCAGGGGCCCCTTAAGCTCTCCATAAGTCTCTTTCTTTTTTCTTCCTGGGAGCATTGTCACTCCTGGACTGGGGGGGTGACATAGTCCATCTAGGTTTCTAGCTCATCCTCTCCCACAGGCACTGAGACTATGCCTGAAAACAGCCTGAGCCTAAACTAAGAGTCCAGGGGCATGGAGGGTATCACAATGGTATCACAATGGGGGAGGTTACCATGGGGAAAGCTCTATGGGTAGCAGGAGAAGCTATAGAGGACTGTATGGGAGTGGTCTCTTCAGAAATGTCTAGCATTTTCACTAAGTCTTTAGCAGTTCACCACTCCATAGTCAGTAATCTGAGCAATTTGTCCTTGACCCCTTCTATTCTCAGGGAACCCCCAGGAGTGGGTGGGTCACTGTGTAAATAAATAACCTGCCGCTCCTTCTGGCAGAACAATAGGGGGCACTCTCTCAGGGTCTATAGGGAGGCTGCAGGACAGAAGGACCACTATGGTCTGATCAAACAGGTCTGAGTCCCTTCCCCTCTCTTCATCCTTTCCCAAGCTCGTTATCTGTTCTACAGTCTCTACAATAGTAGCATTATTGGTCCCTAAGGGGATAGCCATCAATAATATGGCATGCTGGGGGTCTACTCCCTCAGCCTCACTTCACCCCATCATGCAGTGCATAACCAGCTTGTGGGGGGCAATCTTTTTTTTTTTGCAAATAACTATACTTTATTGTATTAACAATAAAACATACATGATATCCCCATCCCTGCATCTCTTACATTAGTTACAATAAGTAGATTAAGCAGACAAGATTAAGCAGGGAAAAAAAATAACAATTAAGAAAAAAATCTCCACTCCACCCCCGAAACCCCCCAGGTCTGGCAGCTCAACTTAGGGACATAATGAGCGAAACTCAAAATGCCCTAAGGGTCACTATATCTATATATAAAAATAAGAGAGGCATAGACCTTGGTATCACATCCTTCTAACTTCACTCAGCATACAAAACTAAGGGGGAATGACAAATTACAAAGAGCAGGTACAAGGAATTAAAGGCATATAATAAAAGGAGGGATAAAGGAAGTAAAAAAAAGTAACGGAAAAATAGAAAATGGTGTAATGGGGGGAGGGATACCCAAACCCGTTGGTCACTTCAGTTACTCCTTATAGGGCCCAATTAGATAAGGAGTTGAGGTACTTATTATGGAAATATAAGGCCCTACTGGATACTAATTGTAGTAATTGGTAGGCTGATCTTCAACCGTTGGTATAAGTTACCCCAATATTTGTCAAATTTTCCCCTTGAATTAAAGAGAGAGGCCACCATTCTCTCTGCGTTTAGAGCTTCTAAAAAAGTGTCCCACCATTCCTTACAGGAAGGTATTCCCTCCCTACGCCAGTAACGGAGAAGTAGCAACTTAGCCACTAATGTGATTAATGCTATCTGGCCTTTATGAACTACAGATGGGATGTGGAAAATTGCCAAGGATACAAATCTCGAGGTTAAAGCATTGCACTACTGCAGAAAGGGTCATCCAGAAACGGATTGATTCCCAAAATTTAATTACCTTAGAGCACTCCCAGAGTTTATGCAGGGTGGTAGCCCAAGGGTTGCCACAGTCTTGGCATTTGGGTGATCTTTGCTTGTATATACGTGAAAGTTTAGCTGGGAAAGATATAAATTATGTAAATATTGAATTGTAAACCCGTAGCCTATCTTGTTTTTACATAGTTGTATAAATCCTTCAGACCTTTCCCCAAGTTGATTCTGGCCAATTCAGGGACAGGTTCGTTTCCCAATAATGCGGGACGGAGAGGCCTTGGTATCCCTTAATGCAAGGATAAACTTATAGATTTTAGATATCGCTCTGCGGATAATATCAGCTTTGAGATTTCTTTTAACAAGATACTTGCTTTCTCATGTCCCTGACCATCCTTCAAAAGGAACAGATACAGTTTGATTTGATATAACCGAACTTGTCCTTAGGGTCTATTCTCAGCTTATCCATCAACTCTGACAACGGTTTAAAGTAGCCTCCGGAGACAAAATCCTAATTCTAAGTTTCTGGTTGTGGTTACCCACACTACTTCTTAGCGGTTGGTTACCAATCAGTATGTTCGGTTATTGACCAGAGGTTGTATCAAGTCTTTCCTAAAGGGGTATTTAAGTACAAATACAATTGATGGAGGCGTTTAATACTCTAGCCAAGTGGGGTGGCTTTAAGTTTAGGCAGTATTTTGGACCCAGAAGAAAAAGCAAGGATTCTAGATCTAGGTTAACGCTCTGAGCCACTAGCCAATCGATAGTGGCATTTGCCATAGGTGTCTGAGCTCCTAATGCCCATTGAGCCGGCCTTACCGTGGCTTGCCAGATAATAAATATAAAAATCTGGTAGCTGTAGGCCTCCTTCTTCCCCACGTCGAGTAAGTTTACCATAAGCTCTACGGGTGGGTTACCATTCAGATAAAATCAGCCAGTACCCTGTGGCAGAGATTAAAAAGCATTTTGGAAGATATATATAAGGTTAAGAGGAAATAGGAAATTTTCGGCATAATCATCATTTTATCGTATTGACCCTCCCCAAAAGGATAAGGGAAGTTTGGACCACCTTCCAAGATCTTTCCTGATCAATTTAATTAGGGTTTAAGGTTCAGGTCATATAACTCTGTTAAGTCTTTAGAAATTTTAATACCCAAATATGGAAGAAATTCCGTCTGCCAGCTCAAACCTAAGGAGAAACACCAAGTTCGCTGTAGGAGGAGAAAGCGGGTAAACTAAAGTTTTACTTTTTATTTAACTTATATCCAGAAAATTCACTAAAACGTGAGATAATAGAGAACAGCTGTGGGAGTGAGGACTGACTATACCATGTATGAATTAATAAATCATCTGCAAAAGCAGAGACCTTAAATTCGCATCCCCAATGCGCACTCCATGGACGCCAGTATCTGTCTTGATGGCTCTGATAAGTGGCTCCAGGTACAAATTAAATAAATATGGTGACAGGGGCACCCTGCGGAGTTCCCCTCTCTAGTCGGAAGGAGTGAAATCAGGTTGTTACAGGAAATTCTGAGAGGGACATGTATACAAGATCAATGTAACCAAAAAATTATCTGGGATACCAAATTTAGAGACACCTCAAACATAAACTCCCACTCCACCCTATCAATGCCTTCTCGGCGTCTAATGCGACCAGAGAGGCTTTTTTGTCTGGGTTCGCAGACTCCTGTATTAAATAAAACAATTTTCTAAAGTGGTCTGCCGAGGAGCGCCCCACCACGAAACCAGCCTGTTCCGGGCTTAATAGCCCTGTCCAAGCTGTCTTCAACCTATTGGCCAAAATCTTGGCAAATATCTTTATGTCAATATTTAGTAAAGATATGGGCCTGTAGTTTGTCACCAGATCTGGGGGTTTATCTGGTTTTGGCAGGAGAATTATCCTAGCCTCAAAAAGGGAGTGGTCCTTGATCCCCTCCTTACACCAGAAAGTAAACAATTGGTGCAATAATGGGACCAGGGTCTCTTTAAAGGTTTTATAGAACAAGGCAGAAAACCCATCCGGGCCTGGTGCCTTGTCAAGTTTCAAGGCATCAATGGATTGTGTGACTTCTTCTAATTTAAGGGGAGCTTCTAAAAAACGACAAAGGTCTTGGAAAAGCTTAGGGAAGGAGATATCGGTAAGAAAATCTTTCATTCTGGAGGTCATTTCTGGCTGCAACGGCTCACTTGAGTATAGGTTCTTATAAAAATTAACGAAAATATTTAAAATATCTTTGGGGTCGGAAGTCATCTCACCAGTCTGAGGGTGGTTTATCGTAGCAACCCATCTTGCTGCTGCTCATTGTTTTAGCTGCCAAGCTAACATCTTCCCAGCTTTACTACCTTGCCCAATGTAAGACGCCTTCAAACTATAGGCTGATCTCTCTACTTTCTCTTTCATGGTCGCTTCGTACCAAGTTCGTAGAGAAGCAAGTTCCTGCTCCTGGGAAATAGATCTAGATTTTTCACCTATGATGTCCAGGGCTCTAATTTTGTCTAAACAGTCCATTGCTGAGCGAGCAATGTTTTTCTTATGAATTGTTGCTAATCTAATAAACTCGCCTCTCCAGGTGGCCTTCAGCGCCGCCCACACCATATCCACTGCTTGCAATGATCCCCAGTTCACGTTAATAGAATGGGACATATAGGAAGTGAATCGTTCTAATAAGGAAGGATATTTTATCAAGTGGTTGTTTAAGAACCATGAGTATGATCTGGGTGGTGGAGAAGGTGCTCGGCACTGGAGGCCAATGGATGAGTGGTCAGAAATAACACGACCTGAGATGGTAACCTCATAGATCAGGGTAAGAATCTGGTGGCTTACTAAAAGTAGTCTATTCGAGAATAGCTCTTATGGACCGGAGTAGAAGGTGTACTCTCTAGTCTTAGGAGAAGTTACTCGCCAAGGATCAGATAACCCTAATGATGACATGAATTTGAGCAATGCTCTCTGGGCTGAAGATGGCGGAGAGCCTTTGGACCATGAACGGTCCAAATAATTTGATTGGACCATATTCCAATCCCCACCTAAAATTGTCGGTTTGTCAGCTAAGGGAGCAATGAGAACTGCCAGCTGGGTAAAAAAGGTCGGCGATTCCTGGTTAGGACCATAAATTGAGCCTAGCACTAAGCTTGCCCCTGCCAATTTACCAACTACAATGATGTACCTGCCTTCTGAGTCAGCAATTACTTCTGATGAAAAGAAGGGTACATTGTTAGCCACTAAAATGGCAACACCTCTTTTGCTCGTGGAAAACCCCGGCCCAAAAACCTGGCCCACCCATCTTTTTTTAAGAAAAGGGAGCTGATCAGGGGTAATATGAGTTTCTTGTAAAAATACTATCGACGGCTTAAACCGTGCCAGATGGTTGAGGATAATGTACTTTTTTTTGTTATCCCTTCTCCCTTTTATATTTCAAGAAATTATGTTTAAATCAAAAATCATATAATGAATAGTTAAGAACATTTCCTATTTTGTAGAGCTGCCAGACCTCCCCCCCCAATAATATCAGCTTAACAAAAAATGAAAAAAAAGAAAACCCTACTATTACCCAAATCCACCCCCTTATCCCAATCTTTGAAACTAATCTACCCCCATTTAAGCTGCCTCCAAATTGTTGGACCGTAGCGCACTCCGAAAGTGGGGCCTCTCGCTCTCAGAGTGAAAAAAAAAAAAAAAAGTGATTTACCTCTCGTCTTGAGGTCTAACATTAATATAAGAGCCTTAAAACTAAGAAGAGGGTGTTGCATACCTAAATAAATTATCCACCTTAAACCACTTTATAAGGTTACCAGGTGGATATTAGCAAGAAAGAACTAAGATTAGGGCGGTAACCGTGTCATTTTAAAAACAAACATATCAAGTTAGACGTACTCGTGCTAAAATGCATTAGCCAGTTTAGACCTCCAGGGCGTCGCCCAACATTATACATGGGAACTTCTTTTTAACAGCCCAATACTTATTAATTATAAATTCAGCAAATATGGCTTAGCCCTCTAGTCCTGTTAGTAGCCCACAAACTATGGCAGAGTAATAATAGGGAAGGAGCCCCGTCTGACTCTAGAAAGAAAGGGAGAGACTGGATAGATCCCAATCTGATGGTGATCTGGCCATCATATACCTTTAAGGGCTCTATACTGCAAAAGGGTGACTACGAGCGCTACTGTACACAGAAGTGGCCTAGTCACAAACAAGATAGTCATCCTCTATGTGCAAAACTATGCCGAACAACCCTTCCCAAAAACCTGAACAGAAGTAAGATTAGGGCCCTCAACTAGACATAATGAGTTGCACCCTTCAGAGATAAACTTAAACTTATTAACTTTGACATTCCTGCTATTAGATATAAACAAAAAAATGAACCAAGGGAATATATAAAAAAGGGAAAAGGAGGGAAGAAAAAAAGGGGGAGAAAAGAAAAAAAAAGGAAAGGGCGGGGAGGAGGGAAGAAGGTGGGGAGGGCGAGGGAGGGGGAATGGGGAAGGAAGGTGGCTGAAGGGGAGGGGGAAGGAGAGGGAGGAATGGGGAATAAGGAATATGAAGTCCATTAATTATTTAAAGTCCATCCTTTATATTCATGGAGAGAGCCATGTTATGTGATGGCGAATCAGTCCAGCCGATAAATATATATGCTGAAGACTGGAACGCAACAGTACACTTCAGGTCTTATGGAAGAGGTCCGGAAAAGTATCTTTTAATGCCTTCAGAGCTTCGTCTGGAGCCTCGAACAGCTTTTTTCCATCCTTGAACGTAACTTCCAGCTTGGCGGGGTACAATATACGGTGTTTTATTCCTGCGGCCCAAAGCTTGGAGGTAATAGGACGAAAACTAGCCCTTGCCATCCTATTCTTGATTGTTAGGTCGGGCACTATTCAAAGTTTTTTGCCCTCCCAAAGGATCGCAGAAAGTTTCCTCGCCTCTTTCAATATGTGCTCTCTATCAAGATAATTCAAGAGCTTAAAAATTATGGACCTCGGAGGATCTGCAGGGATGGGTTTAGCTCTTAAGGCCCTGTGCCCCCTTTCTATAATGTATTCCGGGCCATTGGGAGATGGACCTATTATTTTCTTCAAAAACATTTGCAGGAAGGCAATTGTATTAGGGCTTTCCTCCCCTTCTGGTAACCCCAATAAGACGAGATTATTTATGCGGTTCCTGCCTTCAAGGTCTTGAGGCGGTCTTCCAGCTTTACTACGGATCTCTGAGTTCGACCATGTCAGGGCCTTGTTTTTCGGTATTTCGCTCTAGGGATGAAATGCGGGCTTCTGCATCCGTGACTCGACGAGCCAACTGGGTTAATGCAGGCTTAAATTCTGCGATGTCTTCTATTAATTTGAAAAGGGCATCCTTGATAGTTGAAAGCTCCCTGTATATGCGTGACGGTGCCAAATCCTCCGAAGGAGCTGTCGGGGAGGTGCTGCGTCTAGGCCTCTTCGCTTCTAGTTCCATTTTTTGTTCCTCCATTTCATCAGAGACCGCGATTCCTTCTCCGATCGCTTCTTCAGCTGCTAACACTACAGTACGTGCAAGCGATAGCTCTAAAAAAGACGAGAAGTTATTAATTTTTTCTGAGTAGAGAGAGAGAGAGCCCCTTAGACCTGCTGCTCTTTCAGGCGCATCACGTGGTCTCCCGTGGGGGGGGCAATCTTAAGTTTAGGCATAGTGAGTGCCTCCATGTTTTGACAAGTTCCAAGTATTGGAGTTGTGGTCCCCACTTCTGACCACTAGAGGGTGCAAATCCCAGTGGTGCCTCCAAGATGTAACCCTTAGGTGGTGCTATCCCAAGGGATACTACCCCTGCCTGCGAGACTAAGTACAGGTTGAGGGGGCCTGAGTTCTGTGAACAGGTGCCTCCACCCAGAGGGTTGGTGTAAGGTAGCATAGCTGCTCTGGGTACAGCCCTCCGGGACACTGAATACCCCCAACCCTCTAGTGGCCTATACTGGTCTACAATTAGGCAATCACAATTAATACCAGAATGCAATATTACACCCACTCTTGGCACACTCTACCACCAAGGCTAGATCAGCTGCACTGGCCCTGAGACCCCTGTAAAATAAGATAAGCAATGGAGAAAGGCAATAGCAACATAATATCCCACCACAAAGGTACATAATAAGTAGTTTAAATGCAAAAGATTTAGATCTGATTTATTGGGGACATAAACAAGGGAGAGGCAGTAATCTGGTGTTTGATTCTGGATCTGATTTAATTAGGTTAAGCATGCATGCCTCTAACAGTCTCTCTAACACACTCACTCACACTCTGGGTATCCAGCTGGTCTGCAGGCTAGCCTGAAGCATTGCCTGGGGTAGGCCAGTATTGCAGCTGTTGTTGGGGCCTTAGAAAGAAAAAACACAACATGCACTTTAACCCACAATTTGTATTCCAGAACTGGAGGGCTCAGTTCGTACTGATCAATCAAAAACAATTACATCAGATAATACACTTTGATTTGAGCTCTGTTGCAGGGAGCTACCCTGATGTTTACTTATGTTACCAGACCAGAATGCAGGATTGATGAGATGAAGACCTCAGGATGGTTTGCTGTTTGTAAGGGGAAGTAGGGCCCACATGACATACCATGGTGGTCGAATCCTGTTTGATGATGTTGAGCAGGAGCCAAATCCCCAAGCGGTCTTTCGTCAGATGATTCTCTGTGGTGTGAGTGGCAATCTAGGCAGAGCTGGGAGGCCCAGACCAGGTGAACAATTCAGATACAGTCTGGTAAGGTGCTGGATGCAGCTTCCAGTTAGCATGACACATTCAAGCAATATGGGGAACCAAATTGTGACCCACTCTGCACATTCAGCACAATTATAGTAAAGGATAGGCAAATACCACAGTTTGGATGACAGTCCGGTTGCAATCAACAGTGTCTCTGCGCAAACCGTATGCTCTGCAGTTATCTCAAGTTCTGACAGGTCGATCGCACCAAGGCAAATCTTTGGTCCATACAGGCGAATTTCACTTTGTCACACTTCAGGGTTCCAGTCACAATCACAGCAAATTCGGAATAAAGTCAAAGATATTAATGCAGACTTCGTCTCTCGAGAAGATGGTAGCAGGCAGGCCAGACACAGCCATCCTGCCAGTTTCCCCCATGCTACTACACAGGGGCAGCTGCTCAAATGTCTTGAGCTGTTCACTCTTTCTACTTCAACTACACACTGATGCACTGCTGCAGGCAGCTCTGGGCTTTCCTAGTGAGTAGGGAGCTGAATCCCCAAGTGGGTTTTTCGTTGGATGATTCTCTGTGGCATGAGTGGCACTCTAGGCCAATTTGGTGATGCCCAGACCAGGTGAACAGTTCAGATACAGGTGCTGGATGCAGCTTCCAGCTAGCATGACACATTCAAGCAGTGTGGGGAACCAAATCACGACCTGCACTGCACATTCAGTACAATTATAGTAAAGGATAGGCAAATACCACAGTTCGGATGACAGTGCGGTTGCAATCAACAGTGTCTCTGCTCAAACAGTACACTCTGCAGTTGTCACAAGTCCTGACAGGTTGATTGCACTGAGACAAATCTTTGGTCCACACCAGGCGAATTTCACTTTGTCATAATTCAGAGTTCTGGTCACAAACACAGCATATTCGGAATAAAGTCTGAGATGTTAATGCAGACATCTTCACTCAAGAAGATGGTAGCAGGCAGGCCAGCCACAGCCTTCCTGTGATTTATTTATTTATTGAAATCTAGGATTAATACCTTTGAGCTGAGAGCTCATTTACAAAGGTTCCAAGTCCAGTTACAGACAAAGTACAAGGAACAATTAACAAGTAGGTCAACATGTCAGGGTTACATACAAAGAATGCAGGAACAATTGATATTGCAGGCAAACATAGGAGTGTTATACATGAGCGCGTACATAGGTAAAAGAGAGCAGTATGGTTGTAACATATTAACATAAGGACACTGACTTTATTTATTGACAAGGACGATGATTCCATATAGACAGTTCAAATATGCTCCATTAGGTAATTAATGTAACCAGATTGCCCAACAGCCCTCATCTTCATAGTCCAGGACGAGGTAAGATAAGTTTCTCAAGGGAATAGTGGGTAGTGGGCCAGGTTAGTTGGGGGGGTAGAGAGCTGGGAGAACTATCTATGGGGGATGTTGGATAAAATGGTATTGGGGAAATACTGTGTAAGGGGTGAGGGGGGATAGTATGGTAGTGAAATGTAGAGATGGCAAGCAAGGACAAAGTGGAGAGCCAAGAGGTATATGGAGAGAAAGGAATAGTTGTGTGAATGGGTCGAGAGTTGAAGTACAAGAGGGGGTGTAAGCTGGTAGTGTGGAAGAGGCATGCAGTTAGCTGGCGGAGCTGGTCCCCACTACTACACAGAAGCAGCTGCTAGAATGTCTCGAGCTCTTCACTCTTTCAACTCCAACTACACACTGACACACTGCTGTAGGCAGCTCTGGGCTTCCCAGTGATCCAAAAGGTTCAGTTGGTCAATCCATCTGTGTGTCACAGCAAGAGTTCCCCTTCCAGTTCCATTTAGGTGCCAAACAGCCAAAACTACAATTGCTACAGAAATTCACTCCCACAAGGCCCCTGGAGGCAATCGCCATTTTAGGGTCCCCAAAGGTACTGATTGGTCCAAACTGGCAGTCTAGAACCAAAATGGTGGTGCGACACAGAAATCTCCAAGCTGCAAATAAAGCAGGTTAGACAAACTACAATGTCATTGTTACTGAAACAGATAATCAATAAACAATCACAAGGCCCAATAGAGCTCCCTCTGTGCAATTAGTGATGGCAGAATGGAGCAATAGTACTGCAGCCCAGGCTGGACTCGAGCCTGAAACCACTTGGCCCCACCCAGAATAATTAAATCCCATGAAAATTATACCTCTTAAAGAGACAGGCATGGAGGGTAACAGGGCATTCACATGCAAGCACTTTTGACACTTTTTAGACACAGAACATCAGCCTGGCAGTGGGCATTAGGCAAGCCCAGGAAGACAATTTAGAAACTTCCATTTGTAGGGGGGGTTACACTTCTTTCTTTGTTATAGATCAGCAGTTGAAGCTCCCTTGTCACTGCTTGTGTTCCAACTTGCAATTAGTGGGTTCCATGCCATAAAATGGAGGGGGGATCACTTTATACCCAATTGACAGCAGCGACTCTCAGAAATCTAGAAATGGGTCATTTTCTAGGGAGTTTTATGTTTGCTTGCATGCATGTGCAAGAAACATAGTGCCATCATCCAAGATTTCGGAGGTGTGTCACCCCCTTTTCCAATTCAGTCAGTGTGTTGGCAGGCGGCCTGTAAGCCAATGCATGCTGGAGCTGTCTATGACAAGCTCCAAAATGCAGTGGCATACAGTTGAAAGGGGGAGCTACGCTTCAGTGAGCAGTGATAAGATATCGTCTGCTCATGCGCAGCTCCCCCTACACACACACACACACACACACACACAAACGCATGCATACTGCATGCTGCCCTCCCCCCTGCACACATGTATAGCCAACGGGGGTGCCCAATCCCCCGTCGGCTTGTGCTGCGCTCCCCCCAAAGCCTTCCACATGCCACGCTGGGTGCCCACCCCAGTGTGGCAACTCATAGAATAGCCGACAGGGGTGCCCAATCCCCGTCGGCTCCACTGTCCTCACCACCCCGAGTAGTGGGTGCCACGCTGGGAGCCCACCCCAGTGTGGCAACTGATCATATGGCTGACGGGAGTGCCCAATCCCACGCCGACTCCACGGCCCCCCAGTCGCTCCTTGTGCTATGCTGGGAGCTCCACCCAGCGTGGCAAACGCCCCACGCCGCTTTTTTTTTTTTACCTGCAAAATAAAACGGTCCCACGGTGCTTCTCCCAGCCCCTCTCCCACAACCCGCACCACCCACTGCGCACCCTGCCTCCCCACACCCCCACCCCATACTTACCTCCGGAGCTCGGCGCGATGATCTTCGCTGGACCGGGAACACGTCTGCACTCTTCAAAGCCGACCGTGAACTGAGGAAATGCCAGTAAGCTGTATAATGGGCTAGATAGGGTTTTTTCAACTTTGTTGCATATCTCAGGCATTTTCTGGAATTTTTGCACCAAATTTTCAACATGGGGTTTTTGGGACCCCTTCTTATGAACGATGTCACTGTCATGGCGTTATTTGGGCCCGAAGGGTGATTTCGCAGTCACTGTGCAAAATCACTCTTTCGGCTTGAATAATGCCATGACAGTGACATCATTCATGAGAAGGGGTCCAAAACCCCATGTTGAAAATTGATGCAAAAATTCCAAAATGACTGTTTCTACTAGCGGCGTTGCGCAGTTCCTATGCATGCTCATAAGTTCGTAAATTTTCAATATTTTCACTCCAGATTTTCAACATTGCTATTTTACCACACCTTCTTATGAGCAGTACAGCTGTCATTTTTCATATCTCACCCAAAATGTGTTTCCACCCATGTAGCGCACAATGGCACAGTCGGTGTGCGAAATCAATGTACAGGAAAAATTAAGAAAATCACAGTGACACTGTTCATGAGCTGAGGTCTTAAAATGGCTATGTTGAAAATTTGGTAAAAAAATTCCAAAAATTATTGCTTTATTTAGCCGCAGGCGTTGTACAAGTTCCTACGCATGCTCATAAGTTCACGAATTTTCAATATTTTCACTCCAGATTTTCAATATTGCCATCTTACCACACCTTCTTATGAGCAGTACAGCTGTCATTTTTCACATCTCACCCAAAATGTGTTTCCGCCATGTAGCGCACAATGGCGCAGTCGGTGTGCGAAATCAATGTACAGGACAAATTAAGAAAATCACAGTGACACTGTTCATGAGCAGAGGTCTTAAAATGGCTATGTTGAAAATTTGGTGAAAATTCCTAAAAATGACTGTTTTACGAGCTGCATTGCGAGTTCCTACTTCTGTAGTTTGTGAATTTTCATTTCTACCCAGATTTTCAACATTGCAATTTTACCACACCTCCTTATGAGCAGTACAGCTGTCATTTTTCACATCTTGCCCAAAATGTGTTTCTGCCCATGTAGCGCACAATGGCGCAGTCGATGTGCAAAATCAATGTATGGGGCACATTAAGAAAATCACAGTGACACTGTTCATGAGCAGAGGTCTTAAAATGGCTATGTTGAAAATTTGGTGAAAAAATTCCTTAAAATGACTGTTTTACGAGCGTGCGTTGCGCAGTTCCTATGCATGCTCGTAAGTTTGCGAATTTAATATTTTCACTCCAGATTTTCAACATTGCCATTTTATTACACTTTCTTATGAACAGTACAGCTGCCATTTTTATATGTCACCCAAAATGTGTTTTCGCACATGTAGCGCACAATGGTGCTGTTGGTGTGTGAAAGCAATGTTTAGGACAGATTAAGAAAATCACAGTTACAATGTTCATGAGCAGAGGTCTTAAAATGGCTATGTTGAAAATTTGGTGACAAAAGCCCATAAAATGACTGTGTTATGAGTGAGCATTGCGCAGTTTCCACGTACCTTCGTAAGTTCATGACTTTGTAATATTTTCAGTCCAGATTTTCACCAGTGGCATTTTTCCACACTTTCTTATGAACAGTACAGCTGTCATTTTTCACAACATGGCTGAAGTGTGTTTTCACACTTTCAGCGCAGAGATGCGTGGTCGCTGTGGGAAATCATTGTTCAGCACAGATAAAGAAAATCACAGTGACACTGTTCATGATCGGAGGCACCAAAATGCCTGAGTTGACAATCTGCTGTAAAAATCCCAACCTAATTATATTACGGGTGTCGTTGCACAGTTTCTATGCGCTCTTGACGCACCATTTTTTAAATATTTTTACTGCAGATTTGCAACATTTCCATTTTGACACCTCCCATGAACAGTATAGCTGTCATTTTTACATCCTGTTCGAATGTTTTTGCACCTGTGGTGCTAAATGCCGTAGTCGCTGTGCATAAGCAGCTTTCGGCTAACAAACTGATATTCCCCCTGTTCATGAAGTGGGGTCACAAAAAAAACATGTTGAAAATTTGGAGTGAAAATACCAATGAATGCCTGAGGTATTAGGGTTTCCAACCATAACGCCCAACCCTGTAGAGAATGACAGGCATCAGGGGTGGGACCTGGGATTCTTGCCTGTAATGCTCATACCATTCCACACCCTGAAGCCAGTGAGAGGCATCGAGGTATGCCTTGGACTCTTAGGCCCCAAAGTTCACCCCATTCTCCTATATCGCACCCATCTCACCATATTTCCTAATGAAATGGGGTGCGCATAAGGCCAAAGACCCCAAGGAACACCGTGACACTTGACAGTGTCTGCAGGGTGGGGTGTGGTGAAATGGCGTGGCCGTTATGCCTAACGACCCAAACGCAGACCCCAATGCCTGTCACTCTCTGCAGGGTGGTGGTGGGGTTAGCTTCAGTTCAATACTTCACTGCCATTCCTATTACGCAGCTCTGTAACTTCTACAGTACCACTGCCAATGCCAGCAAGCAAACATTCGGCATTGACAAATGCTTGTTGATATATTACTGTCGTTTCCTGTCAAGATGGGAGGTTAAAAAATGCAGTGCTGTTGAATAAATGGAATAAAGTGAATAAAAGATAAATACATTTTATTTTGATAATGCCCTCAGATGAACTACCTGCCCTGCTCTTGAGGTGAACTGTCAGAGAAACTTTTTTTTATGTTACTAGTTCCCTCAAGAGTGGTACCTGTCCTGCTACTGAGGGGGACTGTGACAGGAACTTTTTTTATTTTATTTTATTTTGCCAATCCCCTTGTAAATGCTACCTCTTCTGCTCCTGAGAGCAACCATACAGTCTACTTCACTCACTTTTTTCCACACTGGATCCCCTGGCCGTGTGGTCAGCAATGCACTGGAGCAGTAGGGGGCATGACGGGGGTGTGCCTACACTATGTGCCATTCACCAAGGTGCATAATATCAGGCACAGAGGGGCACAGGTTATGGCAGCCAGGACAATGCTGTAATCCGGTGTGTGCCTCCATGGACATCATCTGCTGGTTATGGTGGGACTGGAAATGACCCTCTGTGCTGCACCAGCCCACTAAGCAGATGGGGCGGGCTGGGGCAGCTGATAGGGCGAGTGCCCGTACATTTTATATATTATTCCTATTTATGCAGATCTGCTCCTCTGATGTGCACCCACCCTATGTACACAAGGGATCCACTATGGAATGTGTGTCGGGCATCCGATTGAATGTCTACCTAGGTTCACCCCTCCCCATTGGGCCGCCCCCTCTGATCTTGCACACCAGGAGTGGGACTGCAGACAGGTGCACCACGGGTGCATGCTGTCATGAATACCATGTACCCTGTACCTGTTCAGAGCCGCAGAGCTACGCGGGCAGGGTATGCACCTTTGGCACGTACCTTCCTACCTGTTAGTGAATAGCTCCCATTTGTAATAAAAAGTACATGTTTTTCTTTGTTTATTTAAACTCTATAGAGTTTCTGCTTTGTTATTATATTCATTTTATGTGATATCCCATGATTGTATAGCATCTAATTTTGCTTTAGTAGTAGCCAAATTGAATTAATAATATAAAATATATTTCAATCATATGTCAGTGTAAATGCTTGCGTGGCTCAATTCTTTTTGTGTAATTCTTTATTCTGCTTGCCTAATGTTTTATCTTCTGTTTATACATTTGTTGTATGTTTTAGTCAACCTTGAAAATGGGTCCTTGGCCCATGGATTTACCAGATTTAAAAAAAAAAAGTCCAGGACATACAGTGTACAACCATAGATACGTAAGGGGTAACAGAGGGTTTAAAAATGACTCATCTAGTGGGTTATACTACTAGCAAAACATTCAGTTTACTGAAGAGGCTACAGATAAATGGACTCACCAGGGAGGTTATTAAACACTCATCTGACCTAGAGACTGATGAAACAATCTGCTCACCAGAGGTGTTCATGAGGTGATTTGTTCACCTGAGGCCAACATCGGCTCACTTAAGAGGTCAGTAAACTAGTTAACATTCTAATGCATCACTGAAATAATTGTCACAACAGTGAGGTTAAAAAGCAATGGACTAAGTCTAAAAGCACATGAAGTAATTATTCACAAATTAAGTTAACCATTTAAGTGTGTATTGATGTACAGTGCATGTCCTGGAACTTATTTTGGTATTACTGACTCACGTTGGTTATTTTTAATGCAAAATCATATGCTATACAACCATGGGATATCATATAAAATGGATATAAACAAAAATCCTGAACTCTACAGAGCACAAACAAAATAAGAAAAACACGTATAATGTTATAATTAATGTAATCTTCTTTTACTGTACATGGGAGAGAAACAGTGTCCACAAGAAGGCACTGCAGGATAAAGAATGAAACAGACCCCTTTCATTGAAACAGAAATACAGAAACAACGAATTTGACAGACAGATGAGGAGTGGCCCATCCAGTCTGCCCATTCCTCCCTACCTACACTGTTACCACAAACCATACCTGATCTACAGCTCAGTCCCCTCTCCCCCTCTTCCTTTCCACTATGATTCCTTGTAGTTATCCCGCATTCTTAAACCCCACCACTGCTTTTCCCCACCACCTCTGCTGGAAGGCTGCTCCAGAAACCACTACTCTTTCTGTGAAGAAATATTTCCTCGTATCTTTTATGAATCTACCCCTCCAGCTTCATAGCATGTCCCCTTGTTCCTTAGCACCTTTTTCTGAAAATGTTTCCCTCATGCACCTTATTTACCCTTGTGTGGTATTTAAAGGTCTCTACCATATCCCCCTCTCCTCCTCTGTTCCAGGGTGTATATATTGAGGTCCTTAGTCTCTCCTCATAGGGCTTTTGGTACAGATCCTACACCATTTTAGTTGCCCTTGTCTGGATCGCTCCACTCTGTCTATAGCCTTCTGGAGATGTGGTCTCCACAACTGGACACAGTACTCTAGGTGGGATCTTACTAGAAATCTATACAGAGGCAACACCACCTCCCTCTTTCTGCTTTTGATACCCCTACATATGCACCCCAGCATCCCACTATCTCTCCCAACTGTCTTGTCACACTGCCCAGCCACCTCCAGGTCATCCTATATGTTCACCCACAGGTCTCTTTCCTGCTTGGTGGTCGTCAATACCACTCCACCCATTACTCCGCCTCTGGGTTTCTGTGCATTAAGCGCATTATTTTGCACTTTTTCACACTGAAATCCAGCTGCCATAGTCTTGACCATTCCCCTAGCTTTTTCAGGTCTCTGCTCATCCTTTCCACACACACCCCAGAGTGCCCACCCTACTGCAGATTTTGCTGTCATCTGCAAAGAGGTAGACCTTCCCTTCCAGCTCCTCTGCAATGTCACTTGTTAAAGACATTAAAGAGGACTGGTCCCAGCACTGATCCCTGAGGCACCCTGTTGGTCACCCTCCCTTCCTCTGAGTAAATTTTGTTTGCCACCACCCTCTGTCAACTATCTCCTAACTAATTTCTTATCCAGTTTACCACTTTTGGTCCCACTCATAAACTACACAGCTTGCTTATTAGTCTCCTATGTGGAACAGTGTTGAAAGCCTTACTGAAATCTAGGTAGGCCATGTCCACCGCTCCACCCTGATCTAAATCCTTTGTCACCCAGTCAAAGAAATCTATCAGATTCATTTGACATGACCTCCCCCTCCTGTGAAATCATGCTGCCTTAGATCTTGTTACCCACTGGATTCCAGGTATTCCACAATCCTTTCCTTCAGCAGTGATTCCACTAGCTTTCCCACCACCAATGTCAGGCTGCCTGGCCTATAATTTCCAGTCTCCTCCCTACTACCACTTTTGTGTAGTGGGGCTACATCCACTCTCCTTCAGTCCTCCACAACCGTTGCTGTTTCAGTGAGCTTTTAATAGAATTGTCAGAGCTGAAGCCAGTACTTCCCTGAGCTCCCTCAATATCCTTGGATGTACCCCGCCTGGACCCATTGCTTAGTCCACCTTCAGATTAGCAAGTCCCTTCAGGACTTTCCTCCAAAAAGGACAGTTTCCACTTCCTCCCTCTGAAGCTTCTGTTACTTTTCTCGGCCCTTCCCTTCTCCTTCCTCTGTGAACACTGAACAAAAGTATTTATTCAGGATTCCTGCCTTTTCCTAGTTCCCCTCTGTATAGTCCCCACCTCCATTTTAACCTAAGAATCCCACCCTGGTCTTCCTCTTTTGCTTACATAGAATCATATCATAGAAGCTTGATGGTAGAAAAGGACCAAATTGGACCATCTAGTCTGCCCTTTTCCCCCTACATCTTGCTCACCAGCCTCCTATGGTGGACAGTGTCAAAGGCCTTACTGAAGTCCAGGCAGGCCACGTCCACTGCCCCCGCCAATCACCTGAGTTACCAAATCAAAGAACTGAATTAGGATTGTCTGGCAAGGCTTCCCTTCATGAAGCCATGCTGTCTGCGGTCCTGCAAGCCACTCTCCTCCAGAAAATCCACCACCTTCTCCTTGATTAATACCTCCATTACCTTCCCCACCACTGACGTGAGGCTGACAGGTCGATACATACCTAAAAAATGTTTTATCCCATTTCGTTACCTTCTGGGCTATTTATTCTCTCTTCAGCTTGCACCTTTGAATTACTAATTGCTTTCCTTGCTTCCCTCTGTTTCCCCGGATACAACTCCCTATCTTGATCTTCCTCCCTCTGCATCTCCTTATGCCTTCTGAATGCTAGCCTTTTAGCTTTTACTTTTCAGTCACCTCTTTCGAAAACCATAATGGTCTATTTTTCCTCTTGATTTTTCTGTCACTTGTTTGATACAGAGGTTTGTTGCCTTTACTGTGCTCCCTTTTAGTTCACCCACTGTTCCTCCACCCAACCCAGGCCATCCCCCCGACAGTTCATGCCTCAGGCATTCACCCATCTTTATAAAGTCTGTCCTTTTGAAATCCAGGATCCTCACTGTTGTGTGGTTTGATTCCACAGCTGTCATTATCATGAACCACACTGTGCAGTGATCACTGGTCCTCAGATGGCTTCCCACCTAAACATTTGAAGTACTGTCCATGTTATTGAGTACCAGGTCCAGTATGGGTTCACTGATTACTTGCCTGAAGAATGCCCCCTGCAGAGAGGTTAGGACATTCCTGCATCTATCTGAAGCTGCTGCTAGGAGTCTCCAGTCCATGTCTGGAAGGTTGAAGTCCCCCACCAGCAGCATCTCCCCCTTTTCTGCCATCTTGCAAATGGCTTCCACCAGTACCTTAACTAATTTATCCCCTTGTGCTGGAGGTCTGTAGATCACTTCAGTGTGAAAAGTGGCTACAGTCCCTGTCTCCAGGGTGACCCACAGTACCTCTGCCTGTCCCTGTATTCCCATCTGTCTCTGTCGCTTTTATGCATTTCCTTACATAAAGCACCACACCACCTTCATTCTTTCCACACAGTCCTTCCTGAATGGAGTATAGCCTGGTATGGCCATGTCCCAGTCATGGGTTTCGGTGCATCATGTCTTGGTAATGGTCACAATATCCAGGCTGGTCTCTGCCATGATGGGCTCTAGGTGTGGAATCTTACTTTCTAGACTTGAAGCATTTGCACACATGGCCTCCCAGATTTTGTTTCCACTCTGCTTATTGCCCCCTTTTTTCTTTTTGCCTCCTCCTTTGCTCCTCTCTTTTTAATGCTGTCACTCCCTTCCCCCTTTACATCTACTAAATTGCTTCCTTTATTAATTTCTACTCTGGGGAATTCCACTCCCCTCAGGTTCTCCTTACTCCTAACTTCAACCTGTGGAGGGAGTCAGTTTCTGACTCCCCGATTCCTTCCACCATCCACTTGGCTAGTTTAAATGTTCATTAAAGTAACATTTTAACTTTCCACTGATGACTGTGGTTCCCCTCCCAGATGGATGCAGACCTTCGCCCCTGTATAGGCCCTTATCCTCCCAGGTGTTTCTCAGTCCCCAATGTCACCGAACCCTTCCTCTTTGCACCATTCCTTCTATGAGTTGAAGTTCTGGGTGTTCAGATCCTTCTTCTTTCAACTGTCATAGACAGGCAGCACCTCAACAAAAACCACTGAGTGAGCTACCAGTCTAAGACCCCTCCTCAGCTCTCTAAACTCCCCCTGCATTATCCCAACCCCATCCATACTCAGATCATTAATCGCCAGGTGAACAGTGACATCCAGCTCTCCCTCCCATCCTGCTGCCTTAGCAATACTCAACTCCGCTTCCCATCCCTCCAGGCTTTGACATCAGGTAGGCACCTAAACTGCACCCCCCCCCTTTTCTGTATAGGTAACAATTGGGAACTGTTGACACTTTGTTCACCTATAGTTAAAGAAATATCTGTAGCAAAATGTCCTTAACAGCGAGGGGGCTACTAAAAGTAAGGTCCATGTTCATCAGATTGATTACATGCAGTCCACTCAGGGAAAGAGTTACCAAATAAACTGGTTCGCCCAGTAGTTTATATACAGATCTTGACTTGTTAAAGGGGCTAAAAAGAAGCAATTAAAAAAAGAAGAAAGAAAATCAGAGCTGCTAAGGAGACTATGAAGTCTGGTCTGTGTAGCACAGTACTTTACTGCTTCACAGCCCTAGGACACTATACCACATAAAGATATCTGTATGCAGGTACTGTCTGTGATGCTCAAATAATATACCTGTGGTTGGTCTTTGCCAGCAATGAGGATATTTGGTCTCAGCTGCCCTGAGTTCTCCACATTAAAATCCACAAAAGCACAAGAAACCAGTGAAGCTTACTACAGGTGACAGAAAGGATTCTGATGGGCTATACTGTCAAATAATTGGAGGGTGTCGATAACTGGAACAGCTATACATATGTATATATCGCACGCACGCACGACAGACGACGTACTGTTCATACGTATGCATGTACAGTATGCATGTATTACTACTTGTTCAGTGGAAGGTCTATGTGCAATAAGAGATTGTTTACATTAATGACACAGATACAGAAATAAACATAAGCAGCAATACTTAAGGGGACACTGTCAACCTCTTTAGGCCTCAAAGTGTCTCCAGTTTAAAAAGCACATGTTGTGATTGGTGACATTCTGTAGAGATTGCCAATGATTTCTTCACATGCTGGGTACCTTACTTTCAGTTTATTTATCCCAGATCCAGTATTGGTTAACTCGTATAAGGCAGGCTCTGCTTTTTTCCACCAGATCATATATTGCTTCATGCTGGTGTCCTTTTATTTTTATTTCAACAGTATTCTTGTATTTTATATTCGGAACCCCCCTTTTCCCCTTTGATGCTTATTAGTTTTGGTTCTGACTATTCGTTTTGTTATTTTTTCCTTTTAGGGCAGCGTATATTTTGGTAAACGCCTACTGAAGGAATTATATCATCATAATGTAGTTCTTTTTATAATATCCCTTGTCATAAGTAACTACATCACCTGTAATTTACTATTTCTGTTTTGGAGTGTGATATTTTTATGCTAAATTGTCCTTTTAATTCTGCTCTTGTTGGTTGTGTTTTAATAACAGAAAATATTGAATAAAATTTTTGACTGCAAAATTTACTGCAATGGGTCCATGGACACTGCATCTGTCTACATGTGTCCTGAATGTGGAACAGCCCGACACAGTCTAGCCACTCATATCCAATGGGAGGAGAGTAGCCTATTGAATCTTGAGTGGCTGCACTATCTGGAGGTGTTCCTAATATTCAGAAATATGAAATAAAAGTAGATCAAGGATTTAAAACAAAACATGGTTGGGTATAATTACACCATTGGCATTCATTTCAGTTCTACTAATAAAGGAAGCAGATAAAACAATTCAACCAGAAATAACATGATGCAAAAGGTTGCTAGTGTCCCTTTAATGACAAAGTACAAACACAAATTAAAAAATAGTCATAGTCTTATGACAAGAGTTGTTCATGTTAACAGTTGAATCCAGATTATAGAGTTCACATAAACATCAACTTTCACCAGGTTTTCTTTCAGTTTTACTTTCCCTATTAGTGATCAATTATAAATTGAATTTTGAAAAGTTAAGATAAAAATCTCTATTTTTGGTTTATATCTCACCATAATACTGTGATATGATATTGGTAAAATGGAAATAGAAATAAAGGTTAGGATGTATTTTGGTTTCCCCACTCGCAGTCGAGGTGGCAGGCAGGCCTAGGAGTCACTTAACTATTACAACTGTTCACTGTATACCCAGCTGAAGGATCATGCCATATAATAACCCTCTTTTGGCATCAGGCAGAAATTTAGGTGATAGGCATAGCCTGAGGGGTACCCTCTGTGACTAAGGGTAGAGATTAGCCCCTTTCTGAGGGTCTCCCATGTACAGATAATTACTTTCAGTCATTTACTTTTATAGTGTCCTTTCTTCCCCTTTCCCAGTCACTTGTCAGGAGTTTCTTTTTAATTTCTTTTTAGCTATGGTTGTCCAGGATTATTACGACTCAATTGAAAAAATTAATGGTAGTCGGAGACTTTAATGCTGCATGGGACCCCAGAGAAAGCATTGGAAAGGAGCTTTAAACAATTAAACCTGGCCCAACTAAAAAAAACTCAACCAGGAAACATGCATTAAAAGTCCAGGGACTATTCTAGATCTGCTTTTAACTCGCACAATTTTAAAAAGAAAGGGGTACAAATAAGGCAGCCTGTATTAGGAGATCATAACACAACAGGATGTGAGTTGAAGCTGGAAGGAAAAATTAAAAAGAAGTTAATAGGTAACACTAAATGGATAGGAAATTTCAACTCATACAGTATTGATCTTTTTTTTATTTAAATTTAGGCAAGTAAAATGGTCACAAATATTTCTCATATCCAATTTGGAACTGGCCTTGAGGGAATTTAATAGCCTATTCCTTAATGTACGCAATGAAGTTACTCCACTTGAGAAGATTAAACAAAGGAAAACACGTGTACCTTGGGTGACCAAAAAAATTAAAAAGAAGATTCGTGTAAGGAATAGGTTGTGGAAAAAAGCTAATAAAACAATGAAGCAAACAGACAGGGAAAAGATTAAAGTTGCCAGAAACACCTTAAAGGCAAAAATAAAAATGGTAAAGCAGCAATTTTTTACTAAAAAAAAGTGAAGCTACCGAAGGCTCAAGTAAATACTGGTCTTTGTTAAAATCCCTAGAATCACCCGTAAATAGGCAATTACAAATTCAGATAGAACAAAATGGAGTTTTGAGAAATCAATTAGAATCAGCTAATATCCTAAACAAATACTTTGCAACATTGTCAGATGTGCAGAGATTAAAGGAAAATGAAACAAATATAAAAATAAAACAAAGTAGTAGTGTGGATCACAAAACACCATAATTCGGGTTAAAATTATGACATGTAGGAAGTAAACAATGTGATTAGAAAATGCTAAGAAATAAGGCACCTGGCATAGATCAAATAGAAATAAGATTTATTAAAGATGCAAATTATGTCATTGCACCAGTGTTGACTAATCTATTTAATTGGAGCCTGAGAGATGGAATCTTCCCAACACTGTGGAAAACAGCCAAGATAGTTCCAATATTTAAATATGGACTTCTTACTAGTCCAACTAATTACAGACCAATCACATTATTGCCTGTGATCTCAAAATTAGTAGAAAGGCTGGCCTCAACCCTAGATAGAGGGGAGTTGGTGGGCGCGGTGTTTGTGGATTTGTCTAAAGCATTCGAGATGGTACACCATGGGGTGCTGCTGATTAGACTCCAAAAAATAGGTATTTCAGGGGAGGTAGGATCCTGGTTTCATTCCTATTAAACAGGTAGGACCAACAAATCACTATAGGAAAGAACCTTTCAAGTAAGTGTAACCCACCCCAACTGGAGCTCCTTGTTCAACTAGCAGGGCTGCTCCTCTCACACATGGCACCAACGAGAGGGATGGGTGGTTGTCACTACAGTTCAGGCTACCAATACATCCACTTCAGAGCCTGCCATCCTGAGACAGGCAAACCAAGTGTGACAACTACCTGGCTCACACCTGGGGGGGGGGCATTTACCATGGCCATCAACCTGGGTCCCTGGGAGAAAACATTTGCTCATTATTATGCTAGGTTTGTACTTCTGGTCAGGGGCACCCAAGTAAATACAGACACAGTGGAAGCAATAACAATACTTTCCAAACCAGGTTGGGATTCTAGAGTGTGGCTTTTATTCACATACACAGAGAATAATCACAAAGTGAAGATGGACCCCACAGGGCTACTGCCACTGGTAATGCAGATTACTGAAGTACAGAGAACACTCACAGTGGACCCTCAGGTTCTGTAATGGAAACAGCGAACACTATCTGGTTCTGAAATGGAGATTGGCACACATGGCCAGAACTGGTACACTTCCCTTGACTAGGCACCCACGGCCAGTACTAGGAGACTTTCCCATATTTCATGAGGAATTCCTGGTGGCACCCCTCGACCACCAAAGAGCACATACAGGCTCACAGAAATCCAACCCACATCTGGGTAAACTATTTTCTTCAGGCACTGGCCAAATGCACTGAAAGAAAACACAGGTGCCCAAACTGAACTCGGAGAGGTAAACATGGTTACTTAAGATGGGGGGGTCTCCCACCTTTTGCTTCCACATTTATACTCGGCCATTCATCTTGTTAATAGCACCCCTCACATAAAACTTGTAGATGCTATCTCGAAATGTCTTTCACAGTTAACATACACACCTCTCAGGTGTCATGAAGTTAAAAGTTCTTTAATTGGCAATGTCTCGTCACTAGACCCCAACTTTAGCAGGCACTTTTAAATCAGACACAAACTAAAAGTTCTGTGCTTGGCAAGTCTCTCCCTCTGGACTGCATAGTGGTAGACACTTTTAAACAGAAAACAGTCTTGGTGACAGAGTCCCTTTGTCAGAGAAAACTCATCACAGGAATGCAGGTGCCCCAGGGCTTTTCCACACAAAGGTCTTGGGTACTCACAGAGCAGATGAATCTCAGGCAGCTTCAACATAGTCCAGACTGGACCAGGGGATTGCCCCAGAATCCTGAAATCCGCCCCATCCATCTGGGGATGAGGCACTGGAAAACCCACTTGGAATGGTTTCCACCACTTTACTCTCTGTCTTCTATGTTCTTCTTCTAGGGTGAGAATAAACTACCCAACCACAGCGGTAGCGCTCTGTCAGAGCTAAAACTGAGGAGCTACCTAGGCTGCAGCCTCCTCCTGGAACTTGACTCTGCAGACTACCTGAACTGTAACTCAGCATTCTAAAGCTATCTCCCTAGCTAGCATTCCATTGTGGCTTATGTTGCTGTGACAATTCTATGATTACATCATCCTCCAGCTCAGCTGAGACTGAAACCACAGAATGACAGTGTGAAATCCATTTAACTGTCATTTCACAAGCTGCCTGTCCCTGCCTGCCACTGATTCTAATGGGATTCTAGTAACCCCTGGGAATAAGGGGTTACACAGAAACAGATAACGAGAGGGTGCCCAGGGATTGATCCTGGGCCCCTTTTGTTTTAATATACACAAATTCAGTAACAACATCAGTGACTAAATCATCTCTATATCTATGCAGATGACAATGTACTTCTAACTAGAGGTACAGACTTGGGTAAAATTCAAAGGATCTACTGAGAGATTGTTTGACCATTCAAAATGGTTCAAAGAATCTAATCTGATTTTAAATAGTAGAAAATCCAAAGTCATGTTTTCTCACCCCAAAAGAAGCAGTGAGATACAGTCTTTAAATATAATAACCAATAATAAAACAATATTAGAACAAGTATCAGAATACAAATATCCAGGTTTCTGGATAGATCAGAAATTAACATTTGAATTTCATATAAATGACAAAAGTAAAACAAGCATTTGTCAATGCCGAATGGTTGATTACGTTGGTCTGTTGACTCGCTCACTGCCCTCTGTCACTCGCTCAGTCTGTTTCTCCTGGTGCTGCAGGCTGTTCTTTTGTACTGGGCTCCTGCCTGCATTGGCACCTTGTTCTGCCCACTAAGAAATCCACAGTTGTCCCGACAGAGCTCCGCCGTGGTGGCTCACTGCCCCTTTCTCACTTGCTCATTCTGTCTCTCCTGGTGCTGCAGGCTGCCCTTTTGTACTGGGCTTCTGCCTCTGTTGGTGGCTTTTTCTGCCCACAAAGAAATCTGCAGCAGTTCTGACACAGGTCTGTTGAGCCTGGTCACTCCCCTCTCTCAGTTTTTCATTCCGTTTCTGCCGGTGCTGCAGGCTGGCCTTTTGTACTGGGCTCCTGCCTGCATTGCCACCTTTTTCTGCCAACAAAGAAATCCGCAGCAGTCATGATAGAGCTCCATTGAGCTCGCTGACTCTGTCACTCGCTCATTCCATTTCTGCTGGCGCTGCAGGCTTCCCTTTTCTACTGGCTCCTGCCTGCATTACGTTTCTTCTTGCTCACCAAGAAATTTGCAGCAGTTGGCAATTAGGAGTCTCGCTAAGCTTCCGCTCGCCTCCCCTCTCTCAGCCACTTGTTCCATTTCTGCCGGTGCTGCAGGCTGGCCTTTTGTGCTGGGCTCCTGCCTGCATTGCCGCATTTTTCTGCCAACAAAGAAATCCACAGCTGTCCCGACAGAGCTCCGTTGAGGTTGCTCACTCCCCATCTCACTCACTCATTCTGTTTCTCCTGGCGCTGCAGGCTGCTCTTTTGCACTGGGCTCCTGCCTCAGTTGGCACCTTTTTCTGCCCACAAAGGAATCTGCAGCAGTCCCGACAAAGCTCCATTGAGTTGGCTCACTCCCCTTCTCTCACTTGCTCATTCCATTTCTGCTGGCACTGCAGGCTGCCCTTTTGTACTGGGCTCATGCCTGCGTTGCCGTCTTCTTCTGCCCACAAAGAAATTTGCAGCAGTTACAATAAAGCTCTGTTGAGCTCGCTCACTCCCCTTTTCTCAATTGCTCATTCTGGTTTTCCTGCCACTGCAGGCTGCCCTTTTGTACTGGGCCCCTGCATGCATTTCTGCCTTTTTCTGCCCACAAACAAATCTGCAGCAGTCTGAACAGAGCTCAGTTGAGCTCACTCACTCCCCTTCCCTCACTCGCTTGTTCTGTGTCTCCCGCCGCTGCAGGCTGCCCTTTTGTACTGGGCTCCTACCTGCATTGGCAGCTTTTTCTGGCCAAAAAGAAATCTGAAGCAGTCCCGACACAGCTCCATTGACCTCGCTCACTCCCCCTCTCTCACTCACTCATTCCATTTCTGCGGCGCTGCAAGCTGGCCTTTTAGTACTGGGCTCCTGCCCATATTGCCACATTTTCTGCCCACAAAGAAATCCACAGCAGTCACAATAGAGCTCTGTTGAGCTCGCTCACTACTGCTCTGTCCTCGCTCTTTCTGTTTCTCTCTTGGCACTGCAGGCTGCGCTTTTGTACTGGACTCCTGGCTGCATTGGCACCTTTGTCTGTCCACAAAGAAATCATAGCTGTCCCAAAAGAGTTCCGTTGAAGTCGCTCAGTCTCCTTTCTCACGTGCTCATTCTGTTTGTCCTGGTGCTGCAAGCTGCCCTTTGTACAGGGCTCCTGCCTGCACTGGTGCCTTTTCTGCCCACAAAGAAATCTGCAGCAGGCCTGATGAGCTCCATTGAGCTCACTCAGTCCCTCTGTCTCACTCGCTTGTACTTTTTCTCCCACCGCTGCAGGCTGACCTTTTGTACTGGGCCCCTGCCTGCATTGGTGCCTTTTTCTGCCCACAAAGAAATCTGCAGCAGTCCTGACAGTGCTCCGGTGAGTTCGCTCACTCCCTCTCCCTCACTTGCTCTCTCTTTCTGTTTCTCGCAGTGCTGCAGGCTGCCCTTTTGTACTGGGTTCTTGTGTTGGGGCCTTTTTCTGCGCACAAACAAATCTGCAGCAGTCCCAACAGAGATCACTTGAGCTCGGTCACTGTCCCCCCACTTGGTTGATCTTAATCTGTCCCAATCACTGATTTCTCACAGTGACTGTGCTATTCTCCGGCAGGAGTGCAAAAACATATTTTAGCCAGGATGTGAAAATGACAGTTGTACTGTTCCAAGGAGGTGTGAAAAAATGCCACTGTTGAAAATGTGGAGTGAAAATATTATAAATTTGCAAAGTTACAAAGGTGCGTGAAACAGTTCAACATGCGCTTGTAGCACAATCTTGTTATTGAGTTCCATCACCAAATTTTCAACATAAGGATTTTAGGACCTCTGCTCATGAACAGTGCCACTTTCATTTTCTTAATCTGTCCCGAGCACTGATTTCCCACAGCCACCGTGTTATTCTGTGCCAGAACTGTGAAAACACATTTCAGTCAGGATGTGAAAAATGACAGCTGTACTGCTCATAAGGAGGCGTGAAAAAATGCCACTGTTGAAAATCCGGTGTGACAATATTACAAATCTGCGAAGTTACAATGGTGCGTGCAAAGTGAGCAATGTACACTTGTAACACAGTGATCTGATGAGCTATCATCACCAAATTTTCAACATAGGCATTTTAGGACCTTTGCTCATGAACAGTATCACTGTCATTTTCTTAATCTGTCCCAAACAGTGATTTCCCACAGCCACCGCTCTATTCTGTGCCAGGCGGCTTACATTTCGGCGGATGTGAAAAAATGTTTATTTTATTTTAGTCTTTGATAACTGGTAAGGCCCACTAGGCACAAGTGCCTATTTTCGGGGCAACCTGGGAGCACTGGTGGTTAAGTGACTTGCTCAGAGTCACACAGTATGCAAGTGGAGGTTGTGAGAATCAAACTCCGGTCTGGTCTGCTGGATGTACCAAGCTCGTTCACACCTCATTTCTCTAACCTCTAGGCTATACTAAAAATGACAGCTGTACTGTTCATAAGTAGGTGTGGGAAAATGGCAATGTTGAAAATCTGGAGTGAAAATATTATAAATTTGTGCAGTTACGAGCGTGCATAGCAACTGCGCAACGCACTCTCATAAAACAATCATTTTATGGAGTATCATTACCAAATTTTCAACACAGGCATTTTAGTACATCTACTCATGAACAGTGTCACTGTCATTTTCTTAATCTGCCCCAAACACTGATTTCCCACAGCGACCATGCTATTCTGTGCCAGAAGTGCGAAAACACATTTTGGCCAGGATGTGAACAATGACAGCTGTACTGTTCACAAGGAGGTGTGAAAAAATGCCAGTGTTGAAAATCTGGCATGAAAATATTGCAAATTCATGAAGTTATGAGCGTGTGTAGCAACTGCCAGCGCATGCTTGTAAAACAGTCATTTATTGGATTTTTTCCACAAATTTGCAACATAGGCTTTTTGAGAGCCCACGTCATGAACACTGGCACTGTCACTTCATTAATCAGCCCTGAAAGGTGATTCTGCGCAGTGACTGTGAAATTACCTTTCGGGGCCAATTAACGCCATGACAGTTCCAGAATTCATGAGGAGGGTACTCAAAAACCTCATGTTAAAAATTTGGTGCCAAAATTCCAAAAAATGACTGAGATATGCATTAAAGTTGGGAAACCCCTATTCATTCCATTATACAGCTTAAAAGCACTTCCTCAGTTCGCGGTCAGCTTTGAAGAGTGCAGACATGTTCCCGGTCCACGAAGATCATCACATTGGGCTCCAGAGGTAGATGGGGTGGGGGGGTGGGAAGGCAGGATGTGCAGTGGGTGGGCGCGGGTTGCAGGTGAGGAAGGGAGACCGCCCGAGACAGTTTCCTTTTACAGGTTAAAAAAAAGGCGTGAGTGGACGTTTTTTTATTTTACAGGGGCATCATGGAATGTGTCTCACTGGGGTGGGCTCCCAGTGTGCCACAGTCTTTCTTTTGGGGCAACTAGTTGGCTGATGGGGGATTGGGCACCCCGTCAGTACACAACAAAGGGGGTATCACATTATGCCGGCAGGGATTGGGCACCCGTCAACAGACAATAAAGCGGAGTGGGGGGCTGTTACATATTGCCAATGGGAGTGGGCTCTGTCAGCAAAAAGAAACATTAGGCACTGAAGCCGACGGGGATTGGGGCCCCCATCGGCAAATAAACACGGGGGGTGATATTGTTTGTGAACACAGCAGCAAGCTGCCGCCATGTTCACAAACAATATCACTGTTTCTAGATCCTGCCCTGCAATGACAGGTTACTCCTTCATTGCAGTGGATGGCTGATGCTGCAATGATGAGGCTGCCCCTGATTGCAGCAGCTAAATTTTCACAAGTTGGTGGCATGCTGGTTGAACTAGTGTCAGCAGCAGCATGCCACGGCATTGGGGGAACGGGTGCACCTTTACAGGCTGTGGGGGCATTGGCCACAACAGTGCCATGCCACCATAACCTGCCTGTGGAAAAGCTGCTGCAATATGTTTCTGTGCATGTGTGCAATCAACATAATAATTAAATGGCAGATTGGGCACACTCAGAAGATCAGGCCACTGCATAAATGATAAAATGAGGAAATCTATTGTGCATGAAATGATGGTCCCTGTGTTGGACTACAGGGTGAATATATATAGCTTTGCAAATAAGACAATATTTAAAAGGCTGAAATAACGTACAATAGATCGGTCAGGTTTGCCCTGTGAGCAAGTAAGTTGACCCATCACTTTGTCCTGCATAGAAAATTAGTCTGGCTCATGCTACAGAGTAAACAGAAAATAATATGAGTTAAAATGTAAACAAGCAAAGGAAACCATGAAACATATATACTTGTATGAGAAAATGCAAAAATCACAGTATAAATACAACTTAAGGAAAAATGTAACAGTGCGAGACTACAAAACAGAGATGCCTAAAAACAAGACTGGGGAGCTGACCTTCTCTTTTGCTGCAACTAAAATATGGAACAACCTAAATATTCAAATGAAATATGTAAATAACACCATAAAATCACTTTCCACTGCCTTGAAGCATGAGTTGTCCATAAGCTGTACCTTCTTTAATTGGATATATGTCTCTTTTGTGAATTCTGTACTGTATAGAATGGGTATATTAACTTATGTCCTAATTATGTATAAATGATGTCTGTCTGCTTTTTAGATTTATTGTAATGAGATTTGCAAATTTTATTGTGGAACATACAGGAGCACCTTGCAAAATAGGGCTTCGCCCTAATAGTATATGTAAATGAATTGTTATTTATATCCTGTTAAAAAATAAACATTTTTACTACTACTACTACTACTACATTAAGCCAAGGCTTGTTCCCAGGTGCATCCTGGGAGCACAGCAAAGTTAAATGACTTACTCATGGTCACACAGTATGCAACTGGTGGCTGTGAGATTCAAACCCACTTCTTGAAGTTTGCAGCTCCATGCCCTTAACCACTATGCCATACTGTTTACTCACTCAGTACCAACTCTATCAGAGCAGAAATAAATCACTCTGATTCATGATGAGTAGAGCTGTTTGGATTGCTAATTCTACCATCAGAACACATGCAAAATGGCAATTCTTCTTCTGTAATGTTTTTTTTTTATTTATTTTTTAATTCTACAGAATTCCAAAAAGCATTTCTATGTAAACCATGGAATAATATTCTGAAGTTCTTGGAAAATGAATCTACGGTTTACATAAACTGCAGAATGTGGTTCTACAGTTAACTGCTTGTTTTTGGAATTTTGAAATTCTATTTCTAACAGAAATAGGTGGAATTTCTGAAATTCTGCAGAAATGCAGCAGAAACAGAATTTGAAAATTCAACATGGCTCTTAGTGATGGGTTGCTGTCATGTTTACAAACATATTCAGTTACACATTCAGTAAAGCAGTCACCAAAACATTCTTCTGCTCAGCACAGCAACAGCAGGCTACATCCTGTCCTCAGACACAAGCCAGAACTAAGGGTCCCTTAAGAATAATTGCACCCAACACATCTTCCCATTGGGTGCATGGCTCTATTATTCCTTGATGTTCACCCATGGGTGAGGTTATACCTCAGAACAGAGCTTCAGTGCTCTACTTTTGGAATTAGCCAAATGTCTCACCTTGCTGTACACTTTGGGTTGACACATTTTCCTACATACTGTTTGACACCTTGATGCCAGGTCAGCTGGTGTGCAGGAGGCAGCACCACTGTAAGGACTTTCGTTCAGACAGTTCTGGTTACTGTCCATCTCAGCTCTGGGTGTTTCTCATTAATGTAGTGCTGGGCACCAAGGCAGCTATGCAGTCCTCAGTTTTCCCTCAGGCAACAGAGGATAATCTTTCCAGGCCCTTGGTCAGAGGCAGCATCTTCTGTATTTATCCTGGCTTGGGATTCCCCATACAGACTGCAGCCACATCTCCATCCTGTTTCCACAGTGCAACAGCTGTCACCAGAGTTCTCACCAGTCTTACCATAGCTGTCAGCATCTCTCTCGAGGTACAGGTTGAAGGGTCAACATTTATCCTTATTTATTCCTTCTCAAAAAGTGTGCACAAGGAAATGTAGTGCTCTGCAGTTAAAACAAATCACAGCTGTAAACCAAAAACTGGAACACTCTCACCCATTTTCAAATACCACTAGGAGCTTCCAATAAATTTTAAACTTGTATTAAGTATAACAATGACATATATCACCTGACTCATTTTGGATATACTAACCTTTCTCAAAGGCTGATAAAAAAGTGAACCACGCATTCTTATATACATTATAGCTATGACATCATCAACACATCACTAATACAAACTTTAAAATCATTGTTCTGCATCAATGACCCATTAAGTGCAAAACATCAACACACACATCTATTTAAAATGCCCACAATAATAAAGTGCAGACAAGAGATAAAAAGTGCAAAGAATTAAAAACAAAATTTTAGGACATCTAGAAATTAAGTGCAATTTCTATCATATAGCAAAATGCATAAGTTGTATGGCATTCGATTCCTAGTATCTCTAAGTCATAAATACATAGGATTCAGATATATCTTTTCGGAACACACATCCCTTTATTTTACCTTTCTTCTAAATAGGGTTTTAACTCTATGCCAACATTCAGAACTGGTATTTTATTGGCAGACAGTCTTATGATCCATTCCATTTCTTTCTTTAAAATCTTATTTCTGTAATTACTACCTCTGGGGTTAGGGAACACTTTTTCTATCCCTGTGAATTTGAAACCATGTTCACTTGGGTTTTCTGACATAGCCACATGCAGGACTGCAGTGTAAGTGATCATTTATTTTTTCTACAGCCCTGATGTGCTCTCCAACTTGTGTCTTCAGCTGTCTTTCTTTTTCTCTATAGAAAGTTCCACAGCTGCAATATGCTTTGTAAATCACCCCTGTGGTACTGCATGTGATCAGCTGGCATATTTCAAATTTCTGCCCGTTCCTACCACAAGTAAAATCCTTGCTTTGATTAATGTAGCTGTAATAAACACAGTTTTTACACTGGAAGCAACCCTTCATTAAGGCAGCATGCATAGCCATGGGTAGCAGGAAGTAGGCTGTTGGTTAACTAGAATCTGCAGCTTATCCAGTAGGTACGGAAATGGGCAGACTGGGTGGGCCAAGTGGTCCTTATCTGCCATCAAAGTCTATATTTCTATGTTTCTATGTCTTCTTGCTATGAAGTAGAAGAGGAAGGTGGATAGGAACGCTATCATGTGTCCCTCCTCAGTGTTACAGTCATTTTCCCAGCACTGGCTTTCCACTGGACCTTCCATCTGCAGACCTGGCAACCCCCTCTCCTCCTCCCCCCCCTCGTGCTGGGGCACTGAAGAAATAGTTCTCTACAGTTTTTAAAAACCAGGATCTGATCACCTTTTTCAAGCATATTCTGCTGTCTGTTTTCTTATAAGGCTGGCACTAGGACTTTGAGGAATATGAGTCACACAGGCTAAATGGATTATAGTTTCTGAGTTAGAGTGCAACAGCTTATGTGGAACTCCGAAGAAAGTAAACAGAACTGCAGGATTTTTAAAAACACATCTAGGTAAGCAAAAGCTGCTGTTGGTACACATCACCGGAGAGATTGTAAATGTTTTTCTTTAACTTAAACAGCTATGACATTATACATTCCAGAAGCCTACTTAACAAACATTTAAGATCATTGGCAAATGGTTTGTGGTGTTTTGCTGTATTATGCCTTTTGTACAGTTTTGTTCCTGGTATCTAGACACTTACTGTTGAACAAGAAAGTCAGAAGAAACTATTCTATGTTCAACGTCTTTCTGCCTGGCCAAACCATGCTGTAAGGACATCATATGGGTGCTGCTTTGCATAATTGTCTCCATGGAGATCATTTATCAACACAGGAACTCTGAGTAGCATTCCGGCAGGTTAGTTCATTAAACAACAAAGTATGCCTGCAGCTTGTTCAGAGCTGAACAGAACCGCAACTGCCACGTGTCCAGCCAAGCACACCAAAGGTTTAGCAGTTATCAGCCCCCTCATAACATGCTAGTACACTACTAACATGCAGCAGGACCATTCTGAGCTGTTCAGCAGATAAAGACAGGCTCCCAGAATGATACAGCACATGACATCATTAGTACAGTAGCCTTAGTGCAGCACAATTGAGAAGACCATGCACAGTGCTTTGGGTAAACTCACAATAATAGGTGACAAACTATTATTTAAAAACCAGTTTAATAAAACAGCACAAGTGCCATGTGGAACTATGTGGCTAATGCAGTTGATTCAAAAGCCTGCTTTTTAAATTGCAGACATTTTATGTATGTATTTATATGAATTTTGTTGACTGGGTAAGCCCACTGAGACTAGAAGTTCCTTTTTCAGGGGTGACCTGTGGGTGAGGATACAGATATTGACTAACTGAAACTGAACAAGATTAAGCTGTTGGTGGCATTTCTAGTGAATGGAGGAAATTTGGCAAGGACACCAGGGAAATTATCCCTACTGTTTTCGAGAAGTGCCATGGGATTGTTAGTGTCCACCTGAACAACCACCAGAACAGGCAGATGGGAGCTCAGGTTTAACATCTCATCCAAAGACGACACCTCAGGAGGCAGCACCCCCACATGCTGCACTACAGTGTCAGTATTGGAATATTAACCTAAGTGCCTGGTGTGGGGATAGAACCACAGCTTTCTGATCTCCAGGCCTCAGAGGCGAGGTGTGCTACCTGCTGAGCGACTGACATTGATTTAGTGTCAGTGGCTGAGCACTTAACCTTGGAGTAAGAACTCTTTTACAAATGGTCTACGCCAGGGGTTCTCAAATGGTGAGGCCAGCCTCCCTGGGGAGGCCCCAACATGTTCCAGGGGAGGCTCAAGCAAGTCTTGAAAAAGTATTATATTTTAGTTGTGAACTTTATAGTTTTTGTGAAGGGATAAGGCAAAGTGAAAGAGGATAACAGGTGAATTTATATATTTATTCACAAGTCTGTGACCAGGGAAGGTAATGTACACTGAGCCATGGCTTATTTCAGGTGTACCCAGGGAAGGGTAGTTAGAGAATACAATTGAAATGTAACTGCAGAACACTCAATCAATACAAAATGAATAAAAGTGCAAACAAATTAAGAACAATAAACTAACAATGCGAGGAACAATTGATCAATTAGACTGGCAGCAGAACTGTCCAAATACAAGAGTCAACCATACAGGCACTAGGAATAAGAGCAGGAGGAAGCAAAATGATCCCTGAGAAGTTGCTTAAGAGCAGGGGAGAGGAGGAGGCAGAGGTTGTCAGGATTGTTATTCCAGTTAGAGGGGAAGCGAGGCATGATCTAACCCATGAAGGTATGGCAGTAAATGGTAACGATGGTTCGAGTCAAAAATACTGGAGCAAGTAGGTTGTCCTGTTTCGGAGGTTACAATAAGCTTAATAACATGAGAGCCAGCTATGCAAAGAGGTTTTAATTTATTCCTGATGTACTGTGAAAAGTAGGCGATTTTTCTATGGGGAGGCCAAAAATATTTCAGTATTTTGGGGGAGGCTCAAGATCTTTTCCATGGCTTAGGGGAGGCTTACTATGACAAAATTTGAGAATTGTTGGTCTACGCCCATTAAATGGTGCAAAGACAGACATTGTTGAATTCACAGTACAAATAGAGACATAGTTCAATTATCAGAATGTAACTGAATTCACAGAACAAAGTACAAATATACCTGAATTATCAGTACAGGAAGTAACAAAAGTATAGAAAACAGCCATGTTTCTTATGAGATTCATTAAGGGTTAATACTAAGTGGTGTATGGCATAAGGAAGTATATTAGAGAGAAGAAAATGGTGAATTGGGAGAGAGTGGTGTGGGAATATAGCAGCCCAATGGGAGCCTTCCCAGAGGGAAGTGGAGTGCACACTTCCATCTTAAGTCTCATTTCAGTGTTATTTCAGTCCAGACTGACAAAGCACTGCTTTTCATCAGTGCACTGTTAATACACTGCATTGACTTTCTGCTACACTGTTGTACCACTGCTCAGTCTTTCTTATTTTTTGATGCAGACTGTAAGAGCACTGCAAATAATTATTAGATTTTCATGCACACTTCTTTAGCACTGTATTTCCTTCACTAATTGTTGCTGACCACTGTAGTAGTACTGGCAACACTTTATAATTGTTATCACACTTCATTAGCATCGCATTGTCTCAACAATCTGGTTACCCTTACTGAATTTGTCACAATGGCATTACAGTGCTATAGCAATGGCAATACTGTGGTCAGCTGAAAATCCACAATGGTACTACCCAGTGGTACTCTGGTATCACAGTGGTAGGTGATATATAGATTTTCCTATGTGCATTGGTAGTGCACTGGCAGAATGGTATCCCTATGGCATTTTTACCATTTTCTGTTTCTACACATACACTGGTAATACAATGGTATCACGAAAATTTGAGATTTTTGTCGGCTCCCACAAATACTGGTACTCTGGTAGCACAATGGTACTGCGTTATTTTGACATTTTGGTATTTGGTACCTCTCACAGCAACCCTAGACTCATGTGGTAGCACAGTGGTACCAGTATTAATCTCATTATACTCTGTATTCTAACGCATTATTAAGATAAACTACATTATCAACCTCATGGAGAACAGCTCTCCATTCCATATTTTTATTTGTTCACTTGTCTTTATCTTACTGGTAATGGACTGTTATTGTTCACATAGACCAGAACATTCAAAGAGCATTTGCGATCACCAAATAAGTAAATGACTCTCAAACAACACTTTGTACCCCAAAAACAGGGTTGGATCACAAAATGATATCTTGTATAGCATAATTAGTGAGTCTCTGACCAGTTGGTGAATGGCTCTAAAAGATGTTGCCTCCCTAAACCAGGTATTATCACCTCTGCTTCCTACCCCTGCCCCTTTGAGCTCCCACCATCAGTAATATCACACTTCACCTGGTGTTCAGTGATGCTGCTGTCCATTCCTTACACGAAACTGCCAATACCTACCTGCCTACCCAGTCCCATAGCTCCCACCATTCATGGCCCCACCATACGCTTACACATTCTACCCACAGTGGCAATTGGCAAAGACACTCTGCTAACCTCTGTGACCAACTAAGGACAGAATGCCAGTTTTGCACTCATGTGCCTACTGTATAAACAGCTGTGTACAGGTAGCACATGATAGTGAACTATCATCCATGTTGTGCCTGATCAAGGAGCTGAGAGGGTGGTCTGTGCCAAATGTGGAAGGTGTCAATATATAGTAAGGCTGGGGACCGGGGTAGTATTTGCTGTAAGAACTAACTGGGTCATGGTGGGGACTTTGGATATACAGAGGCAAGGACTTCCACTCAACACAGCACTGATCACTCCATCAGGC
This sequence comes from Neoceratodus forsteri, assembly GCA_016271365.2. Lineage (NCBI taxonomy): Eukaryota > Metazoa > Chordata > Ceratodontiformes > Ceratodontidae > Neoceratodus > Neoceratodus forsteri. The sequence goes on along the minus strand of JADMNL010000026.1, from coordinate 265,311,669 downwards.
CCTGGGCTGGCTTCCCCATCAGCCCAACAGACCTATCTCTTGGCCAGCACAGTCAATAAGGCCATCCAAAACCAAGCTACCTCTCTGCAATCCCTCCTTCTTTGGCAAAAGTGTTTGTTCGAGAGCTCTGCCTCACTGCTGGCCCCATGCTTGTGTACCCCCTAATCTCCACCTGTATGGGTAAATATGCATTCTCATCTGCAGCCCCTTTCCTTTGGAACAACCTGCCCACTCCACTTAGCACCAGTGACTCTCCAGGAATTTTCCACTCTCTCCTTGGATCTCACCTTCTGTCCTCCACTTCTTGCTCCTGCCCTCCCAACTTATTATCATGTCTCTACTTCCCTTCCCTCCTTTTCCTTCTTGGTCCAGACCTACACTGCCATGATGCACTTTTTCATTTACTCATCTCAGATCATGCCTAATTTGTATTACAACTTGGCTACTGCTGTACCTGCTATTGTCATAAATGTTACTTATCCATTGTGCTGCAAGTTTATATATATATATCTTTATATAAATATCCTGTATATTTTTATTATTGTCTATTGTATGCCTTGTCCCAGCCTCCTTTGTACTTGCTTGTATTCCTTTGCCATCCTCAATGGCCCAGGTCATGCCTGAAAATGGTTCTCAGACCAGTGCACCTACTTGGTAAACAAATGAATGAATAACTAAATAAATGGGAACCACTGGACATCAGGGATAGTAACAATCTACTGTATATCTGTGGGGTGATTGTAGGATGGGGTTGGACTGGAGAACAGGTAAATTAAGAACCTGGACCTGTGGGATAATTAGGGGAAGGGGCCCAATGGAGACTGTTTCCCAGGAGGGTGCTTTGGTGGTGTAACTCCCGGGATACATTATGCCTGGTGCAGTAATGTGGCCTGTGCTGTAATCGGCATCAGCAACATGGCTGTCATACCAGCATGGGCGAACCCTTTCTCCACACCCTCCTGAGTGTCCACCCTATAACAGGTTTTGGTGACATCTGCAAAAAGACATACCTTCCCATTCAGTTCTTCTGCAATTTCACTTATGAAGACATTGAAGTGGCCCACTCCTAGTACTGAGACCCACCCCACACCATGCCTTTAGCCAACTGCTGAAAGCCAGTGTGGAGAGTACTATCTTCTCCCTAGATGTATATAGGCAACCTTTTGGCAAAAGCCACCATGCATGCTTGAGGACCCTTCCCCCATCCCCGAAATTTCCCTGCACAACCCCTACCCTGTCCCTTGCTAGGTCAGTTGTCCCCAGGTGGACAATGACATCTAGCTCCCTCTCATCTCCTGCTGTCTAATGATCCACTGTATCTGCTCTCATCCCTCCAAGCCAAAGTACCTCTCAGGTATTTCACCTCTCTCTCTTTTACCCCACCCTGTATGCAAGTATATCCCTCTAATTAAGTTCCCCACCAGCAGTTGCTTCCTATTCAGCAGGGGCCTCTTCCTCCCTCCTTGTAACTGTGGAATGGTCCATGGTCAGTGCTTTCCTTGGGAAAGGTTTCTCCAGGGGCTGAAAGGGTGGTTCAGCTGCAGGGAGAGTGGTTGACTGGGCAGGACCCATTTCAGATGCAGGGAGAGTGGTTAGTAAACAAAGCAGGTGAACTGGAACTCTGACAAACAAACCAGCACTGGGGCAGAAAATGCAAGCCCCATAGGAA